>CM076570.1:1273874177-1274450413 GCA_034641835.2 Pinus albicaulis | reverse complement strand
CAGTTTCAAGCTCAAAACTACATTTTCTTAGACAGACCTTGAACAGTGGCATGTGAGGGCTTGAGCATGTGTAGTCACATGTTGGAGACGGGTGAAAATGTGAAGTTGGGAAACACTTTTTGCCCTTTTTTGACGTTGAAAATTGTAATTTTCTATGTTTTTCAACTTCAACTCATATTTTTATTGCAAATTATGCTTTGACATAAAAACAAGAATTGTAGAGAATTGTCTTACCTCCGTACCCATATTTAAAAAAAAAAAAAAATATTGACATATAGAGGGGTAAATTTTGTGTTTACTAACTGCATATACTTGAAATTTTCAGGCAAACATAAATAGTCACTTTATGATCCTTTACTTTTTTTAGGGAAGGTTATTCATTTTTTGGAAAAAAACCATAGCATCATAATCTACATATATTGCACTAGTGCACAGACTATTTTTCGGTAATTTTTGGATTAAATCACTATTTTTTATTATTTTTTGAAATGGACGAAGACAAAAAAACAGTGATATTTTAATACATTTTATGATCCTTTGATTTTCTTTTCAATTTGATCATCAATAAGAAAAATGAGAGTACCCTTTTGAAGTAGACAGGGAGAGGAAGTGCAATATGATTTTTTTGAATTTTTTGGTGTCCTCATTTGAAAGTTATTGAATTTTCATTCAGTGCAATTTTTCGAACAATGAAATTTCACAGTGACACAGTTTAGTAAAAAATTAATAAAAAATTGAATTTTTTAATGAAACTCCACAAATCTCATATCATCAGAAACTAGATTCAGAGATGAATCTAATGGTACTTTGTCCGACATATAACATTTTGTTTTTTTAGGTGTTCTGCCCCTCCAAAGTTGCAGGTTCATGAAAACTGCAGAATTTTCTGTGTTTTTCGTTGACCAGAAACTCTCGGCCGAGATAATGTCTCGGACGAGAAATTTATAAAACTCTCGACCGAGAGTTTAACTCGCCTAAAGTTACATTTAAACGCACGGCCAAACTCTCGGCCGAAAGTTTAAAAAAATCTCGGACGAGAGTTTGTGCCCTAGAGTTTACCCAATGAAACTCTCGGCCGAGAGTTTAGAAAACTCTAGGACGAGAGTTTAGAAAACTCTAGGACGAGAGTTTTCTAAACTCTCGGCCGAGAGTTTTGAAAACTCTCGTCCTAGAGTTTTCTAAACTCTCGGCCTAGAGTTTTGAAAACTCTAGGCCGAGAGTTTTCTAAACTCTCGGCCGAGAGTTTTATTAAATGTTTTAATCAAAAGTTTTAGGGGTTTATATGTTTACGGTTTTATATGTTTAGGGTAATTTCCTCTTCTTTCTTTATCCTTTTTATCTAATTTAAGATATTTATTTCCCTCTTTTTAGATATGAATTTGTAATACTTTCTAGTTAATCTAAATAGTTATTAAAATAATTATAATATTTATAAAAATATTGAAATATTTTAATAATTAAATTGTTTTTAATTAAATATTTTTAATAAGTAATTTAATATTATCTTTAACCTTTTTAATTTTTCTTGAATACTTAAAGAATCCCCTAATAACTAGTTAACTAATAATTATTTAATCTCCTTAACAACTAATTAAATAAGTAACTCAATAACGACTAGCTTTCTAACGACTATAAAGGAGTTTATATTTTAGGGGTTTATATGTTTAAGGTTTTATATGTTTAGGGTTTAGGGGTTTATATGTTTAGGGTTTAGGGGTTTACATGTTTAGGTTTTAAGGGGTCAAATGGGTTAGGGGTTTTGGGGTTTAGGGGCTTAAATAGGTTAGGGGTTAACGGGTTAGGGGTAGGGGTTAAGGGTTTAGGGGGTTAAATGGGTTAGGGGTTAGGAATTAGGGTTTAAGGGGTCAAGGGTTAAGGGGTTAGAGGTTTAGGTGTTTAAGGGGTTGAATGGATTATGAGTTGGGAATTAGGGTTTAAGGGGTTATAGGTTTAGGGGGTTAAATGGGTTAGGGTTGGTTTAGAGATTTAGGGGGTTAGGGGATTTAGCAGTTAAGGATTTTAGGGGTTAATGGGGTTAAATGGGTTAGGTTTTTAGGGGTTTAGGGTGTTGAATTGGTTAGGGGTTGGGAATTAGGGTTTATGGGGTTAGGGGTTAAGGGTTTAGAGGTTTAGGGTTTAGGGGGTTAAATGGGTTACAGGTTTAGAGGTTTAGGGGTTAGGGGATTTAGCAGTGAAGGATTTTAGAGGTTAGGGTTTTGGGGGTTAAATGGAATCCACACTTAAATGGGTTAGGATTTTAGGGGTTTAGGGTGTTAAATTGGTTAGGGGTTGGGAATTAGGGTTTAAGGGGTTAGGGGTTAAGGGTTTAGAGGTTTAGGGTTTAGGGGGTTAAATGGGTTACAGGTTTAGAGGTGTAGGGGGTTAGGGTATTTAGCAGTGAAGGATTTTAGAGGTTAGGGTTTAGGGTTTTGGGGGTTAAATGGAATCCACACTTAAATGGGTTAGGTTTTTAGGGGTTTAGGGTGTTGAATTGGTTAGGGGTTGGGAATTAGGGTTTAAGCAGTTAGGGGTTAAGGGTTTAGGGGATAGGAATTAGGGTTTAAGTAGTTAGGGGTTTTCGGGTTTATGGGCTTAAATGGGTTAGGGGTAGGGGTTAAGGGTTTAGAGGTTTAGGGTTTAGGGGTTAAATGGGTTAGGGGTTTAGAGGTTTAGTAGGGGTAAATGGGTTAGGGGTTAAGGGTTTAGAGGTTTAGGGTTTAGGGGGTTAAGGGTTTGGGGATTAGGAATTAGGGTTTAAGGGGTCAAGGGTTATGGGTCGGGAATCCACACTTAAATGAGTTAGGTTTTTAGGGGTTTAGGGTGTTGAATTGGTTAGGGGTTTTGGGGTTTAGGGGCTTAAATGGGTTACAGGTTTAGAGGTTTATGGGGTTAGGGGATTTAGCAGTGAAGGATTTTAGATGTTTAGGGTTTAAGGGTTAAATGGGTTAGGGGTTTAGAGGTTTAGTGGGGGTAAATGGGTTAGGCATTAAGGGTTTAGAGGTTTAGGGTTTAGGGGGTTAAGGGTTTAGGGGTTAGGAATTAGGGTTTAAGGGGTCAAGGGTTATGGGTTGGGAATTAGGGTTTAAGGGGTCAGGGGTTAAGGGTTTAGAGGTTTAGGGTTTAGGGGGTTATATGGGTTATAGGTTTTAGAGGTTTAGGGGGTTAGGGATTTAGCAGGTGAAGGATTTTAGGGGGTTGGGGGGTTAGGGTTTTGGGGGTTAAATGGAATCCACACTTAAATGGGTTAGGTTTTTAGGGGTTTAGGGTGTTGAATTGGTTAGGGGTTTTGGGGTTTAGGGGCTTAAATGGGTTAGGGGTTAACGGGTTAGGGGTAGGGGTTAAGGGTTTAGAGGTTTAGGGTTTAGGGGTTAAATGGGTTAGGGGTTTAGAGGTTTAGTGGGGGTAAATGGGTTAGGGGGTTAAGGGTTTACTGAGGTTTAGGGTTTAGGGGGTTAAATGGGTTAGGAGTTAGGAATTCGGGTTTAAGGGGTCGAGGGTTAAGGGGTTAGAGGGTTTAGGTGTTTAAGGGGTTGAATGGGTTATGGGGTTGGGAATTAGGGTTTAAGGGGGTTATAGGGTTTAGGGGTTTAGGGGGGTTAAATGGGTTAGGGGTTGGTTTAGAGGTTTAGGGGGGTTAGGGGATTTAGCGAGTTAAGGATTTTAGGGGTTAACGGGTTAGGGGTAGGAGTTAAGGGTTTAGAGGTTTAGGGTTTAGGGGGTTAAATGGGTTAGGGGGGTTAGGAATTAGGGTTTAAGGGGTCAAGGGTTAAGGGGTTAGAGGTTTGAGGTGTTTAAGGGGTTGAATGGGTAATGGGTTGGGAATTAGGGTTTAAGGGGTTATAGATTTAGGGTTTAGGGGGGTTAAAATGAGTTAGGGTTGGTTTAGAGGTTTAGGGGGGTTAGGGGATTTAGCGGTTAAGGATTTTATGGGTTAGAAGTTAGGAGTTAATGGGGTTAAATGGGTTAGGGTTTTTTGGTGTTTAGGGTGTTGAATTGGTTAGGGGGTTCGGAATTAGGGTTTTTAGGGTTACGGGGTTAAGGGTTTAGAGGTTTAGGGTTTAGGGGGTTAAATGGGTTATGGAGTTTAGAGGTTTAGGGGGTTAGGGGGATTTAGTAGTGAAGGATTTTAGGGAGTTGGGGGTTCGGGTTTTGGGGGTTAAATGGAATCCACACTTAAATGGGTTAGGTTCTTAGGGGTTTAGGGTGTTGAATTGGTTAGGGGTTCGGAATTAGGGTTTAAGGGGTTAGGGGTTAAGGGTTTAGAGGTTTACGGTTTAAGGGGGTTAAATGGGTTACGAGGTTTAGAGGTTTAGGGGGTTAGGGGATTTAGTCAGTGAAGGATTTTTAGGGGTTAGGGGTTAAGGTTTTGGTGGTTAAATGGAATCCACACTTAAATGGGTTAGGTTTTTAGGGGTTTATGGTGTTGAATTGGTTAGGGGTTGGGAATTAGGGTTTAAGGGGTTAGGTGTTAAGGGTTTAGGGGGTTAGGAATTAGGGGTTTAGGGGGTCAAGGGGTTATGGGTTGGGAATTAGGGTTTAAGGGGGTTAGGGGTTTTGGGGTTTAGGGGGCTTAAATGGGTTAGGGGTTAACTGAGGTTAGTGGTAGGGGTTAAGGGTTTAGAGTTTTAGGGTTTAGGGGTTAAATGGGTTAGGGGGTTTAGAGGTTTAGTGGGGGTAAATGGGTTAGGGGTTAAGGGTTTAGAGGTTTAGGGGTTTAGGGGGTTAAATGGGTTAGGCATTAGGAATTAGGGTTTAAAGGGTCAAGGGTTAAGGGGTTAGAGGTTTAGGTGTTTAAGGGGTTGAATGGGTTATGGGTTGGGAATTAGGGTTTAAGGGGTTATAGGTTTAGGTTTTAGGGGGGTTAAATGGGTTAGGGTTGGTTTAGAGGGTTTAGGGAGTTAGGGGATTTAGCGATTAAGGATTTTTAGGGGGTTAGAAGTTAGGGGTATAGGGTTAAGGGTTTAGAGGTTTAGGGTTTAGGGAGGTTAAATGGGTTAGGGGTTAGGAATTAGGGTTTTAAGGGAATCAAGGGTTAAGGGGTTAGAGGTTTAGGTGTTTAGGGGTTGAATGGGTTATGGGTTGGGAATTAAGGTTGAAGGGGTTCTAGGTTTAGGGTTTAGGGGTTAAATGGGTTAGGGTTGGTTTAGAGGTTTAGGGGGTTAGGGAGATTTAGTAGTTAAGGATTTTTAGGGGTTAGAAGTTAGGGGTTAATGGGGTTAAATGGGTTAGATTTTTTTAGGTGTTTGGGGTGTTGAATTGGTCAGGGGGTTCGAAATTAGGGTTTTACGGGTTACGGGTTAAGGGTTTAGAGGTTTAGGGTTTTAGGGGGTTAAATGGGTTACATGTTTAGAGGTTTAGGGGGTTAGGGGATTTAGTAGTGAAGGATTTTAGGGGTTATGGGGTTAGGGTTTTGGGGGGTTAAATGGAATCCACACTTAAATGGTTTAGGTTCTTGAGGGGTTTAGGGTGTTGAAATGGTTTGGGTTCGGAATTAGGGTTTAAGAGGTTAGGGGTTAAGGGTTTAGAGGTTTACGGTTTAGGGGGTTAAATGGGTTACGGGTTTAGAGGTTTAGGGGGGTTAGGGGGATTTAGCAGTGAAGGATTTTAGGGGTTAGGGGTTAAGGTTTTGGGGGTTAAATGGAATCCACACTTAAATGGGTTAGGTTTTTAGGGGTTTACGGTGTTGAATTGGTTAGGGGTTGGGAATTAGGGTTTAAGGGGTTAGGGGTTTTAGGTTTTAGGGGCTTAAATGGGTTAGGGGTTAACGGGGTTAGTGGTAGGGGTGAAGGGTTTAGAGGTTTAGGGTTTAGGGGTTTAGAGGTTTAGTGGGGGTAAATGGGTTAGGGGTTAAGGGTTTAGAGGTTTAGGGTTTAGGGGGTTAAATGGGTTAGGCGTTAGGAATTAGGGTTTAAGGGGTCAAGGGTTAAGGGTTTAGAGGTTTAGGTGTTTAAGGGGTTGAATGTGGTTATGGGTTGGGAATTAGGGTTTAAGGGGGGTTATAGGTTTAGGGTTTAGGGGTTTAAATGGGTTAGGGTTGGTTTAGAGGTTTAGGGGGTTAGGGGGATTTAGCAGTTAAGGATTTTAGGGGTTAGAAGTTAGGGTTAACGGGTTAGGGGTATGGGTTAAGGGTTTAGAGGTTTAGGGGTTTAGGGGGTTAAATGGGTTAGGGGGTTAGGGGATTTAGCGAGTGAAGGCTTTTAGGGGTTAGGGGTTAGGGTTTTGGGGGGTTAAATTGAATCCACACTTAAATGGGTTAGGTTTTAGGGGTTTAGGGTGTTGAATTGGTTTTGGGAGGGGGTTGGGAATTAGGGTTTAAGGGATTAGGGGTTAAGGGTTTAGGGGTTAGGGAATTAGGGTTTAAGGGGTCGAGGGTTATGGGTTGGGGAATTAGGGTTTAAGGGGTTAGGGGGTTTAGGGGTTTAGGGGGCTTAAATGAGTTAAGGGTTAACGGGTTAGGGGTAGGGGTTAAGGGTTTAAAGGTTTAGGGTTTAGGGGTTAAATGGGTTAGGGGTTTAGAGGTTTAGTAGGGGTAAATGGGTTAGGGGTTACAGGGTTTAGAGGTTTAGGGTTTGAGGGGGTTAAGGGTTTAGGGTTAGAATTAGGGGTTTAATGGGTCAAGGGTTATGGGTTGGGATTTATGGTTGAAGGGGTTAGGGGTTAAGGGTTTAGAGGTTTAGGGTTTAGGGGTTAAATGGGGTATAGGTTTAAAGGTTTAGGGGGTTACGGGATTTAGCGGCGAAGGATTTTAGGGGTTAGGGGTTAGCGTTTTGGGGGGTTAAATGGAATCCACACTTAAATGGGGTTAGTTTTTTAGGGGTTTAGGGTGTTGAATTGGTTAGGGGGTTTTTGGGTTTAGGGGCTTAAATGGGTTACGGGTTTAGAGGTTTAGGGGGGGGTTAGGGGATTTAGCTAGAGTGAGGGATTTTAGGGGTTAGGGGTTAGGGTTTTGGGGGTTAAATGTAATCCATACTTAAATGGGTTAGGTTTTTAGGGGTTTAGGGTGTTGAATTGGTTAGGGGGTTTTGGGTTTTAGGGGCTTAAATGGGTTAGGGGTTAACGGGTTAGGGGTGGGGGCTTAAGGGTTTAGAGGTTTGAGGGTTTAGGGGGTTAAATGGGTTAGGGGTTTAGAGGTTTAGTAGGGGTAAATGGGTTAGGGGTTAAGGGTTTAGAGGTTTAGGGTTTAGGGGGGTTAAGGGTTTAGGGGTTAGGAATTAGGGTGTAAGGGGTCGAGGGTTATGGGTTGGGAATTATGGTTTAAGGGTTAAGGGGTTTAGAGGTTTAGGGTTTAGGGGGTTAAATGTGCTTTATAGGTTTAGAGTTTTAGGGGGGTTAGGGGATATAGCAGAGCAAAAGATTTTAGGGGTTAGGGGTTAGGGTTTTTGGGGGGTTAAATGGAATCCACACTTAAATGGGTTAGGTTTTTAGGGGGTTTAGGGGGTTGGGGGGATTTAGCGAGTGAAGGATTTTTAGGGGGTTAGGGGTTAGGTTTTTGGGGGTTAAATGGAATCCACACTTAAATGGGTTAGGGGTTTTAGGGGTTTAGGGTGTTGAATTAGTTAGGGGTTTTGGGGTTTAGGGGCTTAAATGGGTTAGGGGTTAACGGGTTAGGGGTAGGGTTTAAGGCTTTAGAGATTTAGGGTTTATGGGTTAAATGGGTTAGGCATTTAGAGGTTTAGTGGGGGGTAAATGGGTTAGGGGTTAAGGGTTTAGAGGTTTAGGGTTTAGGGGTTAGGAATTAGGGTTTAAAGGGGGTGAAGGGTTATGGGTTGGGAATTAGGGGTTTAAGGGGTTAGGGGTTAAGGGTTTAGAGGTTTAGGGTTTAGGGGGTTATATGGAGTTCTAGGGTTTAGAGGTTTTAGGGGGTTAGGGGATTTAGCAAAGTGAAGGATTTTAGGGGTTGGGAGTTAAGGTTTTGGGGGTTAAATGGAATCCACACTTAAATGTGTTAGGTTTTTAGGGGTTTAGGGTGTTGAATTGGTTACAAGTTTTTGGGGTTTAGGGGTTTAAATGGGTTAGGGGTTAACGTAGGGGGAGGGGTTAGGGGTTTAGAGGTTTAGGGTTTAGGGGTTAAATGGGTTAGGTTTAGAGGTTTTAGTTAGGTAAATGGGTTAGGGGTTTAGAGGTTTAGTGGGTTAAATGGGTTAGGGGTTAGGAATTAGGGTTTAAGGGGTTGAATGGGTTATGGGTTGGGAATTAGGGGTTTATGGGGGTTATAGGTTTAGGGTTTAGGGGGTTAAATGGGTTAGGGTTGGTTTATAGGTTTAGGGGGTTAGGGGATTTATGGAGTTAAGGATTTTTAGGGGTTAATGGGTTAGGGGTATGGGTTAAGGGTTTAGAGGTTTAGGGTTTAGGGGGTTAAATGGGTTAAGGGTTAGGGAATTAGGGTTTAAAGGGGAGTCGAGGGTTAAGGGGTTAGAGGTTTAGGTGTTTAAGGGGGTTGAATGGGTTATGGGTTGGGAATTAGGGTTTAAGGGGTTATAGGTTTAGGGTTTAGGGGGTTAAATGGGTTAGGGTTGGTTTATAGGTTTAGGGGGTTAGGGGGATTTAGCAGATTAAGGATTTTAGGGGTTAGAAGTTAGGGGTTAACGGGTTAGGGGTATGGGTTAAGGGTTTAGAGGGGTTTAGGGTTTAGGGGGGTTAAATGTGTTAGGGGGTTAGGAATTAGGGTTTAAGGGGTAAAGGGTTAAGGGGTTAGAGGTTTAGGTGTTTAAGGGGTTTCGAATGGGTTATGGGTTGGGAATTAGGGTTTAAGGGGTTATAGGTTTAGGGTTTAGGGGGTTAAATGGGTTAGGGTTGGTTTAGAGGTTTAGGGGGTTAGGGGATTAGGGTTTATAGGCTTTTAGGGTTTTAAGGGTTAAATGGGTTACGAGGTTTAGAGGTTTAGGGGGGTTAGGGGGATTTAACGATGTGAAGGATTTAGGGGTTATGGGTTGGGGTTTTGGGGGTTAAATGAAATCCACACTTAAATGGGTTAGGTTTTTAGGGGTTTAGGGTGTTGAATTGGTTAGGGGTTGGGAATTAGGGTTTAAAAGGGGTTAGGGGTTAGCTGCTTAGAGTTTTTAGGGGTTTATGGGGTTAAATGCGTGTTACGGGTTTAGAGGTTTAGGGGTTAGGGGGATTTAGCGAGTGAAGGATTTTAGGGGTTAGGGGTTAGGGTTTTGGGGGTTAAATTGAATCCACACTTAAATGGGTTAGGTTTTAGGGGTTTAGGGTGTTGAATTGGTTAGGGGTTGGGAATTAGGGTTTAACGGATTAGGGGTTAAGGGTTGAGGGGAGGTTAGGAATTAGGGTTTAAGGGGGTCAAGGGTTATGGGTTGGGAATTAGGGTTTAAGGGGTAGGGGTTTTTGGGTTTAGAGGCTTAAATGGGTTAAGGGTTAACGGGTTGGGGGTAGGGGTTAAGGGTTTAGAGGTTTAGGGTTTAGGGGTTAAATGGGTTAGCGGTTTAGAGGTTTAGTAGGGGGTAAATGGTTTGGGGGTCAAGGGTTTAGAGGTTTAGGGTTTGGGGGTTAAGGGTTTAGGGGTTAGGAATTAGGGGTTTAAGGGGTCAAGGGTTATGGGTTGGGAATTATGGTTTAAGGGGTTAGGGGTTAAGGGTTTAGAATTTTAGGTTTAGGGGTTAAATGGGGTATAGGTTTAGAGGTTTAGGGGGTTACGGGATTTAGCGGCGAAGGATTTTAGGGGTTAGGGGGTTAGGGTTTTGGGGGTTAAATGGAATCCACACTTAAATGGGTTAGGTTTTTAGGGGTTTAGGGGTGTTGAATTGGTTAGGGGTTTTTGGGTTTAGGGGCTTAAATGGGTTACTGGGTTTAGAGGTTTAGGGGGTTAGGGGATTTAGCGAGTGAGGGATTTTATGGGGTTAGGGGTTTGGGTTTTTGGGGTTTTGGGGGCTTAAATGGGTTAGGGGTTAACGGGTTAGGGGTAGGGGTTAAGGGTTTAGAGGTTTAGGGTTTAGGGGTTAAATGGGTTAGGGGGTTTAGAGGTTTAGTGGGGGGTAATATGGGTTGGGGTTAAGTGGTTTAGAGGTTTAGGGTTTAGGGGGTTAAGGGTTTAGGGGTTATGAATTAGGGTTTAAGGTGTCGAGAGTTATGGGTTGGGAATTAAGGTTTAAGGGGTTAGGGGTTAATGGTTTAGAGGTTTAGGGTTTAGGGGGTTATATGGGTTACTGAGTTTAGAGGTTTAGGGGGTTAGGGGATTTAGCAGTGAAGGATTTTAGGGGTTGGGGGGTTAAATGGAGCCACTCTTAAATGGGTTAGGTTTTTAGGGGGTTTAGGGTGTTGAAGTGGTTAGGGGGTTTTTCGGGTTTAGGGGCTTAAATGAGTTAGGGGGTATGGGTTAAGGGTTTAGAGGTTTAGGGTTTAGGGGTTAAATGGGTTAGGGGGTTTAGAGGTTTAGTGGGGGTAAATGGGTTAATGGTTAAAGGATTAGAGGTTTAGGGTTTAGGGGGTTAAATGGGTTAGCCGGTTAGGAATTAGGGTTTAAGGGGTTTAATGGGTTATGGGTTGGGAATTAGGGTTTAAGGGGTTATAGGTGTTTGGGTTTAGGGGGTTAAATGGGTTAGGGTTGGTTTAGAGGTTTATGGGGTTAGAGATTTAGCTTGAGTTAAGGATTTTAGGGGTTAGAAGTTAGTGGTTAATGGGGTTAAATGGGTTAGGTTTTAGGGGTTTAGGGTGTCTAGTGTGGTTAGGGGTTGGGAATTAGGGTTTAAGGGGTTAGGGGTTAAGGGTTTAGAGGTTTAGGGTTTAGGGAGTTAAATGGGTTACGGAGTTTAGAGGTTTAGGGGGTTAGGGGGGATTTAGCAGTGAGAAGGATTTTAGGGGTTAGGGGTTAGGGTTTTGGGGGTTAAATGGAATCCACACTTAAATGGGTTAGGTTTTTAGTGGTTTACGGTGTTGAATTGGTTAGGGGTTGGGAATTAGGGTTTAAGGGTTTAGGGGTTAGGAATTAGTGTTTAAGGGGTCTAGGGTTATGGGTTGGTAATCAGTGTTTAAGGGGTTAGGGGGTTTTGGGGTTTAAGAGTCTTAAATGGGTTTGGGTTTAACGAGTTAGGGGTAGGGGTTAAGGGTTTAGAGGTTTATTGTTTAGGGGTTAAATGGGTTAGGGGTTAACGGTTTAGAGGTTTAGGGTTTAGGGGGTTAAATGGGTTAGGGGTTAGGAATTAGTGTTTAAGGGGTCGGGTTAATGGGTTAGAGGTTTAGGTGTTTAAGGGGTTGAATGGGTTATGGGTTGGGAATTAGGGTTTAAGGGATTATAGGTTTAGGGTTTAGGGGGTTAAATGGGTTAGGGTTGGTTTAGAGGTTTAGGGGGGTTAGGGGATTTAGCATTTAAGGATTTTAGGGGTTAGAAGTTAGGGGTTAATGGGGTTAAATGGGTTAGGTTTTTAGGGGGTTTAGGGTGTTGAATTGGTTAGGGGGGTGGGAATTAGGGTTTAAGGGGTTAGGGGTTAAGGGTTTCGAGGTTTAGGGTTTAGGGGGGTTAAATGGGTTATAGGTTTAGAGGTTTAGGGGGTTAGGGGATTTAGCGATTGAAGGATTTTAGGGGTTAGGGGTTAGGGTTTTGGGGGTTAAATGGAATAAACACTTAAATGGGTTAGGTTTTTTAGGGGTTTAGGGTGTTGAATTCGTTAGGGGTTGGGAATTAGGGTTTAAGGGGTTAGGGGGTTAGGAAATAGGGTTTAAAGGGGGTCAAGGGTTGATGGGTTGGGAATTAGGGGTTTAAGGGGTTAGGGGTTTTTGAAGTTTTAGGGGGTTAAATGGGTTTGGATTGGTTTAGAGGTTTAGGGGGTTAGGGGATTTAGCGGTTAAGGATTTTAGGGGTTAGGAGTTAGGGGTTTTGGGGTTTAGGTGCTTAAATGGGTTAGGGATTAACGTGTTAGGGGTAGGGGTTAAGGGTTTAGGGTTAAATGGGTTAGGGATTTAGAGGTTTAATGGGGGTAAATGGGTTAGGGGTTAAGGGTTTAGAGGTTTAAGGTTTAGGGGGTTAAGGGTTTAGGGGTTAGGAATTAGGGTTTAAGGGGTCAAGGGTTATGGGTCAAGGGTTAAGTGGTCAAGGGTTAGTTTTCTGCAATAACATAATTCTCCAATCCCATACATACTGCTTGGAATGTCACACTTAACATTCATTTCCTTTTCAGATAATATTCTTTATCCCCTTACATCCATACCTAGGAAAATAAACTTCATTTCAATTTAATCTTGTGAAACTAAAGTGGAATATAGGAGGACCCATTCCAAGAAGGGCATTTCTCTCAATGTTCAAATAATTTTGTTCATTCCCTTACATCCATACTTTAGGGAAAATAGTCTTCCTTTCAAGTTAATCGTGTGGCGAAGTGGAAGATAAAGTGACCCATTCCAAGAAGCTCATCTCACTTCAAAAATTTCTCGAGATTTCTAAGAATTTATAACGATATTAAGGTGCTATGCATTGTCTCCTTTATCACCTCATTGCATTTAGTCAATTGTTTTTTTAAATTTAAATTTATTCATTAATTTCAAAAAAAAATATTATATAAATTATATATAGTTGTTTTTATTTTTATTTATGTTTTAGAATTTTATTTTATTTATATTAATACATCAATTAGTTTTATATAAAATATTTTTAGTTTTTTTATATAACATTGATATTACAAAATATTGTAACAAATTTTATTTAATTAAATCTTCATTTATTTTTTATCATTAATAATAATAAAATAATTTAAAATAAAATTATAATTTTATTATTTTTTATCATTTTATAATTTTAATAAAGTACTATTTAAATTATATAAAGTACCAATTCTAAAAACTTAATAATTTTTGTGTTTTATTATAGGAATAAAAACTCTCGGATGAGAGTTAGAAAAAAAACTCTAGGATGAGAGTTTTTAAAACTCTCATACGAGAGTTTTAAAAACTCTCATACGAGACTTTTTAAAACTCTCATCCGAGAGTTTTTTTAACTCTCGTCCAAAAGTCTTCTCGAGAGTTTCCGTCAATAAAAATTTCGGACGAGAAAATGCATAACTCGTCGTCAGAGATTTTTAACTACGGTTAAACCCAATAAAACTCTCGGATGAGAGTTTTTAAAAACTCTCGGTTGAGAAATAGAGTTGACTATTTTCTCGGACGAGAAATTAAAAATTTCTCCCAAATTCTAGCACGTCCGCCAAAAAAGTGTTTCCCAACTTCGCGATTTCACCTGGACACGATTGAAGATTGATCCTATATTGGAAGCATGATTGAATGACACTTCAAGTTTTGAGATCTGTGTTGGAAGAATACTCTAAGAGTGGGATGCACGCATATTAAAGAAGACATTGTAGATTTGTCTTGGAGCACCTTGTGAAGACACTCTTGAAGAATCTTGAAAGACATCTTGGAGTAACTTGAAGACATATTGAAGATCTTGTGGAGATAATGTTGAAGATGATGATGCATTGATGAAGCCATCATGATGTAACTTGGAGAAATTGTTTGGGTACGTTGAAGAGCAACGGTGACACCTTCCACGAAGAAAAGGTTGCCATTGATGGACGTGATGTGTAGATTACGAGTGAAGAGTAAGCTAAAGATTGTCGGGGCTCGTTGAAGAAGACATTGGGAGCCGTAAGTACATAACCCAAATATATCTTGACGAAATGATGCGAGAGGTTGGGGACTCATAGAGACAAGGTTGGTGCCTTGGGAAGATAGGGTTGGAGCCCCTAGAGGATAGGAGTCCTCAAAAGACCGGGTTGGAGCTTGTACTTGATATAGGGTTGGAGCCCTTGAGGTTGGTGCCTCGGAAATTGACAAGGTTGGAGCCTGGGAGATTGAAGATTAGTGTCTTCATTGAGGGTTGGAGCCCTACATATATTGTACTTGATTTATTGTAAAGAAGAAATTAATAAAAGCATTTATTCTTATTGTTCATTTTGTGTTCCGAATATAGGTGATCTAACTGTTAAAACCTAACAATTGAAAAGAAATACTAATTCACCCCCCCCTCTTAGTATTTCCAACGAGTTTATTATTTATCACAAAAAAATACGAGGGAGGGAGGATCTTTCTTTCATTATCCTTACCACACCTGATTGGTTCACGAGAGGTCGATCGAGAATGGATGGAAAAATGATACCATGGTTCAACTCATTCAAAGGATTTAGGAGGATCCCAACCCCTCTAGGGGGATATACATGATGGCAAGATGGGATTATTTATTTCAACTTTCATGTAATTCGGGTCCAAAAATAATATGAAAAGGGGAAGCTTACCGTGAAGATAATGACAAGCTTGTCTCCATATGAGCAAGTGGTCGTTGCCTTCCGGTGCTAATAGACAAACACTTCTTATAAATTGGTCTCTACGAAACTACCTCGTTGTTGCCACTCATTGTGGTTACATTTATCACATCGCTCATCTCTCGACGCTTGAATCGTTTCCATGGAGTCTCTTTGAATTTTTGAATTCTCTCGAATTTTTTTGCTCATCTGCGGCACCAATTTGTTGAAAATTTGGGGAGGTACGCACTCGATTCTTCACTTCCCTAGGAAAATCTGCATGATTTGAAATGGAGCTTTCCTACCATGAACTTGAAGCACATCGATTTTTGTGGAAAACCCTAGGGCATCTTTTATGCAATAGAACCGCCATGGATGGTATACGTCCTTTGGCCCTTGAATTCATTGTCCTTCTCGAGAAATTGCCTCTTTTGCAAGAAATCACATCTATTCTCCCCTTTATCATGGCCTCGCCAACATGCCAATAACCACATGCAAACGGAGTCACATACACATGCAGGGCACATGGAAGCACACCGGCATCTTGCATATCATACCAAATATATGTCCAAAGTAGTTCACTCATAAAATATTATGTTTTAATGCTACCCTTAAAAGCTAGCATTAATTGGTCTCATTATGGAATTTTGATTTATGTCTTGATTTATATCCTAAGTTCACGTCAAAAAATAAGGATCACTCATCAATAAGACTCCAAGTTGTATGAACAGGGAGTTTTCAATATATGATAGGCCCAAAAATTGTTTAATAGGATAGGAATAAAAAAATTATATTAACATTATTTTTTTTGGTTCAAACTAATTCTATGGAAGTGATATCGATCACTATATACCATGTCGTGGAGCGGGTATAATAACATTTGACATCCACTTTTGAAGATTTTTTAGGTAGATCTTCATTGATACTATTGATATTTGTTGTCTAGACGACACAATTTTGTAGGTTATGATTGAGAAAGAGGTTGCTAGCCTTTTTTTACTCCTACTTTCTATCATCATGGGATATCGTATTTAACTACGAGCCCAGACGATAGTTAGGCTCAATCTTGAGTGGCCTCGCGGTTAGTATTCCCGATTCATTGATTCCGTTGTTAAAAACATATTTGAGTTATATGTTGTCGTTCTTGCTAAGTGATTGTGTCGAAAAAAATAATGACGTTGAGGGGAAGTGCACCATTCACCTCTATGGGCCCTTCACATGCGAGAATTTTCATGGAATTCCTCTTCATCCATTGTTCCCATTCTATTATCCCATGGAAAATCCTTGCATATGAAGTGGGATATCACAATTTCATCGTGATGGAAAAATGCATGTCAAGTACGACGCCCCACCGTGTAGTCTAGTGGTTGAGTGTTCACGCCCCACTAACATCATATTCACGACCTTGGTATAATTGTAATTGATTGATATTTTCAATAGAATATTTACTCGCCATGACATTAGATATGAACCGTAGTCCCAAGTGGGCCTTCACCATGGAATTCCCTAGACTTCCCTCAACTTTGACCCACACGTTACACGAGTACGACAACAAAGTATGACCCTATTTCACACTATAGACATCCTAATTTATCTACTAATAAAGAATTAGAACAATGTCCTTCTAGATGTAGATGATAATTTCAATTGGCATGGAAAAATAGCTCAAGTATCACCTAACATTTGTATAGTATGGTCCACTAACATGAGATTCGGCGGAAGATTGAAAATATATAAGAGGAACTAATTTATAGTGGTTGGGAGCCTTATGTTGACACCTTCCAAAAATCACCACTACGGTAAAAAAAAATGGAAGGAAAGACATGGAAGATGGAAGGAAGCATCAAATTGGTCGTGTCTTTATAAAATTTACGATCTCGTTTTCTTTCTCCAAAATACTTTTAGTGCCAATATAAATTTATCTTTCTTGATAATTATGAAGTTCGTGGATAATATAAATAAACATGAAATGATTTTGGGAAAATGGGAGTCCCCTTCGTGTCAAAGTTGAACCTTTCCTAGATTGGTTCAACCTAATATAGAGTTATAATCTATAAATGTTTTTTTAAAAATTTTAGTGCATATTTTTTAATTAAAAGATGATTGAATGTTTCAATGACTTAATTCGTTAAATTATATATATATATATATATATATATATATATATATATATAGATATATATATAATTTATTCTTATCAAATTTTGTTTATGTGAAAGTTGCAACTTATATATTAATTTCAAATCATGTGTCATAACAAGAAGCCCCATCACTTGTGGAAATTTTAAGCTTAGTCATATCCACATCTTTATTATCCATCTATATTGAAAAATGATTCTATAATTTCTTAGCATATCCTTAAACCTTGAATTAGTGTAATAGAGCGAAAGGCGATTTTAAATTGATGGATGTTGTTGGCACAACATAGCATTTTTTTTAGAGTTCGAATAGTCTCAAACTATCAAAAAGAAAGAAGATAGTTGATGTTGAAGAAGATAGTTAAAAAGTTGCAACCATGTACCCACGAAAAATGTTTTCATAGCCATAGGGTAATATTTCCTTGGAAGGATCTTGAAACACGTTACGCAACATTGTGGAACTCTGAAAGCTACTTGAGGATACCAAGGGAGACGTGACATGGGCTGGAGCTAGGGTTACGCTGCGTTTCGAGTCATTGCCGCCGCCAATGTTGAAGTTCACAGTTCACTCAGTTCCAATGAAGTCGATATGAAGATACCGGTAACCTCTCAAGACGCGGCCCTCGGTTGACGACGCCCAAGCACAGGGTGAAGGCATCACAAAAATACGCGGTGCCGCCGAGTTCCGAGGATGCAAGTTGCACGGGTTCTAACACGGTGGGAAAATACATTGCCGCCAATAGATTCGTTGCCGACACATCCGCACTTACGGATGCTCCCCACAACCACAAAGAGCTTGAATACTGCTTTCGACTTGGTTTTGCGCCTCACAAGGAAGAAGCGGCGGGATTAACCAGAAACACACGGACCACCATTGCCCCATGTACTCGGGGCAACTATGCTTTCCGGATTTGATTTCTAGGTGCGTAGAGGAGTCTTTATTGGCTAGAAAAAACCTGTTTTCAGCGGCTCATCCTCATCTTGCAACTTCCCTCACACCCCGACGAGACCTAGAGGAGTGGATTACCGGAGATCCGGTTCGATCTTATCTCGGATCCGTAATGGTAAGCAAGGGTTCACACATCTCTCTCGCCCCTTTTAGCACCATGCACGAGGCGAAGGCGGAACGTCCTCACCCAGCGGTCCCCATGCGGACTTGCAATACCCAGGGATAGTTTTCTTGCCTTTCAAATCCCGGATCTCTCTTCTATCGAGCGAGATCCCTCTGCCTATGGGTCAACCCATTGGACGAAGTTCAAAATCTCATGCTTACCTTGGAGCACAAGCTCGGGAATACCCATAGATCTTCAATGACTTCTTTATGGAGGTAAACAACTTGATGCCTCTTTTTCCCCTTTCATTTTACAACATTGAAAGAGATGCTACCTTGGTTTTTATCCATGCGTTTGAGAGGTGGAGTCATGGAGAAACTCATCCTCTACTCCGGCTTTCTCCTACGGGGATGATGTCCATGCACGGTGCAAGAAAAGTCTGCCCAAACCCCACGAGGGCTCCCCAAAGCCTTTTTGGTTGAAAAATTAGAGGATGTTCCCTCCCATAGAGATCACCCATCCGGATACGGCATAACAACTCCAAAAATTCGCGAGCTTTACTTTTCTGCAAGTTCAATGGAATTTGGCCTCGCACAAAGGAAATCTACGAGTGGATCTTTGCCAACCTGGACCCCTACCATCGAGGTCAACTTGTTCAAAATGTTTCTTCATAGTATTATTTGACCATAACAAGGATTATCAATGGGCCCTAACAAAAGGCCCATGGTTTTTGGGGAGCGAGCGGGGCTATTCATCACCCCTTGGTTCCCCGATTTCGACTCATCTACAATAGTGATCACGGGACTCCGATCTAGGGGGTCGGGCTCCCCCAACTTACCGACCCATCTCCGGTATCTTTCGATCTCATCATGGAATAGGAAACACCCTGGGGGAGCACTTCTTGATTGCGGATTACTCTCGGGAGTGCCAAGGATGTTACACATATGCCGGAGTATGTGTGAAAATAGACATAAGCAAAGGCACACTTAGACCAAATATATCTCAATATAGGTGATTTCGTATGGACTCAAATCCTAGATTATGAGAACATTGCCTTCCTACTACCACCATTGTCACCAAACAGGCATCATGCAAACTCTTCCCCACTTTTCTTGCAAAAAAAAGGAAAACACCTCAAAAATCCAAATCCAAAAGTTGGAAACCTTGGGAGTCTTCCACCCATGGATGACTCTCGAATATTCAAGTTCAGAGGATGAAGAGTCGAGATCCCTGAAATGGATCACGCTCAACAAAAAGAATGACTTGTCTCATCGCTGTTCCGAGGCATCCCTCTAGATACGACGATTGCTCAAAAAATGCACTCATGAGTCCTCCTCTTCGATACAAATAAGGAGACTCCACACTCGGTTAACACAGTTTTACAAATGGTTCTTGCCCATCCAAACCAAGCTAGATGGGTAAAAAAGTACGTAAAAAAGAAAGGAAAAAAACAATGCATGGAGGCTTCTGCTCTAGCGGGTAGAATCCAACTTTTTCTGTCTAAAATCTCTAGTCTTGCTTCTTAGCTCTTGTGCTTGTAAATTTTACTCTTTCGGGACCGAGGTTGATATTTCATCATTTCGGTGAGACCCGCTTCTTCAGCTTCCTACGGCTTGTAGTCTCACCTTGTACCATATTTTAGCTTAATATAATTAGCCTTATTCAGGGAAAAAAAAATTCATTGGAAGGAAAAAAAATAATTGAAATTCACGTTCGAAAGCGAATAAAATGGGAATATGTGCCAACCTTTAACGTCATATTAGAGGAGAGGTGATAATAATTTAGGTAAAACTTACATGATTTCATTTTTTGAAATGATAATTGAGATTAGTATTGGCTATGATTAGAATCATCGTGTTTCTAATTATATTCATTGTTACAATGAGATTAATAATCTAAGCAATGAAATGTCAAAGAGGGTTTATCCACAATATTCAAGTTAATCATCCCACATGCATCTACTCATTTTTTTAGATTCATATTTCTTTATGATCACTTATGCTTGTTGTTTAAGCACATGGATCTTCCTTTCAAAATAAACTAAACATAAGCACCATCAAATATTTTTGAATCTACTTCAATTAATAAGATTCCAAAGTTGTATAGATAAAATGCCAATAAGTTATGTTTTAAACTACGCAACTATGAATTCTTTCTATGCCCAAATGTTAGTCAAATTCCCTCATGCTATAACACCTCAAAACATTTATGCGATTCCGAAATTGAACAATTCATGGTATATTTATATTGAATCTTCTAGTGTTTCCAAAATATAGAGACCTTCAATTACCAATATTTAAAAGCCCTTGTTTTGAGTATACATTTGTATTTTTTTTCAACAACTAAAGTTCGTAAATAGTAATGTTAGCACTCTTAATTAATACATTTATATTGATGGTGAACAATTAATTAAATAGAAATCTCTATAACCATGAGTTCAAGGTTTTGATACAATTTGGGTGTTCAAACAATATTTAAAATGGGGATATGCGAGTGGGGTCGAGGTTGTGAGGAAAAGGTAGAGAAGAAGGATAATGCTTGTTGCCTTTGGAATTTATTAGGACCATTGATAATGTTGTTTACCTCTACTAGGAAGTTATTTGTAAACTTTTGAGTTTATCATGTGACTAAGCATCACAAAATAAAATTTGGGGTTGATTTGTTTTTTTCAGCCCTAAACCTAACCCTCAAACTTCATTTTCCTTACCTTTGAATTAGCTATATTCACACAATATTTATGTTAGTCACTATGATTTCAAATTATTATATTTCTTCATTAAAAGTGATAATTATGATGGGTTTCCTAGTTCATTTCTTTTGTAGTTTTCCTCTTCTATGAGATCAAACATACTAATAACTTTCATTATTTATGAGATTAAATATTCTAGTAGTTTCTTAAATGAAAATCTATTTATATGAAACATATGAGGCTACGATATGGACCATAGTAGTTTTTAGTTCAACCATCCATCATTTTAAATACTACTTTCTAAAATATTCCCTTCAATTCTACAAACTATAGGATTTGCCACCAATCAAAAGGATTTTCTCCACTATGATTCTAATGTAACATTCATTTTTTTTGATCCCCAAGTTTGGCAATGTAATTAAAGGATGATAATCTTTGTGAGCCATCATGGATATATTACCAAGATTTTTTTGTAAATATTTTGATTAAATTATAAACTATTAAATTTGAAGAAGAAGGAGAATCCTATATGAATCCCGGTGTATGGAAGGATAAGCTACTTAGGAAGTTTGTAAAGGAGATTGGAAGTTTCCCCATCTTCCCTAAATTTAATGTTATGATCCCTAATGTTCTTTTTGAACTACCAACTACCCTAAGTAGCTATGGGAGGATGGGGGAGAAGGTGTTGGAGCCACCCAAGCATGGGTTATGTACCTCATAGTAGAGTCTTGGTTGACTTTACATCCCAAGAAGGGGAACTTGGATCTTTCCTATGTGAAAAAACACTTGTGGGTAGAAAATATGTCAAGTTTTGAGTAGATTTTGGAGGATGGTAACAATTAGAGACAAAGATAGAAAAAAATACTTGAACTATGTATGTGAACCTATAATCCTTGTGAACGTGCGAACCTAAGAATGACAACCTTGCGAACTTGTAAATCTATGATTGGATGTTGGACTATAGATTCCGGGCTTGAAGTGTGTTAGTTGAGGAAACGAGAGAAAGCCCTTCACTTGATTTGGGTAGTCCAAGAAGAACTCTACTATTTGGTTGTGTTTTTTCATGTGAATCACTTGAAAGAGAAAGGATTTTTCAAGGAAACCATAGGAAGTGCTAAAGTGATCTCGGAGGATCCAATATGTCTCAAACTTAAATGG
This sequence comes from Pinus albicaulis, assembly GCA_034641835.2. Classification (NCBI taxonomy): domain Eukaryota; kingdom Viridiplantae; phylum Streptophyta; class Pinopsida; order Pinales; family Pinaceae; genus Pinus; species Pinus albicaulis. The sequence goes on along the minus strand of CM076570.1, from coordinate 1,274,429,133 downwards.
TCCCAAAATGAGATGGAAAGGTTGCCATGAAAAATAGCTCAATGATATATTTCCAAGCTTGAGCGAGTTCAAACAAACTTAATTTGAGAAACTTATCACGTTCTAAAGTTTTTCAAAAACATGCAAAGAAGGATAGAGGTGACATGTGGTACTCCCAAAGGGTGACACGTGGTAGGTTGTATGAAAGACACATGGGAGGATCAAAAGAAGACATGCGATAGGAGGTTGACGTGACATGGTGACATGGAAGCATCAGCGAGGACACATGGTAGATTTGATAATGTGGCACCTATTTGGTAGTTGACTTCGTAGGTGGCTATGCGTGTGACTAAGTCTTGGGCATCGATTGTGTGACATGTGGGCCAATCAAGTGAAGTAATGTAGTAACCTAGGTGGAATAAAACTCTCTTCAACTCTCCAGAAAAAGTCGGATAAATGGTTTGAACTCACGACCTTGTCAACAACAACCCAAAGAGTCATTGTTGCACCAACCATTGATTCTTACTATGTATAAGTGGAAACTTTTATTTGAAGTTATTACAACCTGCAACAATTTTAAAACAACATAGGTGGTCATGGAACCTTCCCGAATCCATTGTTGAAATTAGATGTCAACTTTGAATTGTCAATGTATAATGGAAATATTAATGTAGAAAGATTAGATAATTGGATTTTTAAAAATAGAAGTTTATTGTCATGTTTAGCATATTGTTGAAGAAGAGGCAAATATTCAGGTTGGGCCATTTATGACTTGAAGGTACAACGTTGGTTTGTTGGGAGAGTAAACTTGAAGAAGGTAGCATAAATATTTTTAAGATCCCTTTCTTTATTGTCAAAATTCACTAATGCATTAAATAAATAGTTTTTATCCTTTATCATACACCCATAAAGTAATCATGTGGAATGGAAAAAAATTGAGACAAGAAAAAGGAAAAAGCATGCAAATATTTACTAAATAATTTAGGAAGAAGGAATTGGCTTTAAATATACCATTATATAATCTAGAAACTATTTTAAAATATCTCGATGAATTGCATAGTTACATTCACCATATTATTATCTTATCTAATCCCACCTAATTTGGAAGAAGAATGTGTCTAAGATACTCATCTTGGAGTCCAGGGGAAAGAATGTGAAAAGTGATTTGAAATAGAAGTAAACATCCAACATTTTAGAAGTCAGATTCAAAGTAAAAGGGAAAGGAAGAGAAGGTTGCTACAATGAAGAAAGAAGAGGAAAATCCTACATGCTCTCATTGTATAAATAAAGGGTGCGATGATGCTCATTTTTAAAAAGCTACATTCTAAACTAAGGACTAAAAGGTTTAGAGGCAAAGGCGAGAAAAATATTGTTGCCACAATGAAACAAAATTTGGGATATGATTCAATGGATGAAGCTTAGATCACAATTGTAGGAGTGCGAGGTAAAACATATTCTCATGCTAGTTCTAGTTCTTCTATTCCATCTCCTAGTCCACGAAAGTAGAAGAAGTGAGTTTTTTCAAATAAGGGTGATAATTAAGCATATGAAAGTTAATAATATTTTTGATATTGGTTCCCAAGTAAATGTAATATCCGATGCAATTTTCAAGAGCTGGCATTAGAAATAACACTTCACAAGAAACCTTATCCTCTCGGTTGGGTATACGATGATGCAAAGCTACAAGTAACCAAACAATGTAAACTTAAAATTTTCCATCTCTTCAAAAAAGAATTGATGAGGTTCAATTAGATGTGGTTCAGTCTTGATATTTGTGAAATTTTATTGGGAAGCCATTACTTGTATGAAAGGAAGAGATATTCTTCGGGGAGGAGAGAAAAATATCACCTCACCAAAGACGAGGTTGAGTATATTGTAAGAGCACATAGCATGAAGACTAAATTATCACTTGCTAGTGCAAGAAAAATGAAGAGGTTCATAAATGCTAGAAATAAAGTTGTACTTATTGTTGTGAAAGAAAAAGATGTTGAAAAATATGCTTCTTTTAAGGGTTGTGATCCTTCCAATAAGGATGAATTGGTTAATCTCATTTCTAACTATGATGAAATATTCTTGGAACTTTGAAGGATTGCCTCCCAAAGAGGGAGATTCAACATGAGATTTAACTGCAATAAATTTCCCTTCTTCCTAATGTTGGTATGTACAAGATGTCCATAATTGTGAATGCGGAGATAAAAAATAAATTCAAGAATTTCTTGAAAAGGGAGTCATCATGCCTAGTTACTCTCCATGTGGATCTCCCTATTGTGATAGTATCAAATTTTATTTTTAGGGTATCCTACAAAGCTGATAATTACCTCTTATGATTTCGACTTAGGTTAATATTTTATTGTATTCATTTATCGAGCATAAATCAATTACGGAAAGGAGCTCAACAATAAAAAAAATATGCCAAAAGGATCATAAAGAGACAATTACACATGAACACATTTACCCTAGGAAATACCACATGAGGGAAAAACCCAACGAGCCCCTTTTCCTTAGAAAAATTCTCGTTTTCAACAAGAGATACATCTAGACATCGTATTCATTTAAAAGTTTAAATTGACCATCAAATAAACTTAGTCAAGCATATTCCAACTCCATCCTAGTCAAGTCATCTTCCCACAAAATTTGGTATGATTAGGTTCACTTAGAATTAGGCATCATGATTTCCTTAGAATCCAATCATTCCTTATAAATTTGGTCTAGTACAAATATTCTTCTAACACAAAGGGCTACAACAAAGATTTAATCTCGTACAACAAAGATTCATCTAGCACAGAGAGGGCTACCACAAATATTCAATCTTGTACATCTGGATATTTGTCCTACACGAAAGGGCTACAACAAAGATTCATTATTGTGCAACAAAGGGAGAAATTAATCCTTTATATTCATCCTTCTTTCTTCTCTCCTTCACATGGCTTAAAAGAAGATATTATGTCTTTTACGATCAAATTCGAATCGGTGCTTGAGAATAGGTCGGATATCTCCTATATATATAGATCCAATAGGCCGAATGGGTGACTTTCTTAACAAATATGACTTGATGTAATATTCCAAAAATTTAGCCTTCATCTAAATGGAATATTATAGTTTTTTTTCATCACTAGGTAGGTGAATAAGTGGGTAGGGGAGGGCCCCATAAACCTCTTTAGAAGGAATAATAACACTCCTAATGTGAAAGGATGAAGAAAAAGCGAAATTTGGATTAAGCACCTTTGGGTGTGAACGGTGGATGGATCATGTTGATTCGATCGACTTTGACTAAGTCAACGAGTCTTTGTCATGGAGGAGTGGCCTTTATGATCGGACAACACGGTTTAGTGGAGGACAACTTGCATGAGCTTGGTGGCAAGTATGAATGGGACCCAATGTGAGAAGGCTCGGATGCTATATATGGAGGGGATGGCGAGCCATTGTTATTCATGTTTTAGATTATCATTTTGATATTGGTCTCGTAGGCTTTGCTTCCTTTTGTTGTTTAGCGGGGTTGTTGTGTTGTTTAGCACAAGGGTGTTCTGCGATCGGGAATCCCCTACCTCATCCTCGGGGGAAGGAGAGTTTATTTGAGCCGTATTTCCTCATTTCTGGCATTACGGCCAAGCTACACTCCTTCGGCTACAATGCGGTTTACGTTTAGAGTCGGGTTGTGTTGCTGGGGGGTGCGGCAAAGGAGGATCATATAGAGGTATTTCGAGGACTTTTTTTTCAATGGAGAGGTAGCCTACCCATTGGAGGATCAACAAGGAGGGCTCCCACGGGCATATTTCCACATATTTGGCATCAAGCCAACTATCTACCATCCTTCACAACTCGGTCACAATTACGAAAGCTGCGTTATTTTTGGAGGCAATTCTTTGGGAGGGGTTCGTTGAGCTCATCGGGAGGGTCTATTTTTCGAGTAGAGGGAACAACCTTCTATTTAGAAATACTATTGGAGGAGGACATCGTAATTTCAGATATGTCATAGCCTCATTCTATTTAGATCTAGTTTGCAGTGACATCTCAACCCCAAGGTTATTTGTCATCGTTAGCCCCCTAGAATTGCCTTCTCTTTTACAAACCTTCACTTCATTTCATCATTCTTTTATCACTTCATAAGCCTAAAATCAATGAAGAATGATTAGGATTGCTTAAAGGTTACATGCAATTGATTAACATATTGTATTTTCATGGTTTTTACGTTTTAATAATTTTGTGCAAAATAGCTACAAAATACGGACGTTCCGTGGCGATCACGTGTTCGCAACTATTTTAGTGTTTAAACGGGGTTACGGTCTGTACGTAGAAAAAAACGCATATGGTTGAATTCAGAACTCACCTACATCATTCCTTTCCCTTTACAAAGTACTGAGCAAAAAAATGCGAAGTGGTTATGCACGTGGAGAAAGCAAAACTAAAAGTAGAGCTTCTACTAGGACAAAGGACTCTACTGGATGTCTTTGGCAAAGTACGAGGCCTCAACAAAGAGTTATAATTCGATTTTTAATTGAAAAAGAAACCTATCCCTATTTATTCTCAATGGAATTTATGTATTTTGCTTATAAGAATAACTCGGTGAACCGAGAGACGACTAGCTAGTTGATGTTTTGTTGTTAAGTTTTCCCAAGATTTGTGATACTCTTTGTTTTTCCGAAGCGTTTTCCTTTAATGAAAGAAGTACAACTTTGATGCATGACCTAAAGCAGGTTCTAAGGGAGTTGAGATTCATGTGCTAATGCGGGTGGTAGAGGGGCCCCTCTTGCTAGAGGCTCTGTGCATATTGTTTAGATAAGTAACTTTAGCCTGTTTCATTCCTAATTTAGGCGAGTTTTCCGAACTTCATGTTTTATGCTCACTTACATCGGCAAATGTTACGACAGATCTTGTTCTTATGAATTGTTCCAAAATATCACTAACCTTGAATGAGATAGAGCTGTAGTATTTGAGAGATTAATTGCATTTTAAGTCAATCTGTAGTATTTCGGAGATTAATTTCATTATAGTTCGGTTGTAGTATTTCGGAGGTTAGTTGCATATTAGTTCGGTTCTGTTTAATGTATTTTTAGTTTTATTAATTAGTTGTATTCTAGTTTTGTTAAATTAGACTTAAAGGCCTTCATTATTTAAAAACTATTTCTTGTTCTTCATCTCGCTATTACATCATTATCATTGGAACAAGAATTGGTAATGTCATTTTGAAGTCTTGAGCGTATTACGCAATTTCTCATAATTTTACAAGCTTGCCTTTTTTCCAAAACTATTCCGAAAAGATTTCTAACCCTTGAATGAGGCTTAATAGTGATATTTTGAGTTGTAGAATGGATTAATTTTAGTGTCATAAGTTAATTTAGAGTAGGGTTCCTTACTATGTTGCGGATAATCTTTTCTCAAAATGTTCCAACAAATTTCTAACAATGGATGAGATTTTCTTTGTGATATTTTAAGTTGTTGTTTACTAAAAGAAGAACCTCATTACATCAAACTTATCCTTTTCTCAAGTTGTTCCAACATACCTCTAATGAAATGAATTGACTGAGTTTAATGTTATGAGTTACTTTTCTTATTAGCTTAACAATCTATGTGGATTAGCATTTTTGTTCTTAGGTGCCCTTCATAGTTTATAGTAGATTTTGTTTCTGTTTTAGTGTGATCGGTAACTTCTCTTTGCTAACAATTTAGTTCTTTTCCTCTTAGCATAAAAACACAAAACCAAAAAAACACTAGAAAAACACTAAACACAACGAAGTAAGAAGAAGATACCTAGGCACATATAGTGCACTTCACTTCAACAATTTACTAGCCTGGTTGACAATTTATGACATCAATTTAGGAACACTAAGTTGAGTAGACGAGTCACATTGTATGTTTCTTGGTATTTCTAACAATCTTTTCCGGAGTTGGCTAGAAGTCATGTATTAGAGCCCACATCTTCTTTTTTCAGGAATTTATTTTGTTTATATCAGCTATATTTTACTTATGTATATCTACAACGACGGCTTCTGTCAGATATAGATAGCATACATCCTTGCTCTCACGACATTCTATACGGTTGCGAAACTCATGTGCTGATTATTCCTATCATTGGAGGCTTGTTATTATTGCTTGAGTGGCTTGTCCCTCATGATATTCTTGTATTTTGTTGCTGATATCTTAATAAAGTGATGGCTGCATATTGATCCCTCTCATGACATGTTCAAATTTGCTTGTGTTTTTACATTATTATGTCTTGTATTGCTTGCATATCCCATTTGGGAATATTACGGTGGTATTAGAGCATAATCTTGGCTCGCTTTGTGCATCCAAGACATTATGCCATTAGAAGGAGGAGCTTCTTCTCATAAGAAGTTATACAAAATGAACAAAGGCATGACTCCATTATTTGGAGAAATGAAGGAAGAGAGGATCTCTCGGCTTCCTCTTTCCAAACTATGAAAATTATCGAAGAAGATCTCAAGGAGATGAAAGGAGAGAAGTGTAGAAAATTTCCAAGAGGGTTTGAAAGTAAAGAAAGCCCTAGATATTCACATGATGGGTGTGAGAATTCGGTCACAGAGCGGATCCACGGTGCAGTTTTGGCCCACATTCCTTTTGCAAGAAGAATGGAGGAAGAAGATGCACCAAGGGAGGAGACCTTGAGTGACTATCTTCAGAGAGTATGAGTCTCAATCTTTGAGATTCAAAAAGCACTTGGACTTCCAAGGGATTTTTTCCAAATCAAGGAAGACGAGAAGATCCAACAACCATAATAGAATAAAGAGAGGTAGAATCTTTCTATGTAGCTTTTATGGATCAGAGTAAAGTGCATAGCCAAGGCTTGGGTGGAGGAGCTAGATTCCTATTTTCAACTACACCAAGTCTCGGAAAGGAGGCCATTAGAGTAACAACGATGCACCTTAAGGTATGGCCCATTATTGGTGGTTTTATAGTTTTGCTTCATGTTATCATGCGAGATATAAATACTTATGTAGGTTTCATTAAGGAGATTATGGAAAGATTTGATGTTAAACATTGTAAAACATCTTTTTGTTGAAAAGCGAAAACTCAAAACCCTTGCATGAGTTGGAGAGACCTATTTTTCCAACTCCACTCCATATTATTGTTGAAGGGGATAAAAACATGCATGATACTTTTCCAAGAGAAATATCCCCCACTTTTTGAAGAGTCCTCTTCTATAGATGAAGACATGGAGATTCCTTCGGCAAGAGAAGATCAAGACCTAGGATCTCTCATTGATGATGAGGCATCCTCACATATTGATGAAGGGGATGAGAAAATAAGAGCCAACCACTGCTTTCGTACCATTTGGAGAAGAGAAGAAGGATCAACATCAAGGGATGATGAGCATTCACCCTTATCTATTTCGGGAGGTTTCTTCACAAAGAAGGAGACTATATTGCTACAATGAAGAGAGGAGAGATAAGTCTACTCATATATACAGTCCACTTTAGATTTTGATGTCTCACTACATGGGGGAAATCCACGGAAGAGCCCGCCAGATCTAGAGTTGGTTAGAGACATCTAACCATTTGGTTCACCACTCTTAGATTCCGGAGGTGAAGACCTTGGAGGGGCCTAGTACAGACGCGAGAGTTTGGGATGGACTCGAGGGAGGAGGGATACACTCTCCCATTTTCAACAGTACCCACTCTCACTACCTATTACACGATGACAAAACTTGTTGCGAGTGATGGAGGAAGGCACCACTATGGTTGAAGGGAGCTACTTAATGGATTTGGAGAAACGAGAGGGTACTTACTTTGAGGAATGGATCCTCCATACATTGGAGTAGATGGAGGCCACTCAAGCTTACATTGGCCAAGATCGGGGAGGTTCTTGTTGGATGGTAGCTTCTCATGGGAGGCCAACTTCCAAAGGCCACCACCCCTTCTACTTAAGAATGATCGGTTGCATGATGGGCATGGTAGCATTTTTGGGAGGATGACCTTGGCATGGGGGATTTCAAAGGAAAAGACAACAACATGTGGGGAGCTTCACATTTCGAGATCTACATCGTTTTCTCTTAGGAGGGTTGATCCATATTGAAGGTCTAAACTTTTGGTAAGTACTCCATGGATCTTGGTGCTTGCATGATTCTTTATGACCCGGAGGGAGATGAGAGATACATGGTGGTTGATGAGGTCATATATTCTTATGGAAAATTATTCTTTACCGAGTTTCTAAGCTTAAGAGGAAGCTACTACATGAAGCACATATGGACTTCTTCTCCATGCACTTTGATGCATTTTACTCTTTGATGGAGGAGTTCACTTGGGAGGGCATTCGACAGGATGTATATCAACATATGGAGATATGCATAGCCCGAATGATGATGGAGAGGTTATCACAACCACTTCCCTACTCATTGAGAGTGAGGGATAACTTTCTATTGAGCCATTCCAGCTCAATGACTAAAGTACATGGTAGAGGATGTACATTTATGCATAGTGATTTGTACTCTTTTACTTTTTATAAGAAGCATGTTGTACCAAGGAGGATCATTCCTTCTTTCATATTGTATTATGATGTACTTGAGGCCATTTTTCACCATTGATGTTGGCCATTATATTTTTGATTTGTGGGGGAGGCCACATGAATCTTGGTGTGCACCATTGGCACCACATTTTACTTGGATGATCCTATCTTGTAGGATGATTGTGGGCAACAAACAAGTGGCTGAAAAGACACTTGTTATTCTTTGTTTTGAGGTAGGCAATGGATGCACTACCTTTGGTTCCATATGTGGAACTATGATCCACCTCCTTGTTGTCATATGACAACTTGTTTCTATTTGTTTTTTGCTTCCATATATTGTTGATGTTCTTATTCGATGAGGAGCTTGGTTGGGAGGATGGCACGGGGAATTGAGGGTGCCCATTGGGAGTATGATTCTCCCCATTTCATATGTTGCATGTTTCGGGGAGAAACAATGGGCGAAGCCATGATTTCCACACTACATCTCTTTTCTTCATGTGGGAAGGATCCATTTGGGGAACTTGGAGTTCTTGGAGGGGGGCACTTCATGGCTAAATTATTTGGTGGGGTAACTTGGGTCATTCTTGGAGGCCATGAAATTTCAGCCCAAGATCAGCAACAACCCCATACTTACCATAAATGGAGAGAGAAAAAACTTGGATGGAAAAAATCTAATCTCTCCATGCGGCCTCAATACATTGCATAAACGAGGGGTTGAGGATTTCTTTGATCGAGCTACCTAGGATGGCTCATTTCATTTGGATGATAGCATGGGTATGGGAGTATCTCACATTGGAATGAGATTCCCCATGTTTGTCATCACTCCTACCTTGAGGAGGCCATGGGAAAATAAGGAAGCTTCCACTTTTCATGATGTGAGCCATTTGGATTTGCATACTTGGGAGGAACCATTGGAACGTAGATTTTTTGCAGATTATACTAAGCTATGGTGGGAACTATTGATGAGGAGGCCACAAGAAGAGGAAAGGGAGGATTTTTTTCCTCTACATTTATAGTTGCTTGAGGAAAAGCAACATTTTTTGGAGGAGAAGACTGTAATATTCCAAAAATTTAGCCTTCATCTCAACGGTAATATTATAGTTTTTTTTATCACTAGGTAGGTGAATAAGTGGGTAAAGGGAGGCCCATAAAACTCCTTATAAGGAATAATAACACTCCTAATGTGAAATGAGGAAGAATAAGTAGCTGGATTAAGCACCTTTGGGTGTGAAAAAGGGTTGGAACATGTTGATTCGAGTCAACTTTGACCAAGTCAACAACTACTTGTCATGGAGGAGTGTCCTTTATGATGAGACAACGCCAGTTTTAGTGGAGGAAAAATTTCATGCGCTTGGTGGCAAGTATGAATGGGACCCAATGTGAGAAGGCTCACATGATATATATGGAGAGGATGGTAGCCATTGTTATTCATGTTTTAGATTATCATTTTGATATTGGTATGCTTAGGCTTTGCTTCCTTTTGTTGTTTAGCGGGGGTTGTTGTGATGTTTAGCACAAGGGTGTTCGCGATCGGGAATCCCTACCTCATCCTCGGGGAAGGAGAGGTTATTTGAGTTGCATTTCCTCATTCTAGCATTCTGGCCAAGCTACCTCCTTCAACTACAATGCATTTTTTTGTTTAGAGTTTGGGTTGTGTTCGAGGGGTGCGACAAAGGAGGGATCACATATAGCTATTTTTGGGATTATATTTCAATGGAGAGGTAGCCTACCCATTGGAGGATCAACAAGGAGGGCTCCCCAGGGAATATTTCCACATATTTTTCATCGAGCCAACTATCTACCATCCCTCACAGTAGCACGGTCATAAATTCTAAATCGACGTTATTTTTGGAGGCAATTGCTCGGGAGGGTTCATTGAGCTCATCGGGAGGGGTCTATTTTTGAGTAGAGGGATTAACCTTCTATTTAGAAATACTATTTGAGAGGAAACCATCATTTCATATCTGTCATAGCCTCATTCTATTCAGATCCGAGTTTGCGGTGGCATCTCAACCCTAGGGTTATTTATCACATTGTATGTTTCTTGGTATTTCTAGCAATCTTTTTCAGGGATGGCTAGAAATCATGTAATCGAGCCCACATATTCTTTTTTCAAAGATTTCTTTTGTTTCTATCAGCCATATTTCATTTATTTATATCTACAACAACAACTACATTGATACGAGATAGCATCGTCACTTGTTCTCTCGGCATTCTATACGGTTGCAAATAAACTCATGTGCTGATTATTCCTATCATTGGAGGCTTGTTCTTATTTCTTGAGTGGCTTGTCCCTCATGATATTATTGTATTTTGTTGCTGATATCTTAATAAAATGATGGCTGCATATTGATCCCTCTCATGACATGTTCAAATTTATTGTGTTTTACATTATTATGTCTTGTATTGCTGCATATCCCATTTGGGAATATTACACTTGAACACTCAAAGGGGCCAATGTGACTAGGAGGAAGTGGCGACATGGCTTCTTTTGGAGCCAAAAAAATAATATTTTTAAAGTTTCAAATTTTCTTCTTTTGACAAGAGCATGAAGAACATGCTTTACATTTTTTTCTTTACAAATACATCATGGACCAAAAATAATAATTATGAAGAGAAACCATAGTTACAAAATTCAAAACCAAAGAAGGATGGTACATGGAGAATGTGTGTTGAATTTTGTGCGGTAAAAAATACCTCGTAAAGAATTGATACCCTATTCCTTGTATCAACGATTTGTTAGGTTAGTTAAAATATGAAAATTATTTTACTAAGTTAAATTATGAAGTGGTTATCATCAGATTTAGATTGCGAGAAGGTGATGTTTGGAAAACCACTTTCAAAAACAAGAAGGGTTTGTTTGAATAGTTAGTGATTCCTATTTGGATTTACAATTCCCCAACAACTTTTATGCATGTGTATGAATGATGTTTTTTGACCATTAATTGATGATTTGTTATTTTCTACTTAGATGATATTCTCGTATTTAGAAAAAATTGGGATAAACATGATTAAACAAGCATGTTAGACAAGTACTATATACTTTTAAAGGAAAAGTTGTATGTGAAAATGTGAAAGTGGGAATCTTGCAAAACATCATTGGTGTACTTGGGTTACATAGTAGGGGGTGGCGAAGTGAAAATAGATCCCCTAAAGTTGAAATGATTGTATCTGGACCAAGCCTACATCAACTTAATAGAAGTTAGGAGCTTCTTAGGAGTAATTCAATATTGGAGAAAAGATATTGCTAACTTCTCATTTGTTGTATCTCCTTTACATGCTTTAACTAGCGTGAAATAGCTCTTTCGGTTGGGAGACAAGCAACATAAAGGCCTTTGATACACTTTGAAAGAAAAATATTAACACAACACTAGTGTTAACATTTCCATACTTGCAACAACCATTTGAGATAGAGAGCCGATACAAGTGGATTTTACATGGGAGTATTTTTTTATGCATCAATATAAGTCAATTTTTTATCACTCGAGAGACCTTTTTTAAAAGTTGTTGTTAATTATCTTACATATTATAAAGAGTTGTATGCATTGGTACAAAGTGTTAAAGAGTGGAAGCATTACTTAATGGGAAAATAAACAATAATACACAAGGATTATCAACCATTACAATACTTGCAATGACTATAAACCACAACAATCAAAGAAATTTTAGGTAAATTGGTTTTCTACAACAATTTCGGTTGGTCATCAAATATAAGAAGGGTGTAAATAGAAAAAATGACTATATGCTATCTAGACCTCCTATAAATGCATGTATCATCTTATATAATGATTCATTAGCACTTGATAGTTATGTTGAGTAGCATGCTTGGGAAGTGAATTCGAAGATGTATATGAGAGGTTATCTCATGGTTCACAAGTGGAGAATTATCATTTTTCAAGGAAAATTAATCTATCATGTTAACAAATTATGTGTTCCCGAGAAGATGAAATAATTCATGTAATCAAATAAGCTCATACTTCTCATATTTCAACGCATTTTGGGGTAGGAAAAATAGTAGCTCCTTTACAAATATTTTTTTATTGGCCTTTAGAACAAGGAAATTATATTCAAAATATGTAAAAGGGTGTGTATTTTGAACACTAGTAAACCCACTAATGTAAAATTGGATCTGTATAAAAACTCTTCTAGTTCCTTCTCATCCATGGGAGAGCATATCTATGGATTTCGTAAGGGGTTTTCTTATGTATAAAGTAGGGCATGATTATTTGTATGTAATTGTGGATATGTTTAGAAAAAATTCATATTTTTGTGCCTCTGTGGAGAAGCAAGTGACAACTAAACATTGGAGGAAATTTCAACCTAAAAGTGTCCTCCTAAGGAAAAAATAATAAAATAGTAATTAAAATAATAAAATAAGTGTAGGTTTTAACCTTGTACAAAAAATACATGAAAAATTAATTCTTAACATAGAAAATATGCAATGGTGAGAACACAAAACATAAAACAAATATACACGAGATATTTTCCCTGGATCGAAAAGCTAGGACTACCAAATTGTTTTTTCATTATATTTCTTTCAATGTTACAATACATATATATACATATTTGAAGAATTCATAAAACCCAATCCATTAACCCCGGATTAGAACATAACCGTAGTTCCCTTCACCAGAGATCTACAAAATACTATGGACATAAAACTTTAATGCCAAAAAACCATGTGAAAAAACCCATACACAAAACCATAGGTAGATCGCCCACCTAATATAGGGTAAAAAAAAGATCTCCGGGGCGCTTCCCCCGGACCCCCTACTACGCCCAACGGAATGAACAAGGACATACTATCACACCCCCAAGCTCGTGCGACTAGTCGTGGAAAGAATATAACACACACCCAACATTCTCGCACTTGTTGTTTTCTTTTCCACACAAGGGGTCACAAGAGGCTCAGTCATTGGTCCAACCCTATAATGCCTATTGTTTCTCTACAACAATACAAATTCTCAGGTGCTCACAGAGACTATGTCAATGCTTACGCAACATTCTTCAAAGTGTCCACCTTTACCAACAACACATTTTTGTCCTTGTCCATATCCCTCACAAAGTGATACTAAACATCAATGTGATTTTACTTTAAATGATAAACATGGTTCTTTGCCAAGAAAATTTCACTTTGGTTGTCAATGTCTATCCTTATAGCTCACCGTACCAACCCCATACTTGAACACAATTTTTGTAACCAAACCGCTTCCTTGATTGCATGAGTGGGTTCCATGGTATTTAGCCTCTATAAATGAAAGAGCCACTATAGGCGTATTTTTATCTTCCAAATGACTTCTCCTCCAAATAGGTTAAACACATACCCACTTGTAGATCTTCTATGATCTAGATCTCCCGGCCAGTCTACATCAATAAAGCCACAAATGTCCAAAAGTCTATCCAATCCTAGTCTTCCTTGGTAGAACAGGACCAAAATCATTAGTGCCACAAAAATACTCGAAAACCTGCTTCCACCGTTGTACCAATGCTCCTTCCCTAGTTTTGACATCAACACTGCTAAATACTCCCAATGCATGTGCAATATCTGATCTGAAAGTGCTGAGACCATTGGATACATAAGGCTACCAGCTGCACTTGCATATGGAACACGAACATGTCCTCTTCCTCTTCTTTTTCTCTTGGGACATTGTTCAACAAATAATTTTACACCTACGGGAATATGAACCTTCACTAGTTTACTATCCCTGCATATTAAACCTACGCAATATTGTCTCAACATACTTCCTCTTGTTTAACCGAGCTTCCTCTTTCCCCAATCTCTTTTAATTTCCATGTCCAAAAATATAGTTTGCGGCACAAGATCCTTCATGTCGAATTTGGAGGACAATTGGGTCTTAAATTCTTGGATAATTTCTTTGTCATTTTCCAATCAACATCATATCATCCACACAAGACAAAATAAATAACATGGTCATCAAGCAATTTAAAATACACATAGTGATCCACTTTTCTTTTGGTGAAGACTAAGTCCTTGTATATATGTATCAAATTTTTGATACCACATCCTTGAGTAACTATTTTAACCCATACAAATATTTTTTTAATCTGCATGCCAATTCTTTCTTACCCTTCACCACAAAGCCTTCAAGTTGCTTCATGTATATCTCTTCTTCCAGATCCCCATGAAAAAAATGTTGTCTTCACATCGATCTGTTCTACCTCAAAATCAAAAGTAACAACAACATATGAAAGTAATATAATAGAATCTACCTTGGCAACAATAGAAAAAAATATCACCAAAAATCAATTCCCAACACCTCAGAATAACCTTTTTTCTATCAACCAAGCTTTGTATTTCTCCACCCTTGCCTTATACATTCATCTTCTTCTTAAACACCCATTTTATTCCAATGGGTTTCCTTCTAACAAACAACTCTACCGGATCCCAAGCCTCATTTTTTCTTCCAAAGATGCCATTTCATCAACCATGGCCTATTTCCCGGAGTTTTCTATCCTTTGAATCTACTACCTCCCTAATAGTTACCGGGATCATCATCGGTAATAGATAAATAAAAATTTGAGCAAAAAATAAGATGGAATGTACCTTTATGGCGTGCATTCTTTACTTTGTTCTTCTCAAAGCTCGGAGTTTTTGGCTCTTCCTCTTTTGAATCATGTCTGTTGTAGAGTCTAGTTCTTCCACCTTTAGAATGCGATTCTTCCTCCTTATCTTATCGGAGTTCCTTTTGTATAAATTCATGTTTAATAACATATTTCACATCTCTAAACACCACATATCGACTATACACAACCTTCCTTGTTTTACGGGTTCCAAAGCTTATAACCTTTTAAACCATCCTTATACCTAATAAAGATGAACCTTTCATATTTACTTGTCAACTTGGTTCTTTTCTCCTTTGGACATGTACATAAGAATCACAACCAAATACCCCTCGGATGTGAAAGAGAGGGCTTCTTACACGATCCATACCGCCAATGGATTCTTATCCTCCAACGCCCGATGAAGGTGATTTGTTAGCCGGGTAACATCTCTGTCTCCCATTGCTCTACCTACAATTCTTGTCCTAAGCGACACCACTAAGCATGCTTCTTTCTCTTTCCCATCAATGTAATGTTCATTTTTTTACGCAAATCCATTTTTTTTGAGGTGTTTATGGAGTATTTTTTATGTCTTTCTATACCACACTTCTTACGGAACTCTTCAAATTCCTTCTTATGAGAACTCTCCACCATTATCCGTCCTCAACAACTTTATCTTATTTTTGTGTCGATTTTCCACCGAGCCTTAAATTCTTTAAACTTGTCGCAGGACTTAATATTTATTCCTAAGGAAATATATCCATGTATTCCTTTAGAAGTAATCTCTAAAGGAGACATAATACACAAACTTACCCCAGTGATGCAGACTCATGAAGTCCAAACACATCATTGTGCACAAGCTCTAATATCCCTTTCTCCCTGTTAGTACCCGAGAGGAAACTCACTGATTCTTCTTCCCATATACACAATGCTCATAGAAATCAAAATCTAGAGAGAAATTAGACATACCTTCTATCATACCATTACCATGCGGTATTCAAAGGCCCTTCTCTCCTATATCTCTAAGCCTTTGATGCCATAACATGGTCTTTCTCCGAGAGACCACTAAGTTTTCTACTCCACTTTTAGAAACCACAAAAAATGTTGCACCCATCAATAAAAAATGCTACCCAAAAGCTTGTACATAGTTCCAATATGAACTCCCCACATCAATACCAGTGCTCTTCGAACCATCTTGAAAGTATCCTTATCGAACACATTTTTTTACACTGTATCATCCATCTTGCTTACAAAAATTAGATTTATGGCCAATGCGGGAATACACAAAACACCGGGAAGTGTTCTATTCCTTCCACCTTGTAACTTTAACTTTACTTTTTACTGTATGGTGATTCGGCCTTCCTATCATCCCCTAAGAAGACATCACACCATCATATTTCTCATACTCACAGAACCACTCCCTATCTGGAGTGAAGTGAAAGGATGCACCTAAGTCAATCAACCATACCTCATGATCTACATGTGTACATTTAAACAATAATCCAAGTACAAATCCCCACCTTCATACGAGGTGGTTTTTTCCTCGCGAAGAGAGCATCATGAGATCCCTTTCCTTTCTTAGGAGATTTAGATCTAAAATCCTTTTTGAAGTGTCCTTCCTTTCCAAATTTCTAGCACACCTTTACGGGTTTTTCCTGGAGATTTAGATCTCCCTCTAGATTTATATCTCCCACTCGAGGATTTATCTTTATTTTCGTTTTGGGACCGTCCTTGTATAGACAAGGCATATCCATTCTGGCTCTTCATATTTTTTTTGTCTCATCTCCTCCGAAATCAAGGATGAGACTATTTCAACAAACTTCAAGGTAGTTATATTGATACACTGTTGTAAAAAGAAGACTATCCCATGAATTTGGTAGAGAACTATAACAAATTGATGCACCTATCTTCATTTGAGATTTTAATATCAATAGATAAAAACTAGCTTACCACGGTATTGGAGGCATTCATATGATTTGTCACCAAGTCTTAATCCTTCATCCTCATGTTATACAACTTATTCCATAGGAAAAAGTTTGTTCACCGGGAGACTTAGATTGGTCCAAAGTCCCTAACTTGTCCCAAAAATCCTTTGTCGTAGCTTCCCACACTAGCTACAATGGGGCCAAAATCTGACCTCACTTCGTCGAGTTCATCGTCTCAACTTCGTCTACTATACGACGAAACGAGAGACATAGATATCGCTCGGTGAGTTTCATCGGATATTCGAAAAACCATGAAATCATCGGACTCGTGACGTCGGATATTTGTTGTCCTTGATACCAAATAAATTGTCGACTAACAAGAATTCGTTTTGACGTATGGTCATCAAATAGGAGAAGTTTTAATTTGTAACCAAGTTCAAATACTCGACATCCATCACGTCGGATGTTTTTATCGAATATCCAACCATCATACGTCAATCAATCGACATTGTGACTTTTCATTCAACGACCAAACTATCGGTCGCCGAGTTTGTATATATGCCCGGATAGCCGAAGTTAGCTATGTTCCTTCGACAAAAATGCTATGGATCCAACAATATTGATCTGGATTTATGCGGGAACGCAATAAAATACGAGAAATATACATAAACACGAGAGATGCGTCGTGAAATAATAGCATTTCATTAATATCAAATAATTGAAATATGTTTACGAGATAGAATGGAAATAAACTAGCTAGAGCAATGGTAGCTTATCTCACGAGAAGAGATGTAGGCGGATACATGCCTGCGAGCTTGTGTTAAAATGAGGTTTGAGGGCCTATTTATTATTGAGAAACAATGGAAAACTCTAAACGTCCAAAAACCTAACCGTAGGAGATGAAGCCCCAAAACTATGGGCCTCGTTTGGGTAAATTCGTGTTTCAACTTCCCGGGGACGTAACTTTGGCATCACGATCTCCGTTTGATGCATACCATACCTCATTAGAAATATCTATCACGAGGAGTACAAATTTTGGTGTGAGAAACATCGATCGATGGACCCATGTTGCTCTCGGTTTTCCCAAAAAATGTCGTTTAGGGCCTCAAAATAGCTTCGGAAGTTTCGGGACCCGAAAAAAATGCTAAAAATAGTAAGTTGTGCCTAGACCGAAAAAACTGAAAGAAAATGATGGTGGTGTTTCAAATGGAATAGGTGGGCATCCACCAATATTCACTTGGATCATTAGGGCCCCCAAAACGGCTCTGGAAGTGGAGGACTTGAAAACACTTGCTAAAGATAGTAAGTTGTTACGAAAGTGAAAAAGCTACAAGAATTGATGGTACGGGTCCAAAACATAGTAGTTGGGTGGCCACCGATATCCACTTGGATCATTTCCTCCCTCCATAGGAAGCAATGGTCCCCATTGTGTTGAGATCCTCCATGAGATGAGGAAAATTTTGTTGAGCTGGGTATTAGATTTGTCGAAGATGTCATGGACCCGCGGGTGGACATGTTGGATGCATTTAATAAATTTGGTTTCTTTATCATTATTTTACAATACATGTTTGGATTACATGCACTGTAGTCACATGAGGTATGGCGACATCGAAAGGCGGCGGTGCGTCGATTCGGGATCAATGGAGTGCTTGTCTTGGACGGTGTAGAGGAACCTGCTGTGAGTGAGGAGAAAATGTCCTTGTATTTCTCCATGACTTTGTCCATCTGCTTTGTGGCCGGGTGCGGGGGGAGCCTGTTTCGAGGTTGTGGCCATAATATTCTTCTTTCCCTATAAGCGAGTTGTAAGGAAAATAAATTTCCTTTTTTATGGAAACAATCTTATTGCGTTGTTTTGTAGTAGTCAAAGGGATGAAAGGAGGGCGGTACTACCTCTAGTATCACAGTACAAGTTATTTCCCAAAGTAATAATAACAACATGAGGCTCAGACTCATACACAACATGTCACCTCCACAAGTATGGTTGGCCCAATAATACATCAGTTACATCAAGAGGAGCAACATCACACAATACCTCATCCAGTGAATGGCTTGATATTGTACGGAAGGCGACACACTGCGGGCGGACGTAGAGATACTCTCCTCGGGGTGAAGCCACCCAATTGTATATATTTGTGGGTGTGATATGGTTGGTAGGTTGAGTACGCTTCATGACCTCTGTGAAATGAGGTTCTTTTGGCTCGTTATCGGATAAGGAATTGTAGTTGAGAACCCTTCACCCACATCCGGCGAATGGAAGAGGCGCTCCCCCTCCTGCGGATCCTCGGGCTCCTCCCTCTTGATCTTGGTGGTGGAAACAATGGAAATGGGATCTAAATCAATGATCTTCTTCCCTTTGTCATTGCCTTTGTTTGGTTTCGACTCGGGATCAAAACATGCATACGATTTGGGTGCCTTTAATTCACGCCACCAACGACTGTTTGGCCCAACACTCATTTGTCGCTATGGGTGGGGGCTGTTATGAAATTCACACCACTTCCCCATGTCCTTCTTTGGATTTGTGGTGTTGTTCCGAGTCGCCCCACATTGGCATTGCCCCTTGTTACGCGGTTCGGGGGTGCCTTTTCCTTGGCTTCGGTTCTTGTGGATCCAGTATCGCTTCTTCTACTTAAATTTTTGCTCGATATTGGTGGCATGGCGATATGTGCGTGCCAAGTGATTTAATGTCGAGGAAATCCATTTCCTCATGAATGTTTACGTACGAAAAGCGCCGATACTTGAGCACCAAATTTCTCTGCGAATCTTTAATACCCAAATTTGTGTACGGGGTATGGAACAAATTCGTCGGTTCGTGCACATCTTGATCCCTTTCTTTGTCGCAAAATGATCCATTGGATGTACTTGTTCTCATATCTCCCCATGGGCGTGTATTGTTCCTTGGAGGCCGTCTCGGAATGAATTCCAAGTGGAGTGCGGCAGAGAATAGAGAGGGTTCCCCCTCGTCCTTTTTCTCATAGTATATTTCCCACTAATCCTTGACATGGGGGGCGGCTTTGAGAGTGCAAAAAAATAATCGTTTCTCGGTTGGAGAAATCATGGGTAGAAATACGCCCTTCTAGAAAATTCAACCATCTATCAAGAACATACGCATCTATATGGCCTTCAAATATAGGAATGTGAAAGTTTAATTGTACCTTGAAGGGAGTGGTGCCTCCGGAGTGGTTGTTGGATGCGGATGTGCGCCGTAGGTGGGCATCAGATTGAAGGATGCTGAGCAAAGTTATCATCATCGCGTTCCTTTGCTTCTCAAGGGCCTCCTCAACCAATATTTTAATAGGATCTCTTGCTCACTTGTACTTTCTTTTCTTAACGCCACTTGGAAGGTCGTCAAGGTTTGCGAAGCTAATCTTACAACGGTTCAACGCGAATCCGAGCTGAACTTCTTACCGCGTTGGGGACATGCGAAGACAAACGGAGAAAGAAGCGGACCACTTTGATACCAACAGTTCGGATTTATGCGAGACGCAATAAAATAAAAAATAGACATAAACACGAAAGATGCGGCGGAAATAATACTTCATTTCTATTAATATCAAATAAGCCAGAAATATGTTTACGGAGCCAGAACGGAAATAAACTAGCTAGGGTGATGGTAGCTTATCTCCGAGAAGAGATGATGGTAGGTGCATGCCTGCTGAGGCTTGTAGTTACAATGAGGCTCTAGGGCCTATTTATTATTGAGAAACAATGGAAAACTCTAAACGTCCAAAATCCTAACCTTAGGAGATGAAGCTTGCGAGAACTATGGGCACATTTGGGCTAAAATTGGTGTTTCAACTTCACAGGGATGTAACTTTGACATACGATCTCACGTTTGAGACGTGCACCATACCTCATTAGAAAGATATATTTGAGGAGTAAAAATTTTGGTGTGAGCAACATCATTCACATGGACCCATGTTGCTCCCGGTTTTCCCAAAAAAATGTCATTTAGGGCCTTGAAAAACGGCTTCGGAAGTTTAGGACCCGAAAAAAATGCTAAAAATAGTAAGTTGTGTTGAAACTAAAAGCTGAAAGAGCTGATGAGTGGAATTTCAAGTGGAATAGGTGGGTAGCCACCAATATCCACTGGATCATTAGGGCCCCAAAACCGCTCGAAGTGCGGGGACCCAAAAAGCTGCTAAAAATAGTAAGTTGTGCTAAAAAGTGAAAAGGCTAGCAGAAAATTGATGGGTACGGGTCCAAATGGAATAGGTGGGTGGCCACGAATATCCACTTGGATCAGATATTTTGCATCGGACGAGAGATGGATATTCGACACTTGTTCGGTGATGAGGGACGAATAATATCCGAAACTTGTTAAATCAATGTCGAATGTACGACTTTTGTTTTTGTTATTATTGAAAAATAATGGAAGAGGCTCCAAGGAATGGTCATTAAATTTAACAAGGTATTTTCCCTTTCAAAGTTCACGGAAAATTTGATTTCAAGCTAACTTAGTCTAGACCTTTAATGTAGATGTAACCCAATTACTCATATTATGGTTTAGGCGGTAAAAAATTGGAGAATGTGTAATTTTCATGTGTTTCAATTCAATAATTCGCTCAAATGAAATAATGTACATGGGGTTGCGAGCTTCGTGATATTTGTGCCAAAAGAGGATTGGCACTGAAATATACATGAATTGCGAGTACAATCTACTCTTCGGCACAACATTGCCGATCCTCGCGTCCCATGTACATTATTTCATTTGAGCGAATTCTGAATTGAAACATATGACAATTACACATTCTCCAATTTTTCTTCTTTGAACCATAATCTTATTAATTGGGATACATCTACAATAAAAGTCTAGGCTGAAGTTAGTTTTTAAATCAAATTTTCCCGAACTTCAAAATGCCTAAGTTGCGACCATTCCTTGGAGCCTCCTCCGTTTGCAAAACTCGGCTTGAATACCCAGTGCAATAATGAATAAATAGAGAGAGACAAGTATCTCTAATTCTAGAGAAATAGGATACACATGATAATCTATAAAAGGGATAAAACACGAGGTTTCTAAAATAATAATGAATCACAGAACAAATTCTGATAAAAAATAATGAAAAATTGAATGCTAAATGTAATGTTACATTTTTTTAGATATTTTCTTCTGAAATTTGAATTCCTCTTGACATCAAATCGACACACATATTTTCCTACACATATTCATGATAGCAATGAAGCAAATTGATTAAATTTGATCGATATTAAATTCTAATTAGATCAATAAATAATGATTTTAAAAAACTTGAGTGCATGAATACGGAATGAGATCCTCTTGGTTTTCGAGAATAAATTATGTAGCGTATTTTAATCTTGGAGCAAACCTCTCATCTCACTCGATGAAGAAGAAATGAAGTCAAAATGTTGACCTTGTTATTGCTACATTGCTATCTTGGAGTTTTACTACTCAAGTTTTCCAAGCTATTAACTTATTCTCCCTGCGAGACAGGGGCCAACCACATGAAGGTGGAAGCTCTCATGGCCCATCCCCCCTCCCCCCCCACCCCCTCACATCACTCTCAAGTTCCCAGTGCCCAATCTATATACTAAAAAATATTTGAAAGAAAGAATGTTAAAGATACGTCAAAAATAAAGAAATATATAGTAAACATTCATTCATTCATTTGTAGAGTTTAAAAAATATTTGATCTCGGTATGATTTATAATAAATTGTATGCTATACATAATCTAAAACAAGGTCACTCTAATTAAATTCTGAAGTACAATAAATTATTCTTCGAGTTTCTTGCAATTTTTCATGTATGAAAAGTTTGTTCTTATCTTCATTGTCCCTATATTAATAGTATAGCCCCTTATTATCATGTTAGTGTAGTCCCCTTATTGTTATTATTGTACCCTGTATTCATATTGTTATTATTATTTTGATATTATTGTTAGGTCGTAGGATTGTGTATTTTAAGTTAATTGTAAACTATGGACTCACATATATAGAAAGGAGGTTTTGTAAATTGTAACATCCGTTGTTCAATTTATGTAATGTATTGGGTTGCCCCCTCGAAGTGGCTCATTTCTAAGGCGTTTATATCTCTTTTCTTCTATTTTTTAGTGGTTACCGCAACATTTGGTATCAAAGCCGGGATTCTAGGGTTTCGCTATTAAGCAGGTCATTGTGGCATTTGCGCTATAACGTTTTTTATACGAAGTTTCAGAAGCTGAAATTTTTGGGTGTAGAAATCATGAGGAATATTGTCTAAAAATTTCAGGTACGGTTCCTGATATTTTCGAATATGATGTTTGTGTAAGTTAGGTATTTTTCGAGGGCTCTAATGGGTCTATTAATTTAAGATTTGCGCTATAACTTGTTTTATACGAGGTTGAGAATGCGAAATTCATATGGTGTAAAGTTGAAATTCTGAGGAAATTCGTCAAAAAATTTGAGCTTGGTTCGCAATATTTTGGAGATATGATCGTAGGTAGTGCTTTTCGGGCTCTGAATTTCATCTCAAAGAGGTGATCGTGGGAAAATTCCAATAACTCTCTCTGAACGCCAGTTGGAGTGCGAAGTAAAAATTGTTTGCAAGTACAATTTTGTGGATTTCTTGGCTATCAATTTTAGAGACAAAGGATGAAACGTTGACAGTAGCTAATTACGTCTGAATTCGCTGCGGAACCGGTCCATAATTAGGTCATTGTAGGAGATTGGACTGACTTTCTCGGAGAATCCAAATTAGATGGGGCACAGTAGATTTGGAAAGAAACCGGAAGGGATACTACGAGAGTTAATTTCAAATATTTAATATTTTCAATCACATAGATAATCCAATATCAAATATCGAGCTCATAACCAGAAAAAGGCGTGTATTGTTTTTTCAGATTACTCGTCTTGTTTGAAGAATCAAAGAGTTAGTTGATTCAAGGGAATATTGGAGGGTACATCGATATCGGTTCTATTATACTCCAAAATAATTTCCATACCCATTAAATACATAGGAAAAGCTATCATATAGCGCATGAGGAGGAAGAATTACGATATGAGATATCAAAATTACGGTACGAGTGCAAAAAAATTTCGATCTTACGAGAGCAAGCGAAGATGAAACAGATGGTTTAAAAGTAGAAATGGAGGCTAAGTTGGATGGTTTGAAGGATCAAATAATAGCTATTATGGATGATAAATTAGTGGAAGATGGCCATGGGGCAGCCAAACAGCACGAGTTACCAACTCTCGAAGGATAACTCTCGAGAATCTAATAAAAGCAGCAGAATATCAACATCACATGAAAGAATTTGACAGTCACAAAAATAGAACCTAGAAACCAAATACCAGTCAATTTCGAGTATCTCGTAGTGGAAGAACTTTCTGTAGAAGATTCCACATGGGAGGATGAGAATTTTATACGAAGCATCAAGAAATAATCGCGTTGAGGACAACACTTGTTTGAAGGAGAGGGCATGTTAAGTCTCCCTATATTAATAGTATAGCCCCCTTATTATGTTAGTGTAGTCCCCCTTATTACTTATTTATTGTTAGCCTTTCTTAACCCCCATATTGTTATTATTGTATACATTATTATTGTTAGGTCGGCTAGGATTACATTGTAGTACTAGGATTACATTATGGCCCATGGACTCCTATATATATAGAAAAGGAGGTTTTGTAAGTGCTGCTGTCCAGGTGTTCATTTATGTAATGTATTGGAGGTTGCCCCTCGAAATTAGCTCATTTCTAAAAGAGCGTTTATATCTCTTTTCTTCTATTTTTGGAAATTTGAATTTATTAACATGTCTGTAAGATGTCTTGCTCCCAACCAGGTGAAATGTCTATGATGTTGAAATGGAGACAAAGATCAACGCCTATAAGAATAAATGTTAAATTCTAATTTATGAAATAATTATTAATACAATTTTTTATTAATAAAAGGTAGTAAAGTATTTCGTTACTTGCTTCGGTAGTAGAGGGAAGCGAATCTACTTTCGGATGTAGCCATAGGTTCCTCTCTTGTACGGCCTCATCCGGTACATGCTCTAGAGTAGAACCGAAGATTTATAATTAATAGATAATTTTCATTTAAATATATCTAATTCTAATCCATACTAAAATTATAATTCACAAGAAATACCTCCAGAATCGAGCTATACATCGGTTTGAGATTTGCACTCCATTGTCACTAGGATCATATCTTCCATCATTTTCTTGGACAACTAGTAATTTACCTTTGCCTTTGCCTAATTTTTACAATCAAGCACATTATTTTATGGCCAAAAATAAAAACGATATATTGTATACGAGGTATTAATTTATAAATGTAATTTAAAGGATTTGCTTTTATTTACCTCGATCTTTGTTAGGTCCCCATATTACTAGTGTAGTCCCTTATTGTTGTTATTTTAGCCCCCTTATTGTTATTTTTGTACCCTTTCGAACCTCAATATTGTTGTTATTGTGCCCTTACATTATTATTGTTAGATTTGGCTCGGATTATATTGTGACCCCATGGACTCCTATATATAGAAAGAGTTTTGGTATTTTCACTATCACAAACATTGGCACATCAAGCTAACGCAGAAGAAGAATAAAGAGAAGGTTGCTGAGCTGGTGAAGACCCTTGCCTAGAAATTTGAGCAGTTTCTCTTTGATCCTGCACGCTGATGCAATTCCATTAGGATCGGCGTGGTATCTTGATAGTGGTGCTTCCTTCCCCATGAGTGGGAGATAAGGAGCTTTTGATCTGAATAGGAGAGAAAATATCTCCAAATATATGTAATTAGACAACGATGGACGATACAATGCAATAACATTGGTACCATTTTACATTTGAGAGAGAGTCAAGTAAACCATTTCAAATGAAATATGTTATGCATGTTCCATGTTTGAAGAAAAAATTGGTCTCGATCGCAATGTTGGAGGACAGAGGCTATGACAACGTTAATGCTAGTATTGAAGAAACTTGCAGCCCATAAAAGCAATGGGTCAAGCCAAGAGGATAGGGATTCAAGTTAAGAATCTCTACAAGGCAGAGGTAGACGGTTAGCATTGCCATGATGGGCAAGGCGGAAAAAGTGGTGAGTCGGGGATGAGAGCGAATTATGGCACGGCGATTGAGCCATCTTCATCATGGAGCCTTGAAATTCATGCGAAAAAATATCTCTTGGACTTCCAATGGGAACACTTGCTCGGTTAGATCGGTGCGAGTGTTACACCATGGGGAAGTATGTCGATCACCTTTCATGAAAAGGAGAACGGGTACTTTGGTGATCCTAGAGAGTTCACACGGACGTGTGTGGACCATTCTCGGTTGCTTCCAACGACAAAACACGGGTATTATGTTATTTGGTTGGTGACTTTTCTCGTAAATCTTTGAATCTTCTTCATGCGAAGAAGGATCAAACATTCTCAAAGTTACGTGAGTTTAAGGCATTGGTGGAGAAAGAGTTGGGAAGCAGTGAAGGCTCGGAGCGATAATGGTGGAGAATACATCTCTAACAAATTCAAAGACTTTTTTTAGCAAAGAAGGAATTCGAAGAGAACTCATAGCGCCTCATAACCAACAACAAAATGGGGTCGTGAAGAGGAGAAGACCATAACGTGTAGGTGAAGCACAAGAAATGCTACATGATCGAGGCCTACCGAAATGCATTTATGGGCGAAAGCATGCAAAGCTGCGGTTTATGTAGGCAGATTTATTCACTCATAGAGTACTTAGCATGAGTACACACGAAGAGATTTTACTAGTAAGAAGCTTGGATGTTTCTCACTTGAAGATTTTGGCTCATGTTTATGTGCATGTGACGAGAACGCCGGGAAGAATGCGGAGCCGATTCTTAAAGTTGGAATATTTGTGGGGTACACGGAAACACCCCATAATTATCGTGTGTATTTTTGTAACAATAAGATGGCTTGTTATGCGGCATGAGATATAAAATTCGATGAGGGGAAAGCCATGCGGTTGTCGCTTGAGAGGGAGCTGGACTTGCATGTGAAGGAGGAACTATTGGTTCCCAAATATTAGTCTCTAGATGTGGATCAATCACAGGAAAAGGTTCATGGAGTGGAGGAGTCCACTCACGTAGAGCCAAACATTAGAACTGGTAGAAGGCATACCACAAAAGCTAAGAGGTTGAGACCTGCGCGGAATGTAGGAGTCCCTACTTCACAACGCGGTCAAAGGCCGATCCTTTGGATACATGGCTCTCATGAGAAGATGTATTATAGTGACCACCATTCCTTTTAGGAAGTAGTGTAGGAGCCCACGTAGGGTAGATGCGGTGGTGGAGGCATGACTCCCGCGCGGAAATAGTGCTTGGGAAATTGTTCCAAGGCCGGTTGTTAAATCGAGTGGTAGGTTCAAGATGGATCTACAAGGTAAAGCAAGTTCTTTGATGGGAGTGTTGAGAAATACAAGGCTAGATTTGTGGCTCGAGGCTTCTCACATATTGAGGGGATTGATTATTAAAAACCTTTTCTGTCGCACGGTGTTCTTCCATAAGGACCATCCTTGCTCTCATCACGGATGGGTTGGCACATTCATCGGATGGATGTGAAGGCGCATTCTCAATGGGATCATTGAGGAATAAGTATACATTAAGCGACCCTAAAGGATTTGAGATCTTCAACGAGTGAGTCACATGTGTTCAAGCTCAAAAGAGCGTTGTATGGGTTGAAAAAAGCACTCGTTCTTGGTACACTCGGATAGATGGCTATTTCCTTTGAACTTGGCTTCACGAAATTGAGCGGATGCAAACCTATACCAAATTGTTGTGGATGGTAAGCTTTTAATCATTATTCTTATCTTGATGATTTAATATTGGTGATGGCTTGAGGTGATACACTCATGCAAGGGACCTTGCGAGAAGTTTTGAGATGAAAGATATGGGCCTCCTTCATTATTTCTTGGATTGGAAATATGGCGGCGAGATAATTCATTTTTTGTGTCTCGAGGAAATTATGCAAGGGAGATATTGGGTAAGTTTCACATGGAGGGCTGCGAATCCATGGATACTCCTCTTCCGACTGGAGGAAATAGGATGCTACATTTGGAGAGGTAGTGGATGCTGCGTATCGATAGTTAGTGGGTTCGCTAATGTATTTAGTGAATACAAGACCGATCATATATCACGGTGGACATTTAGTCCAGCGTGGTTAAGCCTACCGAAGCTCTTTTGAGGCGGGACAAGCATGTCACGAGATACACGAGGGGCACATGCGATATCGCTTGTGGTATAGACGGACGGATGGAGGTGAAGTTGCATTTCTTCATAGATGCGGATTGGGTGGGCGGCCACGGACAAAGAGCATATCGGGAGGGATCTTCGGTATTGGATCTACATTTGTTTTCTTGGTACGGCGAGTAAGTCGAAGTGGCACTTGATTCAATGAAAGAGGAATACATGGTAGCAAGTCAAGCAACATGTGAGGCTATGTAGAAGAGAAAGATCCTGGTTGGTTTGTTTGGTTCTCATTTAGATCCTACAATGATTCATTATGATAATCGGAAGTTTCATTAAACTCTGCGATTAATCCTATGTTTCATGATAGATCTAAGAATATGGATATCAGGTATCATCATATCAGAGATTGTGTGCAGCGGAAGATCATGTTGCTTTAGTACATTCTTACGGAGGATTAGGATGCGGATTTTCGACGAAGGCGCTTACAGGAGAAAATTCGAATACCATAGAGATAGGATCGGGGTGAAATATAATCGTTTCTTGTTGAGAGGAGTGTTGAGATTCAACAGATGATGATCCTAGTGAAAATTAAACACCTACACTAGGATGGAGCCTCGAGACTATTTTTAGGTGTAAGTCTATTTTTAGAATGGATGAAAAATTCTATTTATAGATTATGTCTATTTATAGATGGTGAGAAAATTCTATTTATAGATGATGTTATATTTTTAGATGTATGTGTGGAAGTCTATTTATAGATGCATGTCGACTATTATTATCGCTTTATAATAGTTGGACAATAAATATTAATACGTATCATGGAGCACCTAGAATCGAGTTAAGCGAAGTGGAAAACCGGTTAAGTGAAGGAATTTTGAGTTCAAAGTTTAGTTGGTGGGACATGCGAGTGGATTTAGTTGTAAACTGAGTGATTCGAAGTTGTAACAAAGTTGGATGTGTAGTTATGTGAGTTGTAAAGTAGTTTAACTCGAGTTGTGCTAGTTTTGAATGAAGATACACTAGTGAGAGATCAATGAATTAAATATTAAATTAATTCACATGGAGTGATCTCATGCAATTGAAGATTTACTACCAATAACTACATGCATGCCAAAATCCGGTGGGGCAGTTGAGAGGTAGGTGAAAGTGACAGTTGACTATCGGTTGTACTATGTTGGATTTTTCAATCAGTACACATTGGATATGATCATGAATTGCAAGTCAAGGAGGGCATGATTGCATCAAATTGGTCTTTGTAATCAACTTGGTACTTGGGTGGGCAGAAATTTGTTGTGAAGACGAAACTGGCTAAGGCATTTGCCAATATACGCAAGACGATTGGTGATTGTATATTATCTTGAGCACTTTCAGTTAGAATTTTTATGAGATTGTTTCATGATCCATGATATATACATAATATATGATAGTGGGGTTTTTAGCTTTATGCTTTCCAATAAAAACATACGTGTTATGTGTGAATGATCTTTCTTCATGTGTTTACAATTAAACGTAGTGTTTAACTTCCACAAGAATTTTGTAGAAGCGATTATGATTTAAGAGTGGCATATAATTTTTAGATCGGGAGAATCCGGATAATACACCATTGTATTAAAAATTCTACATATTGGAGAAGGAATCTATTATTTAAAAGATCAAAAAATAAGTTTCTTTGAAAACCAAAATGTATTATCACCAAGGAAGAGGGTATGTCGTTTAAAGTTGCTACCATTCTTCTCACTAGCATGTTTGATTGTTACTCTTTGTTAGATGGGAAAGTAAATGCTTTTGAATTTTATTAGAAAACACAAATAAAGAAACAAAATTGCATAAATTTTCAACTTCTTTGATTTATTATATTCTTTCCTATGCTACAATAGTAGGGTGTTTATTTGCAACATGTGGTGCAATTGCTAGTTTTATTTATTTTGGAAAATCGGTTGAATCTGCTTTGAGTTGGTTGAAAGATAGTTTGTTATCCTTTCCATTGTTTGTTTAGGTCTTACTTGAGTTGAAGGATGAGGTGAGAAATTACACATCTTTAGTTTTTATTTTGTTAATAAAATTCAATTTTGTTAAATATTTTTCACAAATTCTATATATAAAATTAATTATATTTTATAAATTTATTTATTTATTGAGCCTAGAGAGGCTCATTCTACGAGGCTCATTCTACAACCTAGTAGAGGGGATGTGTAAGTTTGTCCATCGTGGGTGCCCTAAATATAAACTAATGTGTGCTATAATTAAAAATAAATGAATATGTTGTAAAGTAATTAGAAGTTAAAAAAATGTGTGAATTAAATGTTTAAATTTGATACTTTTAAAAAATATTTCAACTTCATATATATATATAAGTTTTTCCGGATAAATTTTTTATTTGTTCCTATATATACTTTATTTAGCATTCAAAAATACAATTTAAACAATGAAAAAAAAGCATTGTATTTTGCACTCTAAAAAAAGTTTGCCAAATTTGATGTCTCTCGACTCATGTTTGATCCGGTACTTAAGATGGATCTATGTTGGTATTTATCCATATAGATATAAATATTAGTGTAAAAGAGAACGATGAATAAATTTAACTAATCATCATTCATAAAAATCTTGAATTCTTACTCACTTAAAATTAAGATGCTATATAAAATATCACTATTATTTATAAGATGTTATCAATATTATGATGCTATTACTTACATTTTGGTTAATTACTACATCTACATGTTTATAGATTTGAAAATTATATATATTATTTATTTGATAAACATGTAGAGTTGAAATATATATATATATATAGAAGCAATTTATTAAGTAAATTGAATATTTAAAATTTAAAATATAAAATATGTTAAAAAAAAATAATTAAAATTATATTTAACAAATTAATATTAAAAATATAATTTAGAAAATGTATATGTTAAAAGTTGAAATTTATTAAAAAAATAAGTAATTAAAATATGAATTAAAAAATACAATTAAATTTGAATATTTAAAATATAAAATAAGTTAAAAAATAATTAAAAAAATATAATAAATTAATATTAAAAATAATAATTTAGAAAATGTATATGTTAAAGTTGAAATTTATTAAAAATAAAATAAAATATGAATTAAAAAATTGATGAAAATAAAAATATAAAAAAAATTAATTAAAGTTATTATTATTTTTTATGCCAATAATATTTAAATAACTAAAATATATTATTCAAAAAAATCATATTAATTAAATATATATAAATTAAATAATAATAATAAAATTAATATAATTATTGTTTTATTATATTTAATAATCAAAATCATTTAAAAAACGATATTTGTGTTTATTTATTGTATTTAAGAAAAAATAAATATTGAAAAAAATCACAAACTCCTTGTGCACCTAAACTCAAATGTTATTTAGCTCAATATATTTTATAGGTCTATTTTACATTTCTTACCATAGAAATGTAGAGCATTATGTACATTGTGTGTCTTTCATTTTGCACATCATTGCATCTCTGGCCATTTGATCACAATTGTAATTTTAAGAAGTTTTGTTCTATTTCAAAGTTCACATTTATATTTTACGAAAATGCACCCCCACAAGGAGAGCGTTTGGAGGTCCATCAAGCCCCTTGTGGCGATTTTGGAGCCTATAAAGGTACAGGCCAGTTAGTGAAGTCGAGAGTCTTGGAGGCTTGTCGGCTACCTCACCGAGTTTGAGAGTCTTGGAGGCTCGTCACTGCCGCCACCCGGGCTGGAGCACCCTTCGAAGTTGATGCTCTTGGAGGCAGATTAGTTAGCACCCACCAGTGCGAGACTGTGCGGGCTAGAGAAGTCGAACGACTTGAGTACGGAGGCCCATCGAATTTGTGCCCACTGAGGTACAGAACCGTGCGGTGAAGCGGTCGAACTAGCTTGAGAGCCGGAGGGCGTCGGGCCCTTGCAAGTCACAGAATTTTGCGGTAGACACGGGACAAGTCCGGAGTTTGGAGGCCATGATATTGACTAATCACGGCAACATCATTTACGTACAATACTTCAAGCCCAGATGTATTGGCTCAATGCATCATGGAATACATTTGGAAAATTTTTAAAAACACTATCTTCCAGGAAATTTTTTGAAGATGATTCAACTTTTAATAGACTATGGAACCTCTTAAGGGGAGCATGAATATACAATTCCCTCAAACTGTAGTGGCGCACACGATGTGTACATAAAAACATTAAATTTGATTTGCTCTGTAAATGTCACCTATTTGGTATCGTGATAAACAAAGACAATTCTTAAATGTAAACAATTTTTACAATTGGAAGAAAACTTTAAATCGATATGTTCGAATAAACAAGTGCTTTCTAGTACAAGTTTATGCTTCCATAGTCTTTTCAATTTCTCTCATGTACAACACTCTTAAATTCTCCGTTAGATTTGTGAAAGATATAGAGGAGATTGGGCACTTTTCCCATCAGGAGATATAATACTTGCTCTTAATTCCACTGCCCGGAATACGCTTCCAACAAAAGATCCTGGACCCACTAGCGATTCCTGACACAGCAGTTCCGCAGATACCGCCAACGTTTTCAAAAATTGTTCTTACCAATTCCATAATCATGCTAATTCCACGCTTTGAATTGTTCACACGGAGATGCTAAAGACATGATTTATTCTTGCAAGAATTTCAAAACATATAGGCAATTTAGACATCACAATGCTATTTTGAAACTCATGGGCTTCATATACGCTCACACGAGGTGGTGACGAGTAGGAAATAAAAAAGATTGACATTTGGTCGTGGCTTCATGTTGACGACTCGGATGTTCCTTCTCTCTACATCTCTCACAGGGGTCACGGAGGTGGTCGTGCATTCTTATACGGTCTTCTTTGTTTGACCTCGACAACATGCGATTTCTCTAGGTTACGGAGACAAAGAAGATCTGCCCGGCTGATCTATTCCATATTCGATCCTTTGTATGTGTTCTCTCCTGTGAAACAAGAATTGTCTAAAAATATGCCTGCTCTTCTTCATCGAGACCATCATTAATTTTCAGTCTTCTTTGGATATCGGTGGGAACTATTATGTGGATTTTGTATGAGTGGGCTTTCCAATACTCAATATTTTCCACGAATGAGCACTCCAATGCATAAGAGATAAGGGCGACCCATAATTACACAAAAATCTTCTGACGTTTATTTCAAATCCTTTATTAGGAAAAGTCGATCAAGGTATGTAGTAGACATGGAGTTATCCTAGAGTGTTATTGGTTAAGGCCGGTTGCTTGTAAATAGACACCTCTGATACCTAAGCTTGTAAGTAGATCCCTATTGCGAGTAACCGAGATTAAACAACATTTGGATTTAATGCTATCTTTCATAGGCACAGAAAGCAATGCGTCAGATTGATCAATATGATCAACATCATCTAAGACTATGGAGGAGATGATGGGGAGGATGAAGATGCTTTGGCTTCTCTATGCCTTCATTAGTGTTGTATTTGCTGGTAGTTCAAATGAGACAGCCTCTAAAGTGCTTCCTGCCGATGAACTTAAAGAGTTCTTGTTTGTGGTTTTCTCTCCATCGAGAGAGGAAACGATATCGATCATAATTTGATCTTGTGTTTGTTGAAGAATTCTCTTGCGAGGGTGCTTTTTCCTACTAGGCTAATACCCACAATTCCCACAAACTCTGAACCTTACACGGTTTTCTTTGCGCAGAAACACCAACTATTTCCATATTTTATTTTTCATCGAAATTTGATAGGATATTTGGCCACATTTAAAGTGTTTTACACCAACCTTTTGCCACACTTCTTCTATGACTTCATCTTCGGTCCATGCGTTTTTTCGGGCCGGAGGTTGCGCACTTAGCTCCAGCAATTATTCTTGGGTGTGGCGCCAATGCTAGTGCACTTCCACTACCATTGTCATAATGTTCGGGATAGGTTTAACTGGGTGGTCGGGGTTTCAATCCCATTTGTTCTGCCGTTGTGGACTGTTCGGTTCTTGCAAGCATTGCACTTTGCTCCTCATTGATGCACGGATTTGTCGACGACTGTACAGTGTTCGATTTGTAGAAGTTCATGGACGGTGAATTAAATTTGTTTTATTGCATTTTTTCAATTCTTTCTTGCATTTTTTCGAATTCTTACTCTGCATTTTCCTGGGTTTTTTCTAATTTGTTAATTTTTGTTTTGTTGCGGGTAATGCCGAAAGTATGGCGAGGTTTGGCTCTCCGGTTCAAGCCTACGCACCTCGAGTTTGGCTTTTAAGTTGGCTTCTTCACCTCCCAGTAGGAATTCTATTCCTACCGGCCAACTATTGTGTTTTTTAACACTTAAAATCATGTGTTTTTGAACACTCTAATTCTTTTGGAATATTTAGCTCTCGGGTTTTAGAATGGGTTGCGTTTAGTAATTTATGGGTTTTAGAATAGGGTTTTTAGAAATGTTTGTTTTGGTTTTAGATTAGGGTTTTTAGGAATATTGTTTTGATCTTTTAAGTCCTTTGTTCATGCTACTATATTCTAGATGATATGAATTTCTTTGGGTGTATAGTCTGGTTAATTTATTTGACATTTGTTTATTACGCAATATACGATTAAATAGTGGTATTCTCTGTGTGTGTTGGGTGTATGTTGTGAATACCTCAATGAATACTCTTTTACTTTACGGCTTCCTTACGTGATTTTATCTATGTGAATTTCGTAATTACATGTTATCTTACTATAGTTTCATATCCCTAGGAATAATCCCCTCACAAAAACTTATATTTGTAATTTTGTAAGGTGTTGTGCATAGTCTCCTTCTGGTGTATTTGTATTTGAGTCCTTTATGTTATTAGTAGCATATTTGTATTGAATCTTTTCTATTATTTGATCCTTGATTTTGTTTATGGCCAAATTGAATGCACGCAAGATTGATTGCAATAACATGTCGATAATTGCTTCACGACAATCACTTGGCCAAACCCACTTTGTATATACTCTGTAGAAATGTCTAAAGTAGGTGTTAGAAAAAGCTACCATTTCATTTCCTTCCATTCTTTGCCTAGAAATCGGTGAGAAGCGTTGCTTTGATGATTATTTGGTAATGTGTTATTTTTGCGGTATTTCTCCTTTGGTATTCAATTTTATGCTATTGAGGTCTAGAATATTTTATACCATAGATTATAGCTTAATTCGTATAGATAGAGAAGCTGCAGTAGTCGAGAATGATCTTAATAAACATTTCTTATGGCATAGTGATGAAGTAAGAGTTTTAGAAGTTATAAGCTGGTCACGGAGCTTTTCAATTATTTTTCTTTCCATTTTCCCATACGACATTGTATTTGAATTTTGGACTTATGAGTGAATTCAATGGCACGTAACAAATTAACACCTCCATCATCGATATTTACTAATCCTTATAGCCATTATGTTTCTTTGAACGCCAAACATTTCGTTATTCTAGACCAAGGTGGCTTATCACTCTGAATAATAACTACCCTATGCACAATAATCATCCTAACCTTAGGGCACATAACATATACATGTCTTTTGATGTGCAACAACTTGAAAAAGCAGGAAACTAGGAGAGGAGGAAGGTAAAGAGGAAGAACAAGAGCAAACCACTCTATTAATTATTATTAATGGCATATATTTAGGAGTAATTTGTTTGCGAGTTTGATTAAGTTGATTTACGGCAAAGATAAATAAGTAGCTAAGAAAATAAAAAGAAAAGGAGCAATGTTGGTTATATAATTTATGAAAGGAAGGTGCATAATTGAAAGGAGAACAAATGCAACCTTACTAACCCTCTTTTGAACCAAATGAAATACATCAAACAACAAGCGTTTGATTCATTTCATAGCTAAGTACAAATCACTATTACATGTTAATAAATTGAGATTTTTTTTAACGGTATCTATAATATCTATATTAGAAGAATTTGTGCTCTTGGCTGTGATTTACAATCGGAAGTTTGAGAGGCGATTCTGTTTGGTTTGCTAAAAAATATCATTCTTTTAAGAAAAAGCAGGAAACTAGGAGAGGGAATAAGGTAAAAGAGGAAGGACAAGAGCATGCCCTTTATGTTAATTATTTTTAATGGTATATATTTGGGAAGAATTTGTTTGCGAGTTTGATTAAGTTGATTTAAATAGCAAAGATAGATAAGTAGCTAAGAAAATAAAAGAAAGAAACAATGTTGGTTTATTGACCTCTTTCCTCTTATGTGGGTTATATAATTTATGAAAGGAATGTACATAATTGAAAGGAGAAAAAATGCAACCTTGCTAACCCTCCTTTGAACCAAATGAAATCATCGAACAACAAGCATTTGATTCATTTCATAGCTAAGGGAAAATCACTAGCCACATGTTAATAAATTGAGATTTTTAACACTATCTATAATATCTATATTAGCGAGAATTTGTGCTCTTGGCACAACAATGTACAATTAGAAGTTTGAGAGATGATTATGTCTGGTTTGCTCAAAAATAGCCTTTGAGTTTGCGCTTACTTTTGTACCAATTCTCATTTACATACATCCTGATCTTACGTATTATATAGTATCTATAGAAAAATCCTATAATTTTACAACATTTAGTAGTCATTTCAAAAAAGAAAGATGAAAAAACGAGATTAGTCATCCTAAAATTAAATTATGATAGGCTTGGTATTACTAGTACCACATAGTGTGTTGAATTGGCTACGAAGCTAGGTTTGGTATCGATGTCCTTCGTCTCTTTGAGTAGGCCAGATTGAAGCTAGTTGAGAGAAAATTCCAAGGATGTCCTCTCTCGGGCTTTGAATTTGACACTTCGAGTTGACGGGAATTTAAAAATGGCATCCATTATGGTCGATAGTGTCTGGCATGATGTGAAGGGATGCTTTGTTGCATACGAGAATTCCTGTTATCCGATTGTTTTCTTGCGGTCCTATTCACCCCTTCTTGGTCGCCATCAATACTGTTGATGCAATGGGAGAAGTAGACAATTTGATAGGGTAGTGTGGGTAGATATTGGAGCTAGTCATAGATAAGAGAATAATATTATCAGTGGTGACCCAGGTGGAGGAGATAGAGGAAATTATCTACCTTCTACAATCTTGCGGTGTAGTGAACATAATTGTAAAGCGAGACTAAATGAAGTTGCCCAACGAAGGGACCTTCATAACATGGTTTATGAGAACTCTAACATGGCTATGTATTAACTATTTATGAGAAATTTATATTGCGATTTTATATTGCACATCTCTTGTGCTATCTGATAGTTGTATAAGGAGGTATGCTTTGTTGCATGTTGTGTGTGGATAGATATGTGAGATATGGTTTTCAAAGTATGTTGAAAACATTTGAATTATACTTAGTGTAGTAGAGGGAATATTGGAGCTATTAAGATAAAAAATTACAAACATATATAAATTTAAAAATATTTATAAACTAAAACATATAGAAATTTAGAAAATCTTCATAAACTAACAAAAATAAGAGTATACGATATCGAAAATAACACATCTAACAACATTGTCATGTCATTCTATTAGAATGTACCATTATAATAGACTATAGATGTTCCTTCCTTACAATGCGCATATAGTATGGAATAAATCAACCTTCATGTGACAAGAAAAATAGGCAAGGTCCATCCAAAATCCACATCATAATGTGGTTACAACCAAAAACATATAACACCCCTATTCTTTATGGCCTTGAGAATTTTGATTGCCAAACCACGATTTCCTGATTGAGCCAAATGAGTTGGTCTCCCTAAGAAGGATTGCTTATATTGTGGTTGATTCTTGCCATATAATTGATACCAATTTATCCCTTCCAACCATCGAGGAATTGAGTACCCATACCTCACACTTGCCTTAAGTGGAGGTGTGTGATGAGCATACATTGAATTCACACCTCTTGTGGTAGGAATAAGGCAAGTGGGTAAACCCCATTTTTGATAGTGAGGCACTTGAATTTTTATGAGGTATTGGAATAATGGTGTATTATTTTTAATATTGTCCAATGTGTTGGACATGTCTACGGATTTCATTCTCATCGACTTTCTTGCATTTATTTCAACCATATCGGTCATCCCTTGTTCTTTTTCAAGCATTTTTTTAGCCTTTCTTGTTTCCTTTTCTTGTCTTTCCATTGTTTTTGTTTCTCCTTCTCTTTCCTTGCTCTCTCTCTTTCGAAGCCTTTCATGTTTGCTCGAAGTTGTCTTGCAACAACCCTTCTTTGCCTTCTTCTCCCCTAGCTTGATCCTTTTTTTTGTTTGTTTAATTCACGAATTTCAACTTTTTTCTTTTCAAACTCAACGAGGATTTTTATATAGTCTTCGATGTGAGTAAGCATGAACTTCGCCCCAAACAAAGACTACTAGGTGATCCTTGCTTCTTTTTCATTGGCACTCTTTCTACTAGTAGCTTTGAACCGCCCAAGTAACTTCTCCCCCCCTCGACCTACATGTCATTGCTTAGCACTTCAATATCCGTGGAACTTGATTGAAATATATTGTTATATTCATCTAGTGCTTCATTATGTGCTTCATCTTCTTCCATTGATCTGTGTCCACAAAAAAATGAACAATTTCAACGTGTTCAATTCAGCGGTTGCTTATTTATGTTCATAATTTGTTCATTGGTTCTTGAAGGACAACTGTGTTCGTTCAAATTAATCATGGCTTACTGCCATCCATGATCGTGGGTTTACTTGGCTTGGCAATGCGATTGGTCATTTTCAATGTCATTAACAATATCAACAATTTCATTTTCAACTACATGTTGCATTAGCAATATCGGTAATTTCATTTTCAACTACATTTGCATTGTCATATGCATGTTAAATAATGTCATTAACAATATCATGGGAAAAAGTTATGTGCTTGAGATGGTAGAACAACTTCATGTTGCTATCAGATTGTCCATGAATATATTATTTTCACATTCTTTCTCATCATCATCAACATATAATTGTCCTTGAGAGAGGAAATTATATTACCATCTACAAACACATCAACATGTTCATGTACTTCTTCTTGCACTTCAACATTTGTTTGGACATGCTCTTCTTCACGACCATCCACATGAAACGTTTGGCTACAACAATATTGTGCATAATAGCGACATAATTCGGTGGCCATGTGCGTATCACAGAGCCAACCTTGATATTTGATGGTGTCGAGTTGTTTTAAAAACCTTGCGGCGAGAGCTCTGCTAACGGGCCTTCACCTCAACCCCTAGATTCTTCGCCATCCATGCAACATGCTGCGATCTAAAATAGTTCTTGAAATGGAAAAACACACTAACATCAAGGGGTTGCAAATGCGAGTTGTATGAGCGGGCAATGTTAAAAGGTCAATGCCCAAATTGTTTGCTTCCTCGGTGTTTGTACACCCATGTGGCTTCCATGGCCATCTAATATCAATAGGTGTCTATTATTAGGTGAGACACCACCTAGCACGAATGCAACAAAGTGGAAAAGCCAATTTAAAAGAGCTCTTTAGTCATCCATGCATGGGGATGTGTAGCCATGCATGCTCTACCCAGTTCCATGATTTTGTATATAGTTTTTCAGCGATTTTTGGCTTTGAATAGATAAAATCCTGGGATTGAAGCACCAATTGCAACGACACAACATAAAATGGTTATCCACTCCCTGTCTTAGGAAAAATATTTGGCATGTTTTATTTGCGTCTCTTGGAAATTACCCTCATTCCATAATTCCTTCTTTGCTAGTACACCTCTTTCATCACGACTCCATATATGGTCTACACCATAAGAATTTTTATCGTATGTACTAGAAAGAGTGTCATAGAACTTACATACAAGTATGAGGACGCAATTAATGCTATGTCTCTGTCAAGGCCCTCGGTGTACACAATACAAGGTTTGGATGCATTTTTTTAACCCAAACCACCATGATTTACTAGAAACCCATCTTTGAATGGGTTTGGCCTCCCTTGACGGATTGGAGAAACTTTGGATTTGAGGTTATCAACTCTGGCCCATATCCCAATTATGCCATTACTTTACACCACTCCATTAGCTTGGCCTCCTCCTTTTCGGTCATATTTGTAACCAGACCCTCTACATTTGGTGTGAGTGAGCCTGTTTATCGATAATGTATTGATGAGGGAGGAATACAATGTTTCTTTGTGCGTTCCAAACGGAATATCCATTTGAACTCTATGTCGTCGGTTGTAGCTAACATTTCTTCTTTTGTCCAACCTTTTATAACGTTGATTTTTAGTGAAGTTGCCCCTTGAATTTGTTTGTGGTTGATGGTGGCTCTATGAGTGATGGCATGACAAAATCAACTTCGGCCACATGGTCATCCTCAACGACATTGTTTGGATCATGTTTACATTGACATCACTTGTCCTTTCTTTATACGATGAAGTGCATTGCAAGAGATTTGGGCACCCTAGGTCACTCTTACACCACTTCTCCTTGTACGACTACATAACTAACTCTTTCCATGGATGCAACTACCTGGGGTATTTCATGCATTTAGTTAAGAATAATTGAAAATAATGATTTCATACAAGCCAAACATATCTCTATTTTATTACGGGAATCATCAACATGTATGTTAGTAGCGACTCAGGAATTTTCATACATATGGATTTTTGGTATGTAACAAAAAATCTATAGATGGAATTAGTTGTATGTCTTCAAATATATCGGTGATTATTTTTTTGATAACTTGTTTTTACACATAAAATACAATGATTGTTTCGATAACTTGTTTTTACACTTAAAATACAATATTTGTTTTTGATAACTTGTTTATAGCTGTGTGTTATTTTAGGGTTGTTTGGATTTACAGTATCAAAGGATAGTTTAATTTTCAATTGACTACATGCAAAACCAAATTTAAGATAACCTCCGGCACCTTAAGCTAGCCTCTCTTTGCAACTTTCTAAAATTGAAAATAATGTTCAATGCAGTAACATCATCTCTTCCCATTTATAATAGTTTATAACAATTTACAATTTGTGTGTCCATGCACAAG
The DNA here is from genome assembly GCA_034641835.2 of Pinus albicaulis. Taxonomy (NCBI): domain Eukaryota; kingdom Viridiplantae; phylum Streptophyta; class Pinopsida; order Pinales; family Pinaceae; genus Pinus; species Pinus albicaulis. The sequence goes on along the minus strand of CM076570.1, from coordinate 1,274,388,113 downwards.
GTTTTTGAATACCTTTCCTTATGTTACCCTTTTCTTATTTTCTGTCTTGTCATCTTTGATTCCTATCTTGAGCTAATGCGAAAAGATATGTTGACTTCAAGTTCAAATGATACAACTTCTATGCTCAACTATTGCGGATAGATATGTTAAATTCAAATGCTACAACTTCCTAATAACTCATTATTGCGGATATATATGTTAACTTTAAATGCTACAACTTCTGCTTAGCTATTGAGATATTTTCCATAGGGTGACTTAATGATACCATTTTTTTACACAAATGATGTAGTTCCTTAAATATTGTGAATTGTTTTCTTATGATTTGTTTTTTTTTTTTTTTGGTTATTTTTTTCCAACTTCTATGCTCGGCATGCATATAAACCTTCATGGGCTTTCATCAAACATTTTGGGACTAGATAGAAATATATAAATATGGGGTATATAGTGAAATTTAAGCTAGCCTCACGACACATTTTGATTATTTGAGTAGTTTCTTTGATTTAGAATTCTTTCTTTAACGACTTTGTAAGGCTTGAAGTGTAAAGAATATGGCTCGAATCACAGAGACGAAGCATTTAGAAATCTAATTTTCTACGATATGTGTCCAAACCCCTTTGCATATTTCTACTTTACGGTTCCATTCACCATAAAACCAAGTTTGCATTCTAGACTCCGGAGGATCACTTATTTTTCTAGCTTATAAGAATGCGACGTATTGGAAAATAGGACCCGAGAAAGTGCACATTATAATACTTGTTCGGGTTTTTTTCCGGTTGTTTTACTTGGCCTATGAGAGGTTTGATTGGATTTTTTACATAGAGATTTAACCTTTTGGATTGCGAGATTGAAATGAATTCCGGTTAGTACAAGTTTGATCTTTGTTTATCACTTGAAGTCATTTGGCACCCTTCCTTCCCTAGATAACATGACCTACGTTCTTCCTTTGCCTTTGGTCATAAAATGGTAGTATTCCAACTATCTTGTGTTTCATAACTCCACATATATGTTTTTTTCTAAAATCCCTGTGGAGGTTATTATTATGATTATATGATAATTATATAGCATGCAAGATGTAATTAACATGTATATCCTCTCATTTTTAATATCCCTCAACATCAATAAAATTCGACTCTTCCCTAATATCCTCCAAAAGTTGGCATCAACGAGGCAAATTTTCACTCTGAAATGAATGGGCCCGAGGTGATGGGGAGAGGTAAGCCCTGGATTCAGGTAGACCAAATTGACGGTAAATGGTATTAGATGTAACAATTAAACAGGACTTGGCTTTACTACTAGCTTATATTGGGCCTCAGTAGATACGGATTCTCTTCCCTCTTGAGATTTGATTTTACAAGACCTCTGAGAGACCTACATGGCTTTGATTAACAAGACCTACGGGACTTTGATTTCACAACAACAACATATACATTGTGACATAGTTGCTCGGATCTTCTGTTTCCACGATTAAATGATGTGAGCTTTACATTTCCATTTTATAATTTCACATTGGAGAACATTTAGAGAGGCTGAGCTACTTAAAAGGAAGACTTGGATGCTAGAAATAATCAAACACATGATTATTGTAAGTGTGCAAAAACAAGAAGCCCCGGGTTTCTTGCTCAAAGTAGTTTTAAACCTAAGTCTTTAATTTCTAATCTATGAGATTGTTCTCTTGAATCCTTTTCATGTAGCCAATCTATCTCTTATTTTCCGTTGCACCCATAGATGCCTCTTTAATTTATAATCTATGACATTGTTCTCTTAAATCCTTTTCACATGCGATCAATCTACTATTTTCCATTGCACCCACGAGATGGCTCTTTAATTTATAATCTATGATATAAACTGGATATATTACATTATCTTTTGGGTCTTTGTTGTTTATAGCTCTAGATTGACTACAAATCTTTGTTAATTTTGTTGATGTATATGTAACTTTATATTGTTTTTTATTTAATTTTAATAAGTTGTAATAGACTTAAGGTAAAATTCACTGATGTTTATAGATAACGGCCACAGTGACAAAATTATTGTACGATAAATTATACATGCTCTATGATAGATGGTTGCCAAAAGTTTTTAGATGCTATAATTTTGCAAGTTCTTTGGTTCTTTGAGGGTAGCCTTAGCTCTTGTTCTTGTACCTAGTTGTAAGGTACCACTTGCCCTAGACCTATTGATACAATTCATCTGCTAAACTCAAATCAAAAGAGAGAATTGTAAGAAAATTGAAATAAAGAATTAGAAAGGAAAATAAGAACATTAAAATAAAGACTCGGAAATGAAAATATTAGTGTCGAGAGAAAAGCTGAAATAAAGACTCATAAATTAAAACAAAATTGTAAGAAAATTGTGTTGTAATTGAAAAACTAACACGAATATCTTGTGAAATGTTCTGTGGTGTGTTCGTGATGGTTTGTCTCCCGAAATTTTGGTGAATAGTTTGAATGTGAAACATGCAATACTTAGTAGTGGTTGAACTTCTTTTATAGTTTTGCGAGTTGAATTTAATTAGTGACAATGATGGACATGGATTGTAATGGCTTCTGTTTGCTGTGTGATCGGGATTGAATTTGATGTGATCAGTAGGTGAGAATTTGTTTTTTTGATCCATAACGCTTTGATCTATTTTAATGTGAAATATAATAGGTTGAATGTCATTTATTGAATTTATTGGGTGGGTGCCATTTCTTGTACATAGTGGGTTTAAATGTTGTTATTGGGTGAGTGCCATTTATTGAACACGATGGGTTTAAATGTTGAATAATATAGCAGTTATGGTTGACATACATTTCCTTTATTATGTGCAGCTATGGATATTTGCTTGTGATACACATCATCGGGGTTATCGGACGGGATGAAGTGATTGCCTTATTCTACTTCTTGAGTTGACCATTTTGGAAGGATAAATGGTTTTATGAGTTTACTACGGAATTGACCATTTTGAAGGATAAAATGTTTTATGATATTTCTAGTTAAGACATCTAGGATTTACTCTTAATACTTATTAAACTACGGTTATGGACATTTGTGGGCCCACTCAATGACTTGGGAAATTTTGGACATAATTTAATATATATTTGGACTTCAAGTTATTTATTTTTGTTTAATTATTGGTTGCATATATGTCTATTTTGGTGGGTTGATGGGACTTGTACTATAACGATTCTTGGTCCATGCACAACACTAGACACCTCTCCCTAAGAATCTTTTCATTTTTTATTTTAAGGAAGAAACATTGAAATCAACTAATGCAATATGAATGTTTCTTTTAGTGTCCATTGAAGATACTCCGGACTTGTAGACGTTACATGGTTTTAGATGAAGCTTGGTAATCAATCATTTAAGCTCTTCCCGGCCACAATGTTTTGTTAGTGGAAAATTTTCTAACATCTCCAATGTTTTGTGTCTAAATTAATTATCAAAGTATCGATTCTAGCGATCAAGATGCCCGGATGATGGGCATTTATGTCAACTTCATTGATTAGTTTTATGTTTGTAGCATTGATCCTCTAATATATGTCAAGCATAACGTTTTCAAAATAATTCTCATTTACACTCATTTTTCATTCCTCCTCCTGGTTCTTCTGTTGAGAATACCTTGCGATTCGGTTTTGAGGTCACTACAAGTAAAGTATTAGAGATCTTTCATAAATTTAACGCGTGCTTAAATTTTTGCATAGTTTTTTTGGAGGCTACGAGATATGATATTGTGTCTTCAAATAACAAAATATCTATCATTCATGAGTAAAATTCTATTTGGATAAGAAAAAATGCGAAATACGAGTGGCTTCATTTGTTTGGACATTTTTATAACCTATGTTGGTACCCCTTTCAATAATGCTTTGCACAGAGGTAATACATGTATATATAATTGTCCTTTGTATACCTTAAAGTGTATCAAAATCCTTTTGGTGACTTGAAACCAACCTTACATAAACATATGATCATCATATTTACATAGTACAAGAACTTGAGGTAATTAGTCTTGTGTACAAAGGAATCCAAATAGTACACCTAATGGTAGGAAATACCCTCCTTTATTGTACTATCAAAGATTTGCCCAAGGGGTCAAATACTATTGTTGGAAACCTAAAAAACATAAAAGAGTTATCACACTTGAAACTCATTTATCTCAGGCCCTAAAAACCCTAACCTATATAACACGGGTAGTGGAGTTCCTACATCTTTGGGTATAAAAGGAATTTATAAATTTTGTTTGGCACAATACTTAGCCAAGAGTAATACTCCTACCTATATGAAAGTAAATAGATAAATTATGGGGCTTGTTAGCACCATTGTGGGAAACCTATATCAAAAAAATCTTTCACATTGTTGATTAAATTGTTAATACTCTCCAAAAACCTTTTTTCTATGGAATTTCCCATGCTATTGTCACAAAATTATCTCGTAAACTCTTTGTAAGGAGTTGATCGCATTCATATATTTCTCAAATAAACCTTTTGGTAAGCACAAGACTCACAACATCCACTAAGAAATCCTCCACACATAAATACACTTTGGAAAATGTACTCATGTGAATGCTCTCAAATCGGAAACGAATTTAAAGACTTATACAACAATTTACCTTGATGACACAACCACCCACCTCAACCACTAGGAATACCATCTCAACACCAAGCTCAATGAGATTGGTTGTGACCCCTCTCTAACCACATTTTACCATATTTTTCATTCATCCAAAGAATTGTGAGATATGGCGGTGCCATTAGAAGGGATGACTCTTCTAATGGAGTAGGAAATTGTTATGATAATCATCACATTAAGTAATAATAATTCCTAAAATAGACGTGAATAAGTTTGATGATTTTGATCCCACAAGTCAAGTTACCCAAATGGGACATTATTTGTCTCTACACTTTCATATTAATAATTTATGAAACTTAGAGTGGGAGTGTTGTACTTGGATGAAGAGTGTAGGAAATGGTGGCAATGACATAAGAAATATCATGGAGGATACATTTCCTACATCCATTTTTGAAGACCATCTACTCTTTTTTTGGATGAGACACTCATTGTTGGGAAGTTTGAATATGTTGTGCAAAACAAGCACAACTATAGAACTTATAACAACCTTTGAGCGATTGGAAATTTACACATGGAGTATGTCTTATTCCCTTTTTAAATAATATTTCATTAATGATATTGAGAAGGTAATTAGAGATAAATTTATGATGTAATGGCCAATTAATTTGTTGGAGGTTTATGAAAGAGCACGAAGTTGAGATGGGTATAAATTCATACACAAAAAAAAAACTTTTTATTTCCCTCTCCCACCATCTTTGGCATGTACTACAACCCCCTCCCCTATCAACCCTGGAGAATCCAAAAAATTCACCGAAAGAAGTCACAAAATGCTAATGCCTTCAAATATGCTATGATTTTGATAAGTGGTACTTCAAAGGGCATAAATGTAAAGAACATAAATTATTCCATTTATACGTGTCCTCCCAACAACAATTGAAAGAAATTTTCATATATGAAACTCTTGAACTAGAATTTGCATAGATAACCCTTCCTCCTCAAGAAAAAAAAACCTTAGAAGCCCCTTTTGAGGAACCCCAAATTTCTCTCCATGCTTTATCATACATTTTTGACCCAAACTCTAAATATTGGCTTCATCAAGAACAACGGAGTGATTTTTTGATTGATAGTCGTAGCACCCATAGTTCTATTTGTAAGAGAGGTGGTTGAAGAAACCAATTGTTACGTTCATCAAATGTATAACTTTGAAATTGTGATATCTAATGGAGGGTTGATGAAACGTGGTGGCTAATGTGAAAATGTGAAACTTCAAATGGGATATTTCAATTCAAATATTGCATGTTTTCTATGGAAATGGGTGGTTGTGATGTATTTCTTGGGGCAAAATGGTGTCACACTTTAAGTGCCGATACCATGGGTTTCAAGGAATTATACACTAGCTTTAATAGGGATGGGCATAAACGTACACTCATTTGGGATTAATTTCAAAACCCTTGAATTATTAGCTCTCACCATATGGCGAAGTTGTCGAAGAAAGTCCACTCCAACATTATTGTATAGTTCAATGCCATACAATTCATGGACAACCCTTCACAAAAAATTCATCCTAATTTGTAGATGGTCATGACTAAACATGAATAGGCCATTGAAATAATCTAGAGCATGATCATGGAATTCCCTTAGTCCTAACTAGTCAAGCACCCAATATGCATCTTTATATGCACCCTTTTGCATAAAAAAATGAAATGGAAAAGATTGTCTAAGAACTCTTGGAAGTTGGAGCCATATGTCCTTATGGTATTGAAAAAATAAGGTAGATGGTGCATGTGTTTATATTTCAGGGTTCTCAATTAGTTGACCATCATTTAGATAAATTTCTCACTCCACTTATTGACGATGTCTTGGATAACCTTCATGGAGCCAAGTTCTTCATTAAATTGGACCTTCACTCAAGATACTACTAGATTTAAATGAAGTTGGTAAACATCTCAAAGATTTCTTTTTGCAGCCATGAAGATCATTATGAGTTCTTAGTGATGTCGTTTTGAGTTTGCAATGCTCCATCCACCTTTAAGAGCCTTATGATTTTTCTTAACCCTTATTACAAAAATTTATGTTTTTATTCCTCGATGATATCTTGATATACAACAAAACTTGGGACTCACACGTGGAGCTTATTAATAGAGCCCTGAAACTCTAAGACCACTCATTGTTCTTTAAACATTCCTAATGTGATTTTGGGGCTTCATAGTTTGAATAATTGGGCCATATTAGCCTATGTGCAAGTTGATCCGAAGAATTTTGTGTCTATTCAATATTAGCCACACCCCAAGACCTTGAAAATATTACATGGTTTCTTAAGACTTATGGGCTATTACAAGAAATTTGTGAAGAATTATGGCAAAAATTATGCCCCCTTTTATATGCAATTAACCCAACAATAATGCCTTTTCAACTTTAAAGTAAGGATTGTGCACTATATCCATCTTAGAAGTGCTTGATGCCAATAAGACTTTTATCTTTGATTATGATGCATTAGGTAGAGGTATGAAAGTGACGTTGATGCAAAAATGGCGCCCTTTTCATTCACCAATAAGTAATTATATGATAGAAATTTTATCAAATCCACCTATGAGAAAGATATGATGACCATACTTCATGCAATTATTACTTAGTGCACATATCTCAGTGAGAGTTTCTTCTAAATCAAGACCAATCATCATAATTTAAAATATTCTTGGACATAGGTTACCATTTATGGAGCAACGCAACTAGGATACTAAGATGCTTAGGTATGATTGTAATAACATATATACAAAATGAAAAAAAAATGTGGTGGTTTATTATTTATCACAAAAATACAAGGAGGGAGGATCTCTCTTTTCATTATCCTTACCACACATGATTGTTTCACAGAGGTCGATCAAGAATGGATGGAAAAATGATACTATGGTTAATCTCATTCAAAGGCTTTAGGAGGATCCCTATGGCAAGATACCTTAAAGTATGATGATCTTATTTTCTAGTGCAAAATTTTCCTTTAAAATAATGGGTCTTAAAAGAGTTGCATTCATCTCCTATTGCTGGCCACTCTAGCTTTCAAAAAATTTATGAATGAGCTAAGTGCTCCTTCTTTTAAGAAGGCATGAAAGAAACATCTAATATTATTTAGGTTCATGTGATTATTATTAAGTAACAAGGGTGAGATGGTGGTGACTCAAGGGACCTTGCAACACTATTGATACCAATCATTATTTGGTCTAACATTTCCATGGATTTTATTATAGCCTTCTCAAAAACATGCAACAAATCGATCATCATGGTGGTAGTCATCCACCTTTTCCTATATGGTAGCTCACTTTTGTTCCCTCTCACTCATTTATGCCCTCCACAGTTACACAAGTTTTAATGGATCAAATATTTAAGTTACATGGAATGTTCACTTCCATTGTGTCAAATCAGGGTCCCGCATTTACTAATAAATTCTAGCAAGAGCTATTTAAAATTCAAGGTTCACAATTGAAAATGATTACCATTTTCTATCCTCAAACTGATGGTAAAAAAGGTGGCTAACAAGTGTTTGGAAACCTATATGATATGGTTTACTTCATAAAGGAACACCAATGGACATAATGGCTACTCTTGTAGAATTGTGGTACAATACCTTTTATCATGACACTACAATAATGGCAATGCGTGAATTTGTTTATGGCCAATAACCTCATATGAATTTGTCTATGGCCAAAAAATTCTTAGTGACTTCATATTTAGCTAGCACATATAAGATTTATGAAGCATGTATCACCCTTCATACCAAAGAATCATTTTGCAAGCACTTAAGGAAAATTTGGTTCTTGGTCAAAATAAAATGAAGCAATAAGTGAACCAAGGTTGTGAAAATGTTGTTTTGTAGAAGGATTTAGGTGTTTCTTTGTATTCAACCCTTTAAATATACATCTCTAAAAGAGACACCACTAGAAACCTGCATTGGAGTTATATGGCCCCTATTAGATCCTCTAGTGCACCAAACAAGATGATTGCAAATTAGTTATTCCATCCCATGACACAAAGATACATCCAATCTTTCATGTGTCTTATTTGAAGAAGCCAGTTGGATTGAATCACATGGTATAAACTAGTTCCTAATAAATTAATGAATAAATCTCCATTTAACCATTACTAGAACTAGTATTAGCTACCAAAGGGTATTGACTATGCTAATGAATTTTCTAATAAGTATTGATCCAATGGGAACATATGTAACCAAAAGATGCCACCTTGGAATAAACAGTGGCTTTAAAACAATTTCCACACCTTAGCCTTAATGATGACATTTCTTATTAATAGGGATAAATTGTTATGTCTTTACCCTAATGATCTGAAAATGGAGGAGTAAATTCTTCTCTAAAAAACTGACCGTCGTCTCACACTTTGCAAGTAAACAAAATGGGCCTTAAAGTAAACAAGTTTTATAATCTCTTCAAAGTGATGAATTAGTTTTCAGATGAAATTTTATAAATTAATTCATTCACATGAAACTCAAAATGACAAACATGAAGAGTAGAAAAATAGAATTTGATGATAAATTTCACCCCTCCTAGGCTACGTCTTTGGGCCTGCTTTAAACAACTAGACCACTCTATTGATTTAAATGGTAAAAGAGTACATGCAAATTGTTGACAATTCAATGGCTTGTTTCCCCTATAAGGAAACATTCACTTGCAAAGAATTCTCACTCCAAAAGTATGACCCCCTACAACAAGTCATGAAAAGGTCAACATGAAAAGCACTCACACATCAAGCCCTTGTACTCCACCTAAAAACCAAGCATAAAATTGTACAAAAATCCACTTTGAAGTACCGAAAAATCTTCTCTCAAAAACACATAATGAGAAAATATAAATAAGAGTTGCACCATAGAGTCAAATATATTGAGATAAAAAAATAAGAAGGTTGTGAAACCCCTACGAAGTTCTCTCCATGTTGAAAATTCCTTAAAAATACATCGAACCTTTAATTGTTTCTAGCCTTTGAAATAATCAATCCTGCAAAAGTCCTTCAAAAATGCTCCAATAAGAAAAGCGGGGCTACCAATGGATTCATAATTCCCAAAAACCCCTATCTAGGCTCTTCTTGGGCTAAAAGACCAAAATTGAACCAATTTGTACTATCATCGAACAACTTCTGCTATTCGTCCTCAATTTCAAAAGACTAACTATACGCTTGTTTAGCACTTTAAATAGTTCGGGTGATAATTTAGCCCGCAAATAATTGCATTTTTCACTTCATTAATTTCCCCATAATAACTTGGTAAGTGAAAAATTGTGGCCACATGGTGCACATGCTCTTGGGGGTTGGAGCCAGCGATGCCGCGGTCGACCAATAACCTCCACTTTGTTCTTTTTAGTGGTCACCGAACGCCGAAACACGCCAGGCGGGGGCCTATTGGCATGCTCCTCCTTGATGAGTGCTTCCCACATGGTCCATAACCTCTGTCGAGAACCAAGGGCTAGGATCAACGCTTGTGTCCACACCGCTCACACCTTCGGTGGTCGTGCAGATTCCATGAAACCAGGGTTGAACTACCATCTGCCCTCTCCTGGCGCTCAAGCTGTTATGCGAGGTCATGTGGTTGACATTGTGACTAGTGTTGGAAGTTGTTCCCTACCCCCTCCCACTATCTCCTTGTATTGTTGGTCCTACAGATGGTGTTGCTAACAAGGGCCAGAGCTAATGCCCAACCCCTCTTGTTGGGCCGGATAAATCGTTCTTCTTGATAAGTCTCCCTAGTATCCTATGGATAGCTAGCAACAAAAAAAAAAAAAAAAAAAAAATTCTCTAGATAATATTTGATTTAGAATTAGCTACAATGGAGAGTTTAAGGACTTGCAGCGATCGGTCTTTATTTCGTATTAGTCTTCTTCTAATTGCTTTGAAAGAGTTGTGTCTTCGGATACGTAATCACAAGCATGGAAGAAATCATGCTTTTGCATAGTATAAATTAATTCATAATGTATATCTATCAATATGATCGAGGTATTCAAGAAACAAGCTAGCAATTAAATAACTCATTGAGAAAATAGGATCCATTTGTATTATCTTTGAATGAAGAAAGAGCACGCACAACCATCATCGCCTTGATGTAAATACAGTCTTTCTAGGGTAAGACAAACATTCCCTCTTTCTGCAATGACCTTGCACTCTCTCGGCTAAAATGCACATGGGTGTGTAATCATTCCCATAATGATCGATTGAAGAGTTTGAGTTTCTCTGACATTTCTCCTCAAAAAATCTCAAGGTCAACTCCCTTTTAAGCTTTGCACTATGGCTTCAATTTATAGGAAAAGAGAAAGAGTTGTGACTCCATAAGAGATAGAATCCTCCTTTCAAAGGTTCAGTTACATATACAAAGTATCCATAATGGAGGAATGAATGTATATGATAAGAGCAAACTTTCCACCGGATAATTTCTTCTAGAAGCTTCAGTTAAATAAATGGGCTTCTAAATTTTACTTCCTTGTTAATTTTACCTTTTACGGGGATCACATTACCTTTAATGAAGAAAAGTACGGCGGCGAGATTACATGCTTTAGAACAAATAGGTGCGATGTTGCGGGTAATGCTAGGAGAAAGTGTGCTACAAGTGTTTTTATGACTTTTATGAGCTTTTTGTTCAATTTCAAGGCTTGATTTTAGGAACTTGATGTTATAGACTTATGAGGAGTAATATATATGAGTAATGATGAACCAATATAGACGGTAAAAGCGATAGCAGGTAATAATTTTAGTGTAACGATTGCCCCCTAAGGTACGAAGTTCGGGGCCATTGTTGTGCTCAACTTAGTGTTCCTAAATTGAGGTCATAAATTATCAACGAAGGTCGATGGCTTATTTGAAGTGTGGTGCACTATGTGTACTAGGTATACGTTTCTCCTCTCGTTGTGTTTAGTGTTTTTATGATGTTTTTGGTTTTGTGGTTTTGTGTTAAGAAGGAAAAGAAATAAATGTTGAAAAAAAACAGGTTTGGTCACTAAAAATGGAAACCATGCTATACTAGAAAACAGGAGAGAATGCAAAGAAGTTTGATAATGACTCATAGCAAGAAAATAAATCACAACATGAACTCAATAACTCATAACATAAACTCATCAACAATTTACGTTCATTAGAAGCTATTTGAAATATCTTGAGAAAAGGACAAGTTTAATACAAATCGAGTTCTCCTAAGTAAACAACCATCTTTACAATATTACAAAGAATACGGTCCATAGCTCAAAGTTTATTGGAATACCAATTGAAAAAAAGACTATTTGTAACACAATCAGTTCTACTACGAATTAACCCATCATGCTAAGATCAATTCATTCTGCAGCTCAACTTGTCACCACTACATCTTATTCGAAAGTTAGAGATTTTCTAAAATAGTTTTTTGGGAAAAAACCCAATTGTGAAATTACAAAAGGGTTGAAACAATCAAGGCCTTAAAGGCAGTATCACTAACTCATTCTGTTCATATGATAATGCATTAATAGAAAGTGGGAACAAAGTTAGTTTGTAAACAATGAAAGTAGTGAAGTCTAGTTTTGACGGTTATTACAAATTAAAGAACAATGGATAACAACACGAACTAGAATGCAATTGATTAAGGTCGAAAACACAGAGTGATCACAACTAACCTATAAATTATTTTAGCCCTAACTTTGAAATATAGTGATTTAAGGCCCAGACACAGAATGTCACTAATCTAACTTAAAGTACGTTAAACAGAGTTATACTAAATTGCCATTATCAAACTTGGTACAGTGTGAGAATTAAAGCCATGATGACATCTGTCAGGAGTACTACAACTAGACTAATTAATAATCACTAAAATGTCTTCAGCTACTGTATCATTCGGAATTAGTGGTATTTTGGAAGAATTTATGGAACGAATGCATTTTATGACATGTTATGTAAATGAGCATGAAAGCATATGCACAATTCAACAAGAAACACAACAAAGCTCTAAAACACCATGACTATGTCTCATCTAGAATTAGTGATATTTTGGAAGGATTTATAAGATCACATTGTTGTAACAAGTGATATAATAGAGCACAAAATTATAAATTTAAAGGAAATGCAACTAACTCCTAAATACTACGATTATATCATCCAATGTGAGTGATATTTTTGGCGAGTTTGTAAGGATAATACTAATGGCATCCAGGCAAGTAAGTATAAAAACACAAGAAGTTCAAAGAATTAAACTAAGAATGAAACAAGGCTAAGTTACTTATCTAAACCATATGAACAAAGCTTCCTAGGGGTAGCGGGGCCCTGCGCACCGGATTATGTAAATCTACTCAATATTGACTCAACTCTTGCAATAAAGTGATTGCTTCTTTCATTAAAGGAGAAATTCTTCAAAACGAGTATTTATGGTCTTGAGATCCCCAACATTAAAACATAAATCTGAATAAGTTGTTTCTCTCGGTCTCCCGACCATACTTATAACAAAATTACATAAGCCTGTCTTTGAGATAAAACAAGATTAATTGTATTTTCAAACTAAAATAAAAACTAGGACTGCGGTGGTGGCCTCGTTCTATGATTAAGGACATACGTACGGTCCAACAACTCTACAGAAAATGCTGTCACCTGGTTTTGGTTTCCCACGTGCATAACCATGCAGCAGACTTGGCTTAGACTTCGTGGAGGAGAGCAAGAAATGATGGGGGAAGTGATGTAAGAGATACGACCATATGCATTTTCCTTGTGGTGACACACCAGAACTTGCGTAAACATGAGAACAAGCTAACGGAATAGGTATTTGTCTACGAAATGAGCGTGATGCATAGCCGGTCTAGTCAAGTACTACAATAACAAAATCATGAAAATATAACAAGTTAGTCATTATATACATTCTTGGTAATCCTAATTAATCCTATTGATCATTTAAGCACAACGTAATTGATGAGGGACGAAAATGAAAGTGAAATGTGGTGGAAAAAGAGGGAAATGTTCGGGGGCTCAACATACCTAACTGTGAGGCTTTTGCATGTCCTACGAGACCTCTTTCTTCAAGACATCTAAACTCTTCTTCTGCTTTCTTCGACGATCGATGGTCTTGGGCTTCTTGGCTTCTTGGATCTCAAATTTGTAAGTGCCCTGCTCGACCTTTTGTTTTCTTCTTCAATTTTCAAACGCTTGTGCAACACCATTGTGAGAGGCAGTGGTATTCATACTACGCTGAACAACTTTTGCTCCTTAAAAATTTAATTCTTATTCTTGATATGCCTAATAAGTGCTTAACTCATATTTGTCTCTTCTTAGCATATCAATTGCAGTTACAGTGGACTAGGAGTTGCTGTCTCTACTTGCGAAGCTTTCTTCTCTAGTCTCTCGACATAATTGTAATTTTCTTGTTGTCTTGAGTACATTGCGAAACTCCTTCATCGAAATCCTCCTCATAGTGATATTTAGGTGATCTAGCGAGTTGGTGTTTCTGTCCTCAATGTTTATGATTCCGGTTTGTCTACCCTCTTTGTTTTCTTTAGTATACCTCTAAGCACTGTGCTTTCCGTCTGCGGTGGGAATGGCCACTTCTCTTCATCTTTAGGTCTTTCTTACTATTATTTCCTTCTTAAGGCGATTTTAATTTGAGCAATTTCTCGGTATCTCTTCGTGTCCTCTTGTATTTGTTCTTCGATGCTGATGAGAATACCTTTCTTCGTCGACATCACGCCACGGTGTTTTGGTGTTTGCCTCCATGCCTCGTTATGAAATTCCTATTTTTGAACCACTTTTCTCTTGCAGGTAATTCCATTGCTTCTGCAATGGCTTCTACGTAATAATTAATTTAACATCTCCCTGTTCAACCTCCGCTCCATTGAAGAATGATGCGGTATTTTAGTCACTTCTTTGTGAAAACCATTGAATTTTTCTAAAAATTGCAACCACCCATTATCTTTTGTAGCATTTCTTTCAAGTTTGTGAACAGCCTTCCAAGTACTTGGTTCCATTGGTTAAATTTAACACTATGAGACCCATAACTTATCTTTTCAACTTATTAATTCTTTGCTCCTGTCACGGTGAAAATAGCTATTAAAGAGATATTTTTTTACTCCATAGATATTTCCTACTGTTTTCCGATTGGAATGGCTAAGATTGGTTGCGGAATAACACTCCAGGCAAAAATGGTATTTAAAGATGTTTTTACTCACGGTGCGACGGAATGGCTAAGAAGTGGTTGCGGAAAGAAATGATATGAGGTAGTTATGAAATGAGTATAATGCGGTATGCTGGGTTATTCACGGTTAATGAGTTGAGAGTTATCATGGAAGAAAAGATTGCGAGAATGTTTTGTGAAAATTCAAAATCATCATTAAATACTTTGGCCTAGTGACGTGGTGATCAAATCATTTCGGTACTTAACGTTAAGTTTTAAATGATGATCGGATGTCAGAAAGATAGAAGGATTTTGTCCAAGATTTTTATGATAGGTTTGATAGAAAACACCAGTCAACATGACTAATTAAGTAACATTTTTGAATCATACATGACTTAACTTATGCTAAACTTTCATGATCTTGTTACCATAATAATTTCATGACTTTTACCTTTTACTTTCCTTTGATTTTTTTCTTTTGGTTTTACAAATGTATACCTTGTCCTCCTTTAAAAGTCATTGAGTCTTGATCCTCATAGCTCCTTTTATTTTACTTGTTGTCTTGAATGTACCGAGGATCAATTTGTTGCTCAATCAAGTGATTCTTTTTGAATGGTGCCTTTCGAGATCTCTTGGCTGCAGTTACATTTTGGTGAGAATGTCATTGCAGAATAATAAGCCCAATTGAAAATGTGCACCAGCAGAATGTTAAAACATGGAAGTGGAAAGGTTTGAAGCATGAATGGAATGTTTGCTTGTGTAGAAATGAGTTAAAAATGGATAATGATATGGTGTAATGGAGTATGGGTAGGTAAAATAATGGAATGAAGCCAGATCTCAGTGTAAGTGGGTGAAGTATGGAAAATGACTTGCAACTTGTAGTCTGTATGATTCAATTACGAGAAAGAAATCACTCTTAAATCCTAAAGGATGAAAAATGAGGTGGACCATGGAATGAAATGAATGGTATGGGTGAAGTGGAGTATGAATGAGTGGAATGAAATGAATCATAAGTGAAATATGGGTTTACACTTATGATTTTGTAATATTTAACCCCAGAAAAAAGAACAAATTTGAAAAGCTAGAGTGTCGAGAAAAATTCTGATTTTGCTCTGTCTTTCTGTACTCATGTATGCTAATCGTTAGTTGGTTTTCATGTTTATCTTTTTTTTTTTATGCTTTTGGATTCGAGAAAATTCAACTAAGTTGATGAAGAAGAAAAATTCTTCTTCATTAACTTCACATTCTTTATTTTCTTGAAATCTCCATGAAAAAGTTCTTCTCTTGAAAATTGGCTTGTGATATGCTTCAATCTGTGACCATTTACAAGAAAAGTGACCTTCTCTTCATCTGTGTCTGATTTTTATTACTCCATTTTCAAAAATTCTTGTAATTTCATATGGCCCAAGCCAATGTGTTTTGGAATTTACCTTGAAAATCCTTGAACTTTGAATCAAACAAGGAAGCCCGGTCACCTTCTTTGAACTTATTTTCCTTGATGTACTTGTCATGCCATCTAGTCCTTTATTTTGTTGGACTATGCCCATTTTACGAAGCATATTGTACGATCTCATCCAATTCATTAATCTTCTCCAATATGTGCTTTTGTTGCCTCTTGTTAGACCAAGTCTCGTTGCTGAATTGCCATTTTGAAAGTTTGAATGCGAACTCTGTGGGAAACAAAACTTTCTTTCCATAAACAAGTTCACGCAGGGTAGCTTTGTTGTGCTCCTCCATGTAGTTCTATAGGCCCACAAGGCTTCGGGAAGCCTATACGCAATCTCTCTCCATCATTTGTTCCACTAGATTTGATATGAAATTGAGCTCCTTGATACCTTGTAATTTCCTTGGGACACCAAACGGTAAAAATATCCTCAAAAAGAAAATTAACTACGGATGGCAGTCAGCAGTAATAGCTTGGCCTCTACCTATTTGGTAACATAATGGGTGCAAACTAATATATGTTCTTTTGTCTTGATGGAGGACTAATAGGTCCTACAAAATCTAAAGCCCATTTTTCAAAGGTTCAATATGTACTTGAAAGTTTTGTAATGGCATCTCACTGAAGGAGAAGGTTTCCCTACCCTTTGGCAGCTGTCACACCTTGACATACTCTTTAGCATATTTAAAGGAATCGCCAATAATATCCTAAATGAAGGATCTTATAAGTTGTTCTTTTATCAACAAATTGTCCAACCACAAGTTCATCATGACGTACCTTGAGGATCTAGGGCATCTCATCTTCGAACACATCTCCTAATGATAAAGCCCAGACTGTTTGTATAACTCATTAGCAACCCATGAATATTTTACCTTGTCATAAATGATCTTTCTTTTGTCCTCTTACATTCATTATTGAAGTTTTCACGAAACTAAATAATTAGCAATGTCGACAAACCAAGGAGTTTGAGTAAAGAAATTGCAAGAATATTCATCGAAATTGATCTTCAAGCTGGAGTATTGTCTTTGATGTTTTGGGTCAAAATCGACTCATGTTTTGTTTTTTCTAGGCCTATCTAGAATGGTAATGTTGAATTCTTGTAAAAGCAACGCCATCTTGGCTACGCACGTGGTAATTGATTTTTTCATTAGATATCTAATTATGAGAGTGATGCGCGAAAAAAAGTTTCTTGGCTTTGTTATATAGTGTTTGAATTTGTTTATGTGAAAAAGAGCTAAAAACTCTTTTTCGATTTACGGTATAGTTTAACTACGGAAAGAGTCAGAATTTTCTTTGGTATAATGTGATAGCATATGGAATCGAGTCTTTTTTGTCCCAATCTGCTCCTAAGTATGTCTTAAAGACATACGACCCAGAAATATGAAAAGGTAACTACGTTAGGTCCTCTTAAAATAGGTGCTTCGAGGAGATTTTTGTTTTCGAGTCTAAGGCTATAACTAGCAGTGATTCACTTGAATTCACGGTCTTTGTTAAGTAATTTGAAAAGTAGATACTATCTTGGTGAAGTTTTCTATAAACCTTGAGTAATATCACCTTGAATCTCATAGAAAACTCCTAACATATTTTGACAACTTGGAATAGATAAGTTAGAGATGATTAACTTTGACTTATCTAGCTCTAATCACATCCTTTGAAATGTGATGTCCTAAAACAATTCCTTGATGAAACATCATAAAACACTTCTCATGACCAAGTGATTTGCTTCTTTACATCTCTTTCAGAAATTTTTTCGGTTGTTAAGGCTTCTTCAAATGTGTTTCCATAAACTGTGTGAAATCATCCATATACCTCTACACAATCATGTATTGGATACGAAGAGATTCCTAGTCTTGCCCTTTGAAATGTTAACGAGTTGCATTGCATAGTCCAAGTAACGCTAACAGTAAGCATAAGTACCCAAGGACATGTAAATGTGGTTTTGTCTTGAAGTCTTCAAGTATGCAGATTTAGGTTATAATCACTAAACCCATCTAGAAATGAAAAGTACTTTCATTCAATGTATCTAACACTTGATCTATGAAAAGGTAAGGGAAAATGATCTTTTGCGAAATGGCTTTATTTAATTCCTGGTAGTCAATACCTGCCCTCCATTTACCATTTTTGTTGCTGGTACCAAAGGAGAAACCCCACACGACTATTTAAAATGGGATAGATAAAGTTAACATTTAATAATTTATAATTCTTCCTTAACAATCTCCCTAAGATTTGGTTCATCCTTCTGCGAGTTGTACGATTGGTTTACAATTTTCCTGTGTAGATGTAGTGAGTGCAAGTCATGGGGCTTATCCCTTTCGTAATAGTACTCCCATGCATATGTGAAGAATACCTACGCAATATCTTGGCTAACTCTTCTTGTTGAGATTTCTCTGGGATTTCTTGTTTATGTTTAAAGTTTTACCAGAAATATCTCAGTGTAGAGGCATAAATTTATCACATGAAGTAAAGAACATTTGTCCTTGATGATAAAAACTCAATATTTAGTTCTTCTTGAAAATTGTTCATGCTTATATATTCAAGAAGGATTCAAAGTTTTCTAAGGTATTCAAAATTTGGCTATGTTACTAATTTCTGAGGTAGCGAAGAGAGTTTTGTAAGTATTCTTCATCCTCTATCATTGGGTATCATCTAATTTGTAATTGTCTTTGCTTTTGAAGGATACAAGTTAAATTTCTTCGTTGGACTACTGCATCGAGGATGTATCCCTTGGATCTACAACTAATGAAAAGCATCATTGTAGCTAACCAAGGTCTTCCTAATATTAAGCAGGATACTAGATTATTCTTGGAGTGAGGATCATAAAATCAAGATATTCCCAAGAATCTGGAGACCTTTGGAGATATATTTCTATTACCCCATCGAGTTTGATCACAAGTATACTGTTAATTGTAATAATGTGGGTGTAAAAGATTAGGAAGTTTCGATTTATCCATGATTTGTCTACTCATGATACCAGATTCTTTGCTCCTAACGTCAATAAGTGTGTTTTGGATCTCAATTCCATTGATGTGAATTTTAACAATGGATTTCACCAGGTCTAGATATTTGGAATAGCCATCTTACCCCATCCCCTATTTGATATCTTGCTATTTTCACCTTGGGTTAGTTTTTTATTATCTCTCTTGTTCTTTTCCTGACACATTTCTTCCTTTCGACTCCTTTATTATCTTTGTTAAGGTGGAATTTCCTTGATGGCTTGTAATAATGGGATCTTAATAAGTATTCCCAAGGCTCATCTAGGAAATGTAATTGAGCACCATAATTTTGTTTCTCTACACCCTATCAATTTGTAATCTTTTACGGAAAAGGAAGTGTAGAAGTGGATGTTGATGGTCGCTCTAATATGGGAGTTAGAAATTATTAGTTTCTTTTGTTTTGATTTTTCAATATTTTGAGTCTTGGAAAGTTGTGTTCTCTTCAAGACTTTTATTTACCATAGAAATCTCCCTCGAAATTGTCTTGCTCTTGTATGATTACGAAGGTTTCCTCTTTTAAATATTCTTCTAGACCTAAGTTGAACATCACTAGGTCGAAAGAGTAATCAAATAAGTTTAGGCCCAGCTGACATTCTGTCATATGTGTGTTCTGGGGATTTTTGTTGTTGGGGTTTGGTATGGAGTTTGGCGGACAGGCAGTTTGTTTACGAAAATGGTAATAAGAAGTGGTTGATTTTGATGTTATAGATTTTGAGAATTTTGTTGAGGATTTTGTTGAGAGGGAAAATGTGGATATGGTGGATGGGATGGTGGATATTGGTAATGCGAGAGTATCTTCCATAGGGATTTTGTGCTCCTTGCACCAAGTTTGTGATTGATTTTGAGTGGGGCCAAAGAAATTCTTTAACAAGAATTCCAATTTATTGAGGAGTTGATTATACAGGCAGTCATGAAATCCTTGTGTTTGAGTCCTTGCCAAGGCCTCCTGGAGACAAAATTGAGAGATTCTGTGGAACTTGTAGGAGTTTCTTCTTGAAAGACGACTTTAAGACCGGAAGTGAAGGACAACTCTTGGTCTCATGTTTTTAAAAATAAATTACTGGTCTCTACAACTTTTGCATCCAAAGGGCACTATCTCCAAGGCATGTTTCTTTCTACATTTGGAATAAGGTGCTAAAGCATCAGATTCTGATTTTCTTGTTTTGTAACTTGAGGGTGTCTGTTTGTTCACTAAGACTCTAAGATATCGATTTTAACTCATCAAACGCATATGTCTATTTCTGCCCTACTTGCGTGGGAAGCAGGACTTGCCCTTGCAGAAACAGGGTCTCTTGGTCCTTTTCAGTTTTAGAGTTCCCTCTTGAAAGGTTGATACATAATTCAGCTATTTCGAGGTAATGTGAGGCTGAGATATGTCCCCCTTTCCCATCATGTTAAGGATGTCTAACCATTCTGTCCTAATTGTCTTCAGCAAAGGGAAACTTTCCAAGGTGTCTTGGTCTAATTTTTCCATTTTTGCTCTTTTGATGTTGTGATCAATCTCTCCAACAAATCTTCCAGATTTTCATCCTCTTGCATGAATTTTAAACACTTCCTCCTTATGGTTGAGCGGCATACGATAATCCAAATACCTCTCTAGAGAATTCTTGTTTCATGTCTTCCCATGTCCTAATAGAGCGGCCAGTCTGAAGCTGTAAACCACTTGATGTTTAACTCCTTTCCAGTATTGAAGGGAAATAGTTTTAAGTTTTTGAGCATCTTGTAAGTAGTCATAGGTTATACATGAGACTTCAAATTCCGAATAATGTAATGTTTAGAGATCTTGAGTTTTAAGTCCATAAAAGTTTGGAAGGACGGTGAAATGTTTTCATAGTTGTATTAGTTTCTTCCTTTACTATAGGAAACTAAAAAAGAGCTTCCCATTTCTCTTCTACCTCTTCCCTCACTCCCTTCTCCTTCCGCACCTCTACCTCCTTCTCCTCTACCTTTACCTCTACCCTCCAAATAGTGTGTGTTCTCCATTAAAAATCACTCTCCTTCCTTACCTTGTGAGAGGTTGATTCTTCTATGGAAGTTGAAAGGGATTTAAGTTCCTAGTAGGGGTTCTGAATCTTCTTCAAGAGCAGTTCGGTGGGTAAGGTGGAAGGTCTTTCTGATGGAATATCTAATCTTAAGTCCTACTGAAGTCTAGGATGGGTAAAGGATGGAATGTGGGTTTGAGTTGGAGGGTGTCTTGGCTCTTGGTCTTGGTGAAACAAGTGGTGTTCTAGGGTAAACCACTTCTTTGAATCTACCCCTTGAGTCTCTTTCTCTACGCATGTCATTGTTTTTGGGAGGTAAAAACAAGGATACCTAGCTACACTTCCTGGCCATGACGCCAAAAATGTTGTTAGCCAACTTAGTAATTCCTAGGGAATTGGGGTCACACTTTCATTCAGCAAGGTCGATGTTCTTTGAAGTGTGGTGGACTATATGTGCCTGGTATTTGTTTCTCACTACGTTGTGTTTAGTGTTTTTATGATGTTTTTGGTTTTGTGGTTTTGTGTTAAGAAGGAAAAGAACTAAATGTTGAAAAAGAACGATTTATTGGTCACTAAAAAGCAGAGCAAAACCTATACTAGAGAACAAAGAATGCAAATTTTGATAATGACTCATAGCAAGAAAATAAATCACAACATGAACTCATTAACTCATAACATAAACTCATCCCAATTCATTCATTAAAAATATGTTGAATAGCTTGAAAAGGACAATTTTAGTACAAATTAGGTTCTCTAAATGGCTGTATCTTTACAATATTACAAAATACGATCCATGGCTCAAAGTTTATTGGACTACAATTGGAAAAGAACTATTTGTAACACAATAAGATTTCTACTCTGAATTACCTTGTCATGCAACAACTTGTCACCACTAAACCTTATTCAAGGATTAGATATTTTCTAAAATAGTTTTTTTTTTTTGGGAAAAAACGAATGTGAAATTACAAGGGTTGCGGAAACAGTCAAGAGCCTTAAAATGATGTCACTAACTCATTCTGTTCATATGATAATGCATTAATAGAAAGTCAGAACAAGATTAGTTTGTAAACAATGAAAGCCGTGAAATTAGTTTTGACGATTTATTACAACAAGGTATGACAGATAACCTTTGAACTAGAATGCCAATTGATTAAGGTCGGAAACACGGTAGTCTACAACTAACCTAGAATGCTTTTAACCTAACTTTGAAATACGAACAATTTTGGAATTGAACTAGAATGTCACTAATCTAACCAAAATACAGGTGAATAGAGTTATGCTAAGTGCCATTATCAAACACAGAAACACGGTGGCGAAATTAAACTAAAGTGACATCTACCTCCGGTATGCTACAACTAGACTAAAGATACGACTAATCACTAAAATGTCTAGAAGCTACTATGTCTCATTCGGAATTAGTGGTATTTTGGAAGAATTTATGGAATAGGAGTAGCTACAACATGTTGTGTAAATGAGCATGAAAGCATGCAATTCAACAAAACACAACAAAGCTCTAAAACACCACAACTATGTCTCATCTAGAATTAGTGATATTTTGGAAGGATTTATAAGATGCGACTGGGCTGTAAAAAATGATGTAATCGAGCACAAAATCATAAAGTTCAAAGAAATACCCAACTAACTCCTAAATACTACGATTCCATATCCCATCCAATGTGGTGATATTTGCTGGCGATTTGTAAGGATAAGACTAAGGGCATCGCACATAAGTAAGTATAAAAACACAAAGTTCGAGGAGAAAATTAAACTAAGAAATAGGCAGGCTAAGTTCCTATCTAAACCATATGAACAAAAGCTTCTCGAGGTAACGAGGCCTCTACCACTAGATTGTACTTGTAAATATACTCAAGGTTGAGCTGAAGCTCTTGCAATAAAGTGATGCTTCTTTCATTAAAGGAGAAATTATTCCAAAACGAGTATTTACGGTCTTCTAAGATCTAGCGATAAAACATAAATCTAGCTAAAATTTGTTTCTGCGGTCTCCAAAACCATGCTTATAACAAAATTACATATCTTTGAGATAAAACGGGGAGTAATTGTCTTTTCAAACTAAAATCAAACTAGGACTGCGGTGGTGGCCTCGTTCTGTGATTAAGGACATCATATAGTCCTTGTCTGTTAGAAGTCTATCATCTGGTTTTGGTTTCCCACGTGCATAGCAGTACGTAGACAAGGCCTGGAACTTCGTGGAGAGAAAGAAATGATGGGGAGTGATGTGGAATACGACCATATTCATTTTCCTTGTGGTGACTTACACCAGGGCCTGCATAAACTTGTAAAGACGGTTGCGGAATAGGTGACGCTACGAGAATGAGCATGTTATGTAGCCCGATCTGGTCAAAAGTACTACAATAACAAAATCATGAAAACATAGCAAGTTGGTCATTATATACATTCTTAAAGTAATCCTAATTAATCCTGTTGATCATTTAAGCTTGTAATTGATGAGGGACAAAGAAAATAGTGGAAATGTGGTGGAAAAGAAGGACATTTTCGAGGCTCAGCGGCCATTCAAAGAGTGATACGCTGTCATTTCGAGATGCTACTGTGGAGCACCTAGTTGGAATCACAAAAAACATTCAATGCACACACACACACACACACACACACACACACACACACACACACACACACACACACACACACACACACACACACACACACATATATATATATATATATATATATATATATATATATATATATATATACGCATATTTGAGGTAGGCATTCCCCCGCCCACTGGGATCAAAAACTAACTTAAAACTTGTTTTGATACAAAAATGATCTTAATATTATATCAATAGTGTAGAAACGGTATGGTATAACCATACGTATGGACATTATTGCATAATGAATAATAAAACTCGTCATGACTTGGATGGTGGAAACTGGAGTCCGGAGGTCTTCGATTTACCCTTCCAAAACTAGTGCATTCTATCATATGATTAATTGTCGAAGTCGAACATGGTAGAAACCACTTGATTACCGGTCAATGATATGGGCGGTAACAAGTGTGAGAGAAACACGATAATGACAAAGCCAGCTCTCCAAAGTAGTGGAAACACAATCCGAAATATGAATAAGTAGTGCGAACTCAGGCTTACTTCACATAATGCCGTTCGATCGAAGGTCAATGATGCAACCTATCGTTGAAGGCGAGAAGCACGCCATTAAGGCATGCGATTCAAGGTACTAATGGTTCTTGATCAACTTCCTAGATGATGAGTTTTAGATTTGATAAAAAGTGATCCATCATAGGAAAGCACGACACGAAACCACAAGATCAAGTTTGGAAAATATTTTGCAAGGACCGACTAAGGGGGATAGTCAACGAATGGAGACAAACGTTTGCAGATGAATGGTTTATTTGAAGCTGTCTCTTGAACACATAATGACATTGCAGAGATGTTTTGGTAACAATTGACCTAAGCTAATACTTAGAAACATTTGGAGACTTTCAATGTGGTTTGATTAATTGATAGGCAAAGGATTTTTCCAACCAGGTAGAGCCCATGACAAAAAGTATCGTGTTCAAGAGTGGTATATAACATAAATCAAAGTGTAATAAATGGATTCATTTTCTCTCTTTTTCCCCCACCATTTTTGGCAAGTAGCTCTTTATTTTTGACAAGCTTGAGGGGATAACATTTTCTTGTTTATAAGCTCATCATCGGATGAGTCCAATTTTGGTTAAAATTGAACCCTGAAGGAGTGGTTTGTTCTGTTTTGTAATCGATGGGTCCTTTCTTGTAGCCCCCAAGTTACGTGAGTCTGGTAGGAGAAACTCGGCGTTTTTAGTTTTTATGCTGGGCCCGGAAGAAAAAAGCTTCGGAAGAAAAGCTCCATCGGTGTAATTTTTCGTAATTTTAGTCTCTTGAGCTCGAAAAAGGATAAAATAATGCGGGAAGGCTCTGTTGACCATGATTAGTCAACGTATACCTTTTTCATAAATAGTCCATTTCAGTCAGGAAAAGGGGGTAAACTTATCTTCGAAGGGACATTTGTTCATTTCCTTTAACGAGTTCGAATAGTCAATCATAAACGTATTTTCTCATATTTAGAGAGTACGAAAAGGGCTTGAGGGACTCCGGTCACTTTTACGTAATTTTTTAAAGAACCCGAAAAGTGATAAAAGTACCAGATTTTCGATTTTTCGTAAGTTTTAACGAGTTCGAAAAGGGATAAACATGTACTCATACTTTATTGGAAATTTCAATTGATTTACGAGCAAGAAAAGACGAAAGAACTCGACATTTTCATGTGTTTTACGAGAATGAAAAGATAGAAAAATAATCTTGGGATTTTCATGAGTTTAATGAATCTTTAAAATAATAACCGAAATGGACTCAAGATAGGTTTCATTTTACAAGCTTGAAGCTTATGGAAAATTTGTATGCTTGAGTGGTTTCATTTACAGGAGCTTGAAGCCACTGAAAAATGTGTAGCAGAAAGTGGGTTTGTTTCATTTTTACACAAGCTTGGGCAAAAGGAAAAATCTTGTACTTGAGATAAGTTTCAATGCCCCCCCAGCGTAACTTGCTGATGCCTTCTTTTTAAGCTTCATTTCATTCAACTAAGTAGACTATTTTGGTTACTAATAGTTGAATGGAATGAAGGTTCATTACGAGATCATACTGAAAGGCTGGAAAAGCCTAAAGCATGAAAAATTGTGCAAGCGAAAAAACTAACCTAAATATACGACTTAACATTTACAGATCTGGTAAAGAAACTGACTCCAATTCGAAGGGTTGTTTCATTTTTTAAAAAAAAGCTTGACACGAAGGAAAATAACTATGCTCATGGACATGTTTCATTTTTTAATGTAGGGGTTGACATAGGAAAATAACTATCCTCATGGAGTTGTTTCATTTATGAGAGTTGACACGATAAAAGACATCACTATGAGGGACTGTTTCATTTTAATAGGGGTTGACACGATGAGAACCATCCTCATGGATCCACTGATAATTTTTTAATGAGGTTGACATAGTAAAAGGAATTATCCTCATGGGCACCTTGTTTCATTTTTAACAAGCTTAACACATGAAAACTGAACTATGCTCATGGGAACTATTTCATTTTTTAACAAGGTTGACAGGTAAAAGAACTATCCTCATGGAATATATCAAATATTCTCTACAATCTACCTACTTAACCCTCTTGATTCATTTTTTAATGAGGTTATTACGAGAAAAGAACTATCCTCATGTGTCTACTTTAATTTTAACGAGGTTGACACGATGCAAGAACTATCC
Source organism: Pinus albicaulis (assembly GCA_034641835.2). Classification (NCBI taxonomy): domain Eukaryota; kingdom Viridiplantae; phylum Streptophyta; class Pinopsida; order Pinales; family Pinaceae; genus Pinus; species Pinus albicaulis. The sequence goes on along the minus strand of CM076570.1, from coordinate 1,274,361,762 downwards.
TCACAATGAAGGCGGATTCATTTTTAACGAGGTTGACACGGTAACAAGAACTCTCCTCATGGAAAATGTTTCATTTTTAACGAGGTTGACGAGAAAAGAACCATCCTCGCAAAACCTTGTCATGGATTCAAGCTGAGAAGAAAAAGACATGTCAAGGACACTCCTCGATCATGGCAAAAAGGTCTTCATGATTGGAAGAAAAAATTGCTGGAAGAACACATGTCAAGGGACTCAATAGCGATAAAAACATCATGTTCAAAATCCCCCATAGGGTTTGCCATGTCAATTAGGATCTAAGTGAGAAGACGAACACATAGTGAGGAGGCTCACTTGCATCGATGACGAAAACGTGGGGCGGTTGCCACTGGTGCTCATTAACCCGTGGCGGGGTGAATGCCACTTCCGTATAAGGAACATTTAGAGGTGTCGGATTGTTGGTAGTCGGAATCAAGACTAGCAAATAGGGTGGTCAATAATTACAATGTTTCCATTGTGGGGGAAGACATCATCGAAAGAGTGTCGATACGACAACTTTCATTGCATAGACATAGTCTCGCCCAAGGGTAAATTGAAATCCCGGGGCCTCGAACTGCAACAAGATCAATACGAGACAATTTTAACCTCCAAGGTAATGAGTAACAGGAATCCTAAAGCTTCACTAATGGTTAAATTTAAAAGCTGAAAAATTCATGTAACGAGCTGGTGGGGAACTCAAAGCTTGCCAAGTAGTTGAGGATAAAATACTAACGAAACACCTTCATCTACATGTGTGTTGCGTACATTCTTACCACAAGCCTTCACAATGATTTGGAAAGGGATGGAGGGAGGAAGAAGAGCCGGTACTTATGAGTCTATTCCAATCAAAGGAAAAGACCTTTGTACTTGGAGGGGGTTAGCAGAAACATATGAAATGCCCCCTAGTGTAGAAGAATTTGATGTAACAAGAAAGAACACAGTCAATGCCAGTTTCACTCTCAACGGGGGAGAGTGGGATTGATGCGGATGTGAAAATTGAATCGACCACTTGATCGAAAAATGAATCATCATCACCGAGTGATATGAGTTCCTCTCAATGGAAGAAGTGGAATTGACCGAAGTACTTGGAATTATATCAATGCTTTGTCGATTTGATGGTAGGTTTGGGAGAAAGTTTTATGATAACCGAGTTGGAAAGTTTTCTATGGAACGATGAGTTTTCAATAATTTTGAGGCTTATCCATGTGAGAAAAATGTGAGTTTCGGTGGCTCATGCTGCAACACAAGGAAACCTAACTTTACCCTTTTTACGGGGGCATAAGCAATCACTCGTTGATGGATCAATGGTAAGTTGATATGATTTTTCTGACCATGCTTCAAGACCATGGAATACTGGGGACAGTTGATAAGGAAGTGGTCACCCTTGCAGCTTGCAAGGAATTTGGAGTTTTACGATGCATGTTGGGTTTTCCTCAACACTACTAACACTTACGGCTGCATGGTTGGTTGGTTGACTTCTTTCTTGTGTTGCTTCCTTCTTCTTCCTTTCTTCTTCTTCTTACTTCTGGTTACTAGCGTTAAGGTTTTACCAAGCGAAGAGAGGAAGAAAAGGGAGAAGACTGTGTTAGGCGAGAAGAGGTGGTCAACATGAGGTTGGTGGTGTTGAGATGGTGAACTACATTTGAGGTGAAGCATGGGTTGAGGGGGAACAATTTGAGCATTCGGGGCTAGCAAAAGTTGAAAATAACCATATTGTTAAACCTATTGTAAATCCGGTAACCAAACATGGCCATATAAGGAGGACCAACATTTCCAAAGCAAGGAAAAGCACTAAGATTCTCATTAAGAGGGTTCCTTGGTTGGTAAATTTCGGAAAAGTTTCCATTATTTCCAACTTCGAATTTTATTAACAATTTAAAACTAAAATTAACAATTCACACTTCCCACCTAACAATTAAGATGCATTTGCACCTATGATCTCTAAAAAGTAAAAAAAACAAATAGACTTGTCTGTTTTGTCAAAATAAAAGGTCAAACCACACACAAACGTTAGTTACACTAAAAACACTAGTTGGTGGTGAAATCCAACATGTTGAAATTTTAATATAGAAATAGTGATTGGAATAATTCCTGCAACAACACCAGCAATGAAAGCAATTTGGTGCACGTTTCTCCACTTAAAGCAAAATAAGGTAGAAGATAACCCTCTGAGAAGTCCAGAAGTGGTCTGGTTAATGCTGCTCTAGTGGGTGGGATCTTCCCCTCCTGCATCACCTTGGGAAGAATCCTAAAGTTTGTAGCCACTAAGGTCACCAACGAACAAATATGCAGGGAAAAAATCTCGATCAATACACACGAAAGAGCGAGAGTAACAAAAGCTCAAAATACATGGCTCATGAAATAATCCAGGTTATAAACATTGACCCCAAGCTCCTCGACAATGGTCTATCAGGGTTTACCATTGTTAATATGTGTACTCTTTCTATCATTCCCAATGAGGAAAAGTTAATTTGTGGTTCGGATATGATCACCATTGTAGTTTCTTTAGGAGGAGCTTTGAGAGCATACATGCAAAAATTAGATTTTCTTACCGTAAGATGACTACTTGTTTGTTTAGTTGCTTTGAAAGGTATCTACAACCTATTCCAAAAGCACTAATCCTAAGCTAGATTGGTGGAAAGAGCCTAAAAATGTAAAAATTTCTGAATGAATTTTAATTAAGCGTTGTATTGTTGAGTTTTATTATTACTCAAGGGTAAATGGATATGGAAACCAATGATTATTATGTTAACTTAAAGCGGAATGCAATCAAATATGATAATATAATATTTTCAGTTAGGTGAATCCTAACTAAAGTAAGGAGAGAGAGTTTCCATTCACTTCCAACAATGAAAAGAATGATAAGTAAGGAAAATATAAATTCTCTAATACTTCTAATTTATTAAAAACTAATGCGAATCAATTCCAAACAATTTTTTTTTATTTTTATGCTTTAAAAACAAGCATAAAAACATATACATTCAATTAAAGAAGCGTTAAATCTACATTTGATTTTCGGAAGGAATATATTTGTCTGGGTTGTAATCTATGCACAATTCACTTGAAAAAGTATTAAATGCCAATCTATGCATAGCACGTTGTAATGAAAATGAGAATTCTAAATATGAAAATGTGATCTATGAAAGAGAATTCTATAAAAACACAAGATGATTCTAATGTAATCTAAAGAACCAGTAAGTATAAATACAAAAATTGGTGAAAATTTCAAGATCAAAAAATAAAAACATAAAGGCGATTAACACTCGACGCCGAATTTACAGCCCCCCGGATGCAAAATTGCTAGAGAAGTGGGGAACAAACCTCGAAGTAATGACCAAAAGAAATACAAAATTAAAATTTCTCAAAAAGAAGCTCAAACACAGTGCTTAACGGTGACAAGATTGTAAAAAGTTCTTTAGAAAAATTTATACACAAGGCTGTGGAGGTGAAGACAAGTGAGTAAACGAGAATCTTGTGACTAATCCGGAAAGAAATTTTATGTTTGCCAAAAAAATTTTCTTTTAGGGTTAGCAGTTTGAAGTGTCAACGGTGTGGTCTTTATGTTGTTACAAAAAACAACGAGGCCAAGCCACACTATTCCTGAGGAAAAGTCCGGAGACAAAAAACAAGAAGAAAAAATAAAAAATTCTAAACGCTTTTAAGGGTCCTACGAGAGATAAATTATCCAAACGATATAAATGGTCAAAATCTGAAAAATAATTTGAAGTCAAGCTTGTAAAAAAGCAATTCCGTCAAAATTCATTCCCTAGTGGACGCCATTTTGATGAGATGGATAAATCGTTCTTCAACGACAAGATGAGATCTCCCTAATAATCTACGGATAATAGCAACAAATGAACAAGCTTCAAAAACTATTTTCTGAATATTAGGTTGGAATTGGCACAATGGGTTTGAGACTTGCCACTTCGAATCCCGGCGTTGTTACGTGGTGTCTTCTTTTCCGATTTGCTTTGAAAGGTAAATGCTTCAAGGAATCTTGCAATCCTGACCTTGGAAGAAATGGTGATAGCACTGCATAAGTATAATAATTCAGCAGTCATATGTCTATGAAGATGGTACGAATTAAAGAAACAATGTAATTAATTAACTCATTGAAAAAAGATAAACAAGCTACTTAATTAAATAACTCATTGACAGGATCCATTTGTATTATCTTTGAATGAAGAAAGAGCCCACAACCATATACTGTGATGTCGTACGGTCTTTACGGAGTCGGAAAAGTAGACATTTCTTCTGCACAAGCAATGTTCATCTCCAGTAAAATACTGTGGGTGTATAATCATTCCCACATGATTAGTTAATAATTAGGTTCCAACTTTTCTCCTCAAAAAATCTCCAAAAGTCTGTCCCTTGCTTTTAAGTGCTATGGCTTCAATTTATAGGAAAAGAAGGGTTAGGCTCATAAGGGGATAGAATCCTCTTTTAAAGGTTCGATTCCATGTCTGAGGTGAGCTCCCATAATGGAGGAATGAATGTACATGATAGAGCGAACTTTACACCGAGATAATTTTCTTCTGAAGCTTCCCGGATTCAACCCATTGAGCTTCTAAATTTTACTCTGCCTTCATTTTACTAGGGATCACCTTATTTATTAAGAAAAAGTAGGTTGAGTTCATATCGTACTGAAAAGTGAGGTACAAGTGTTTATGACTTTTGTAGTTTGCCTGTAATTTCAAGGTTTGATTTTAGGAACTTAGTGTTTAACAGACTTATCGGGGAATAATATGTGTGTTGATGAACCCATGTAGATATTAAAATTTCATGGTGACAAATTTCGGTGTATTTTATCTCTCCCATATTTGCAACAATTAGAATTTAAATATATTGATTGAATGAGTAACAACACACCTTATGGCGATATGATAAGGTGTTGAAGGGTTGTATATGTGAGTTTGGGGTTTGACCCTACTAAGTCCTTTGAGCCTATTAACAATTTTTTGCAATGACGAGGCACTACATGGTAGTCTTTAGTTTGGCCATGTTGCAACCTCCCTGTTGAGCCACCCAAACATCACACGAACCAATCAATTGATGCCACTGCTGCCAAATATTGTACGAGTGGACACTTGGTGAGATATGATAGATCCCATCATATTCTAGTTAGCATGTTGACATCATCGAACATTGTTAAATGAATTTGCCTAGTGATGACCCGATCAACACACCTGCCAATTTTTTTTTGTCGAAAAAAATTTAGAACATAATAACATTTCCATATGATGTTGGATTTGGGTGATTCAAGTGTCATTAGAGTAAGGAAAAAACATATGTTGAACACGGTTTTTGAGATATTAAGGGCACTTTCACAAATTTGTAGCCTAATTTTGATCTTTGAATACGTACCTCCCAACTAGCGATTTTGGACCCCAAAATTTCATCTTCTCCTAGAAAACTAAATAGGGAAAAAATCTCATAAAATTTCCCAGTCTGGGTCCTTTCTTTGTTGTAATTGGTGGTCAATCTCCAATCAAGGTACTCAGCAATCCTATGCCAAGTCCTTGCAACTTCCTATGAAGAATAAGACACACTTCTTTAACCACGCGAGGAAAAAATCGATGGATGGAATGAACATTCTCTCCAAACACATCTTTCTTGACTCAAAAAATTCATCTTGAAGTCCTTTGTTGAATGACATCAGCAACTCAATGCTAACTTTCCATATGATTCATATACTTTATTTCCTCGAACATACTTGTACTCTAAGATACTAGGTACATTTATTCAATGGAACACTTGGTTTTTCCACATAAGTAGTCATATTCACAATCTTTATCAAATATTTCATTCCTGACAAGCTTCATCTTGAGACACTTGTATCGGTGAGTACATAGCGCAAATGTAGACATATTAGATACTTTGCGTCTTCACTTCAAAAATTCTTCAAGCAATTGGACCCATTAACAAAAACAAAGCATGCCATGTCAAAGAAAAGGACACTTGTTGCAAACCAGTAATTATTTATGCCCTTTTAGGTATACAAGTGGTAATATATAACAAGTATTTGTTCACGAGAGAAAGAAAAGTATACAAAACAATCTAATGTTTTCCTATCTTGGGCTTGGATATACTTTACCTTGTCTTCTTTGAAAGGATTGCTGACAAGGGTATGTAGTTTCCTCTTTCACGCTCACTTTCCTTGCAATGGATTGTGACCTCTTTTTCCTTCTTTGGATGAAGTTCCGGATACCATTCCAACACCTTTCTATATAGTGCCCATTCATTTCACAATGGGCCTGGGTGTTAACACAACACGTAACAAGAAACTAGGCGAAGATGTTTTCATGCTTTGTCTTAAAATTTTGTCCTTTCTCATGACCATCTGTTTTTCATTTCTCACAATCAGCAACAAAATAAAATCATTGTATTCATAAAAGGTGCAAGGAAACATTTATAAATAATCAAAATCTTAACATTTTAAAATTCCAAACATATACATAGCTATGGGTTGTGAATTTGACTATGAAAAGTTCCAAATTTTCATATGTTAAACATTCATCTCTCTTGGAGCAATTTCCCATTATGACTACTATCATGGTATGACATATCATTATTGGTGATTACCCACCTCAAAGACCCAGAACACTCTCCAAACTCTCCATGGACATAACCCAATGCTTCATGTGTGATACTCATTTTCCTCTATGGGATTAGTGATATCTTGGCCATTTGTTCAAGTCCTCCTCCTTCCTGCTTGTCAGTTAACAACTTCATACCAATTCCTTTAGTATGGTTTTCAAAGGATTGCAGTGTATTATAACATAAAATGAAGGGTAGAACTAGAGATGATAATTACCTCCTTTGATTTGTCACATATTTCTTATTTGTATGTTGATGATGAAATAGATGATGACTCAAACCCAGCACCTGGCAGGGCACTGGAGTAATCTTTTAAGGTGCTAAAAAAAATTACAAACATCATTCTCCACATAAGGTCCGTATCATGTGTTTGAACCATGTCAAAAGTTGGTTTCATGTTGGGAGGGTATTTTACGGTTGCGGAATGGAACTCTCTTAACTTGTTCCTCGACGTATATAATTGAGTTTTCTCTTCTCTTCCTTGGAAACTTCAAGCAATCTCGGCTCAACATTCTGGGTAGAGAGACAAGTGTGTCCTCTGCTCTTGGGTCTTACCACTTCAACTTCTTTCCACCATGTAACTTGAGCCAGAACCAACTGCGATGCAAAATAGGTAAAAGCGAAGAATAACATGCTCTCAGGCGGATACAATATAAACTGCTGATAAACAAAACAAGTGGTAATGTAAACAAGTTCTATAATCAATTCAAGGTGGTGAATTAGGGTTTTCACATGGTTAAAAAACTCATTCACATGAAACTCAAGCCAATGGCTGTGAAGGTAAAAAAACAAAATTTTGAAATAAGTTCACCCTCGTTCATTTTGAGCCTACGCTAGGCAACTGGAACTGTCTGTTGTTCAGGGTAGTGGTACATTTAAAATTATTTAGCACTTGGGTAAACGCTAAAAATAAACATTCTCCTCAAAATTCTCACTCCAAAGTATGACCCCCTACAAAAAATTCTTGTTGTAGAGAAATTCGTTCTTGTACGGAAAAAATCCGTCTCCTGAATTTCCAAAGCAAAACTAATGAACATTATGAAAATTCTACCAAATGTAACTATAAATGAAAAAAGAAACATGTACGTATACGAAGAATAACTTCTAACTGTGGTGATAAGCAAAATGCTCAGTAGTTTTATAATAGTTTCCTCAATACTTTGAAGGCTTTCCAAATTCTTTTCACAACTTCTCATTTGATGTCAAAAGAGAATCCATAGATAAAAACATTCAAAGGGATCTGACATCTTGAATGTAAAATGAGTAAACTGAAATCCTAATTTAAACATACTATCATATAATTAGGAATCAATAGCCAGTTATAAACATGAAAGTGATCAATGAATCTACTTAAAATAATCATCAAAATGGGCATTTCAGTAGGAAAGAACAATTACTTTGTGTTGAAATTAAAGGATAACAAACATGACAGTTGCCTTCGATGTCATAGCCTCTTCAATGGTCTTATTCCAGCCCTTGATGAAAAACTCTTGGACCCCTAATCAATAGCACAGTTTTAAATCCAGGATCCCCTCCATTCCTCCAGTCATATCAGTTTATGACAAGAGAGAGAGGTTTCTAGTTCCTCTTATCCCAAAGGATATGACAATTAAGAGGAGGATATTATTTCTCATGAACAGGGGCCAGGCGCAGGTATGTAGTGGTTTATTTTTGTGTTTTACTTAGTGAATATGATTCCACAATTTATAGTGAGTACGATGCGCATAATTGTGCATTCCCACAATGGTAAAAACTACACATGTGTAGGTATTAGTTGGGAAAAGCTATTTTAAATACTCAGAAATTGTTTTTAAGTAGTGTAACCGAAAATTAATTTTGTCCCTAGTATTGTTTTACTTCCAACTTTATGCAGGATTCATTTGGGACATTTCATCACAGCAAGGAGAAGGATCTAGAGCGAAAACTCATGGTGACAAAAATTTCGTGTAGCACATTGCCCCTAAAGTGAAAATTTAGAAAAATATGTTTGAGGAATAAAACGCTTTATCATGCAAGGCTTGTCAAAGACCAATTAACGTTGGATACAGGCTCAAAAAAATCAAGGATTAAAAAGTCATGCTCTCATATAAGCATTACGCAGAGGTAGGCATTCCCATGCTACAGGGCATAAACATCTCAATAATTGTTGGGAATCTCGCAAAGATCACGTAACAATAGACACTCTAGTATAGACACAACCATCAAATGTGGATCCTCTAACATAATCACAAATACATAACTCACATAACCTGGAAGTGGATGAAACTGAATCCGGTCTTGGTCTCATCTTTATCTATCATCGTACGAATCTAACCATGGGTAGAATGTCTAGAAACCGAACATGATAAAACCATTTGATTACCGATCAATGACGAGTGAATAATTAACAAGTGCAAGAAGGCACCAATAATGAAAATGAGTTTTAACATGCAACGTGCCGCAATAATTCTATAAGGTGTGAATAAATTTTAACACGTTGAACACACATTGAATCATTCGATTGAAGGTCAATGATGAGAATCTGCCATCGAAGAAAAGCTTGCCATTCGAACGTACGAGGCTCAAGGTACCAAGGGTTTCTGGTCAACTTCCTAGATAATGGGAATGGCGACCAAGAAGAAGACCATCATAGGAGGGTCCCGATGTGTCCCCATGAACGACAGAAACGTTATCGAGTTTTGAAGAAAAAATTAGATTAATTTAAAATGCGACTTAGGAAGGATATGTACGAGCACGATTGAAGGTTATGATTTACAATTTAATTTTGACTGAGATTTGACTTATCTTCAACATATAAACGAAACACAAGGAATTTTGACTTAAAACTAACATTTTATGAAAAATAGGACCATATGGAAGTTTGAAGACTTTCAATGAGGTAAGAACAATTGGAGGAAAAATTGATTTGCAACTCATACACAAAAGTGGTAAATATGTGTTCAGGCATGTGCCTTCTTACAACACCAAAAAACAAATTTTCTTTCCCAGACTTACACCATTAACTGGCGATGCTCTTTATTTTTACACAAGCTTGAGAGGATAACATGTCCTTGTCCTTTAAGCTCATCCTTCGGATGAGTCCTTTAGAGAAATATTTTAAGCGACCCTAGGAAGGAGTGGTTCACTCCCCATCATGATTGACGAGTCCTACTATTGTTTATGTTTTATGAGTCTAGTAGAGAATAACTTCAATGTCGTTTTCATGTTTAAAGAGTTTGAAAAAGACAATAAAACTCGATAATTTATTTCTACGTAAAGTTTCAACAAACCCATAGAAAGTGGCTCGGTGCTTTTCATTTTGGGGGTGAGAACTCAAACACAAGTAAACTCCAAAATGTCCTTTTCGTGGTTGGTCCCTCGAGCACGAAAAAGGTGATAGAATAATGTAAGGAAGAACTCTGTTTACCATGATTAGTCAACATATACCCTTTTCGTAAATAGTCTTCATGATCGAATAAAAGGGTGAACTTATATCAAGGGCACTTTTGTTTTCTTTATTGAGTTCGAAACTCAAATAGCATACTCTTTTAATATTATAATTTTTTGAGAGTTATAAAATAGCTTAAGAATAAATCGTTGTTTCTCTTTTAATAAATTTTAACAAGTCTTAAAAAGTGATAAAATGTACTCATATCACGACTTTCGAGTTTAATTAACGAGCAAGGAAAGAAAAGAAAGAAATCAGCATTTTCATATATATTTTACGAGCACTAAAAATATGAAAAAGCTTGGTATTCATGAGTTTAGCAAGTGTGAAAATAATAAGCAGAAATGGACTACGAGATAGGTTTCATTTTTATACAAGCTTGAAATGGAGGAACACTATGCTTTAGAGTGGTTTCATTTTTACACAAGCTTGAAACAAAGGAAAGCTATGCTTGGGGAAGTAGTTTCATTTTTTACATAAGCTTGAAACAAAGGAAAACTAACAAAGAGTGGTTTCATTTTTACACAAGCTTGAAATAAAGGAAAAATATTACTTAAGAGTGGTTTCGTTTTTTACTGACTTGGAACAAAGAAAAATATGCTTAAGATAAGTCTTCATGCCCCCGAGCATAATGGCTTAGTGTAGGCACATACCCCAAACTTCATTTCATTCACCTAAGTAGAGTACTAGTTACTAATAGGTGGAGGGAATGATTTGTTGGGATGTTGGACGAAAAACTTGACTTAAAATTTCTTGTGTCTGATAAAGACTCAACTAAATTAAGGGAGGATTTGTTTCATATTTTTTAATGAGCTCGACGGAGAAAAGAACTAAGCTTATGGAAAAACTATTGTTAACCAGCTGTTCAATGACGGCAAATGATTAGTGTCATGTCACTTCATGGGGTTTAGCCACTAACGGAGTTGCTAACTTTAAACACAAACTATCTCTCAAGCCTTGAAGAATTATGTGGCGTGCCATATGTCAGCGGAAATATCTTAAATAGTAGAAACCATCCAAAATATCGTGACTTGGAATAGAATAAGTTTTCAAGTCAAAATTCCCAGCAAGATCGAGGTAGCCCACAGTGCGGCAAGTTTGACATCAATGACAACCCACTACATCAACAAAAACTCCTCAAAGATCCCTAAAACTCCCAGTAACGTGAACTTCTGTTCTAATGGCTTGCCATCACCATCACTGAAATCAACCTTGGCTTTACTGTGGAGGAAAATAAAAATTGGAACATTGCATAATAATAATGGCACTACAATTAGAGGATTTTTTACCCCAATTTTAAAGATGATTAAAATTAGGCTCTGGCTAGAGAGCAGAAACGTTTCTTCATTTTCAAAATTGAAGATTTTGTACTTGAGGAATAAGGATAAACTCTCCTTAAAATTTCAACATGGCCGCCTTCAATGCCATTGGCTTTTTGTATACATGAGCCATAAGTCCCAACCTCTATGTTCTCCTGAAAAAAATCCATCTAGAGTACATTTGAAATTGTGTCTGTGGTTTTGGGGGATTAAATGTGATTTTTAATTCGGAATTCTAGTTCTTCAATGGAAACATATTATTTTTAGTTTTAAGGTATAATTTTCCTACAAAGATTCATTCAGAAAATTATGTAGATGTAATATTTCTCTTTTCTTTCTTTTTTATATAGTAACTTTTCTTGCTTTTTTTTTTTGATGTAGTAGAAACTCCCCTACACGTTTTATAACAATTTCTGTTCATTATCATGCAATGATTGGTTGTTGTTTATTCTTTTTACAAGAAATTTTGGTGGCTTGTTAATGGAAATGAGGTTTTGAATAGGCCTTTGATATTGTCCCAATAATTTAAGAATATTGAATCCATATTTAAAATCCTCTAAAAATAGATTAAATTTTTCCTAAAAAATAGGTGTCTTTAATTCTCATAATTCCAACATAGGGTTTTTTGTGCAAAAACAATGTTTAGGATTAAGATTAAAGTTTTATGATTAAATTAATACTTGATTCATTTAAAGTTGAAATTCATTATAAATATTATAAAAGCTACATGAAAAAATTATTATATTAAAATTAAAAAGTATATATATATATATATATATATATATATATATATATATATATATATATATATATATATATATATATATATATATATATATATATATATATATATATAAAGTTATTAAAATTTATTTAAAAAAATATAAAAACATATTAAAAGCAAAGTGTGTGTGTGTGTATGTAGAAACATTAGAGCCAATTACTTTTAGGATCAATTTAATAACTAGAGGAAAGATCCAAGTACAATGATGAACTAGGAAGGAGGATACACCAACAAAAGAGCCTATCTATTCGATGAACTGAACTATACATTTTGGAAGGCAAGATGAAGACTTATATATAATCTCTTGGTGTAGATGTTTTGGAAACCATTGAAGATGGTTATGAGAATACGTCCATACATAAATACTGATCAAAAAGCTTGAGTTTACATACAATGACAAGGCTAAGAATTCTCTTCTTTCTGCAAGATACGAATTAGTACGAGGTCATGGATTTCCAAAATTGCAAAGAAAATATGGGACCATGTTAGAATTTTCTATGAAGAGTGAAAAAAATGTAAAAAATCCAAGCTCTAGAGTTTTAGGGTAGGTCGAATCTTTGAAGATACTGTACATCTTGGCTGAGTGTAATTTTTTTCTTGGAGTGGATGAAGTTGTCAATGCCATAAAAAGAGGAACTCGATGAAGAACTAAAGGAATCAATGGTAATCCAAAATGTGTTGAGATCTCTTCTTGATAACTTCAATCCCAGTTTTAGCCAGCCAGAAAGTAATGAATCTCGACACTCTCACAATGCATCAATTGCTCGGTACTCTTACTTCCTATGAGAAGAGAATTTAAAAATAGCTGACAACGAGGAGTCGGCCTTCCGTCCGGACAAGAAGCCCGAGGAACAACATGACAGCTCATGTTGTCGATTAGATGAAGATGAGGCTAAATTCATGAGAAATCTTCAAAATTCTAAGACAAGTAAAAAGGTAAGATACCTTTTAAGTGCTTTAATTGGGGTAAAGTAGGTGATTTTTCTTCTAAGCGTCCTAATCGAATAAAAATAGGCATGAAACCAAGATAAATATATAGAAGATATTTATGAGGAGAAAAAAACTAAAAAAAATTTTTTTTTTTTACCTCGAAGATATTAGCCTTTTTGGTGAAAGACGACAAATATTCTGTGCAAATAAGTTTCATGAAACTCAAAGAGTTTATTATTGTAGCCACATTGAAACATAAGAAGAAAACCATGATGAATAAATAAAGAGAGTGAAGTTGACATACAAAGGTGAATTAATTAGTTCTACGGAAGAGATTAAATACTCTAGGAAAAAAGGAGAAATACGCATTAGTAACTTTGAAATTGCGTAAATCTTCTCCTAAAAAATTGAAGAGATAAAAGAAAAATCAAAGACACACTTTAAGAGTAGTTGATAGAGAAAAGAAAAATCTTGTGAAAAAACTTGAATACGAAGTTTTCACTTTGAAAAGAGTTGAAAAAAAAAAAAAACTTGAATTCGAGTTTAAACTAACGGTGCCAAGGAGGGGGGGGAGCAGCAAAGGGAAACTACGACGGTGTAAGAGGGCAAAATAGGCGGATGTTTGAGTTAATTCTTCTCCAATTCCTCCTAGGAGAATAGAGGGAGAAGAATAAATGGCCTCCAGGGACTGAAATCAACCGAATTCACTATCATGCCGTCTCTGGTAACATAGCAATGGAATGTAGGCTTTCGGGAGGGCGTATACTTGTTATTGCTTGGGGTTATGGTCCAAGAAGTTCGAACATCAAAATATAATGAGAGGATATTGCCTTTTAATACAGTTTACAAGGGGAGGATTTTTATTAATATTCAAGCACTTTATAAAAGAGAGAGATAGCCTCTGTGCATTATTCAAAGGATATTCAATTGTTTTTTATTATTATCGAATAAATTAAATGTTAAAAGTAATTAAATAATATTTAAAGTTTGAATTTATATATTTATTTTATTTTTAATAATTACATGCTATGATAAGAAAAGATTTCAAAACCAATAAAAAAATAAGGAAAATAAAAGTAAAAATTAAATAAATAAATAAATAAATAGGAATAAAATAAAATAAAGATATAATTAAAATTAAAAATAAAATAGATAAAAATAAATAAAAAAACAAAATAAAATAAAATAAAATAAAAATTAAATTCTTAATTACAAAAACAAGAATAAAATAAATAAATAAATAGAAATAAAATAAAATAAAGATTAATAAATAAATAAATAAACAAACAAATAAATAAAATGAAATAAAAAGTAAAATTACATAAATAACAAATTAATAAATTTAAAATTAAAAATCAATAATTTTATTAAAATAAATATAAATATTTAAAATTCAAATTATAAAGTTTGATTATTTGGTTTACTTTTCCCTGGCATTGTGTGATCAAAATGGAAGGCATATCTCACTGGATTTAACAAGCGCACCTCAAATAAAATGCATAATTCATGAATCTTACAAAGACAATGGCTCCATGAACCAATATGGACCACTTGCAGACTCAATTGGTGGACTTGTGTACAAGAGAAATCCAAATAAAGGAATATTCCGTATAAACAAGAACCAATTATGAGAAAGATGATCTTCTTTAACATGTCGCTGAATTATATGATTAAACAATTAGATAGGTATTTGTTATATTGATAATTTGAGATTACCTGTAGACCTAGCTGCATACACACCATTTGTGGCAGTCTCAATATCATCGAACATTCAATCCTATGGCATGTTAACCTCTGCTCCAAATTCATGCTGCTTGTAAACATCTTGCTCCTGCATATGCAAAGTGTTTTTTGGGTGAAACTCCGTTGCTGAAATAGATTCATAAATCCTGAAGAAGAAAAGATTTTTAAAGTTCCTGTAGCTTATAATCTGATTGTGCATACTTCCAAAAGAACCAAGGAGAATGATTCCTTTTTACAGTATTTTCACATGAAGTATGCAATTCATGTAGAATATTAGAGCCACGAAAAGGGAATATGACTGCTACCATTATGGGGATTCAAACAACCTACTTCTGATATTACTGAAATTCCCCATCGTTGCATGTTAAAACAAATGCTGAAATAAAAATACAACCTGGATTTTCCATTTCACCTCCATGGCATAGATTGAATATTGCAGAGTAGAATAATGATGGTCAACGAACACAAGATAGTTGGATTGCTGAGAGCTAGGATCTGTTACAGCGTACATATGGGTTTGATACTAAGAAAAAGTAGCCCATAACCTATCCACAAGGGACCTTAACCTGTCTCAAGGTAGCAGGCAGTAAGTAGTCCAAAGCTTTTGTTAGGTGGGGTATGGATGCTAGGTAGCAGTCCAGTATCATCACCATAAAGTTGGAAGAGAGTTTGAAAGTTCCAATTTAATACCGGCCTCTATTCCATATGGGCTTTTCAAGACTATGGGCTTCGATTGGATCTAATGCTCTGGTTCGAATGTAGGAGCAACAGGAACTGAAATCCAAGCAAGATCATCCAGGCAAGATCAACAAGAGTGCCCTATCAAAATCGAAGGTTAAGGAAACAACAAATCGAGGAGGAGAAACAAATTTGTGAAATGAGAGGGATCCAAACACAGGAGCAAGTTGGGTTGAATTTAAAAACAAAGCGGACCCTCCAACCGTCACCGTAGCACGTATTTAAAAAGAAATGTAGAAAGGGGTAGAAAAGGGGGAAAATTAAGCACCGAAGCATATTTATTCACATTTTTCTCAATGCCCAGCTCTGTTCCTTCGTGACCCACTTCATATATCTTGATTTCTTGCGCCGAGTTAGATTTAATAGCCAATTAATCACGTTATATCTTTCAGCGCAGAGGTTCGCGGGGTCAGAGATTGAGATGCTCGTGATCAATGAAGCATGACGAAGAAGAAGAGCAGGAGAGAAACCTAAATTGTATTGGTGCAGGGATTGCATTGCGCAGGAATCCCAATCATAAACATTTCTGAGTGTAAGGCGTGAATGGTTAATGCATGTGGGGAGATGAAAGGGCGATCTGTGAAGAAGGGAGGACAATGAAGTTCATCCAAAAGGAATTTCAACCACGCCCCGATGACATTTCCTTCGCTTCCCTTCCCAAGAATGGAACCACATGGGGTAAGGCGCTGCTCTATACCATCTTGGAATTTACTTCCGCAAGCAATAAGCATCCAGCAGACCCGAATGGTGATTCTGCTGTGGGCGAGAAATTGTTTGCGGTGGATGAGAAAAATCCCCATGTTCTGGTCCCAACCATGGAAACTTATCTCTTCAATTCAAGTGACAGTGATCAATATGACATTTCCTGCTTCTCTGATTTTCCTTCCCCGCGTCTGCTACACACTCATTTGCCAATCTATACGCTACCTCTTCTTGTGTGGTCGCAACCCCAGAGATTCCTTCGTTTCTCTTTGGAAATTCTACGCCAGACTTCGTGGAGCGGGGTCTCATTATTTGGACGGAGATCTCGGCAAGGAAACGGTGTTTGATGCATTTTTCTCTGGTTTCTATTATGGCGGCCCCTTTTTCTATTATGGCGGCCCCTTTGCTGAGAACGTCCTGAGTTACTGGCATGAAAGCAAGTGCAATCCGAATCAGGTGATGTTTGTGACGTACGAAACAACTGCGTGGCAAATAGATCAGCAGGCAGATGTCAAATTTTGAGTGGCGATGAGAACGATGAGAACGCGCTCTCATTGGCTCAACGAACAATGACATTCGGAAAGCCAACAAAGGGAACGCTTTCAGCGTAATTAGAAAATTTCCAAAGCGACCAACAATCTAAATGAAATATTAAGCGCTCAAAGATCCCTGTCATCAAAGTTGGTTTAGGTTTTGAAGGAGAAACGAATTTAGCACTAGTGGAAAAGCGTAATAAACCCATTAATTTCATTGAATCTATTAAAGGGTTAGATAATGCAAAAACCAAATAAATATCAATCAATCAAAAAGAAAACAAAGGAAAACCCAACAAACGGTCACAATAGTAGCAAAAGAATAAGATTAAATCGAGTAACTTAACCCAAAAAAATGACAACGCTGTAAGGAAGAGTAATTATTAGTAGAAAAAACAAAAATTCGAGCTAAGCAACACAGATACGCTATACGTCATAGAAGAAATCAACAATGACCTTTTAAGCCACCAAGGAGAAGACATCAAGAATATATTAGTTAAAATTCTCCCAGGTATGATGTCATTTTTCGAGGGTATTATTTTACCTATAAAAATTGTAGACATAAGGATGATAGCTGTAGGGTGAATTTAATTTATAGAAAAATCTCACATCAGAGGATAAATTATTTTTCTGAGTCAAATAATGGATTTACCAGAAAAGGAAAAACATTCCTAGGTATAATAAATATTTTTCTTTGTTCACTAATATGCTTGTGTATTTTAATTTCCATAATTGTTGGCATAAGGAAGTTGATTACAATATTAGAAATTTTAAATCATCCGTTGAATCCAATCAATCAAACCAACAACCAAAAGTGTGGAAATAAAAGCGAAAAGAGGAAAACTGTGACCTATTTCTGTATGCTTAAAATGAATGCGACCATTGGTATGTGTACAATGGTTTTTCCAAGCGCGACGGGAGAGAAAAAAATGTTTTGTCATTGAATCCAATCAACAAAGGTAATGTGACCTTTGGAAATAATGCACTAGGGAAAATTGTGGGAAAAAGGAGTTTTTGGCCTAACAAATGGCAGAGGAAATGAAGGAATGTTTTGTTTGTTCAAGGTTTGAAGCATACCTTTCTAATTGTTTCCTAGTTTTGTGACCAAGGTTATCATGCATTTTTTAGATCTAAAAATTGTCAAATCAAGTCTATAGGCATAAGTAAAATTATAGCTAAAGCTATAAGAAATGACATTGATGTTAATGTGTTGAAAGATAAGTCTAAACAATGGTGTTTAAGCATGTTTGATGAGAGATCCCTATGGAACAGAAGGTTAGGACATCTGAAGGATTGTAAGGTTCAATAAAAAAAATGTAGTTAGGGATATGCCAAAGATATCTAAGCTTGAAAACTCTTTTCAAATCATGTCGTATTGGGAAACAAGTACATGTTCCTTTCAAATCAAAGGAGAACTAAAAAACTAGGTCTTTATAGTTGGTACATATGGATCTTTGTGGACCTTCAAGAATGCACTCAACTACAGGTAAAATACACTTCATGGCTTCATGATAATCATTGATGATCAAAATAGGTTGATATGGATTGCCCTTTTAATAGATAAATTACAATATTTTGAAAAATTAAAATATTTAAGGCTATGGATCAGAATGAGGCAAGTTGTAGAATCTCAAATATATAATATTAGAAAATGGTGGTTAGTTCATTTCCAAGGAATTTAATGATTATTATAAAACTCAAAGAAGTAAGAGAGAGTTTACAACACCTAAAACCCCATAAAAGAATGGTGTGGTTGAGAAAGCCAACAAATCCATCCAACAATAATTGTGATTTTGAGCAAAGCACACTTCAGACCAAACACTGATCAAATGACATATGACCTATGTAGACCAACTACAATCAAGAATTTCAAAATATTTGGGAGAAAGTGCTACATCAAGAGAAACAATGAGAAGCTTGGAAAGTTTGATGCAAGAGATGATGAAGGTATTTTTCTTCGGTAATGGCTATAGATGCTACAACAAGAACTAGAGAAGGATAATTGATTATATTGATGCTAAAGTTAATGAGTATACTTCTTTTGAATACAAAAAAACATAAAACATCAAATCCACTAACCAATTCAACCATGATGAGGATGATGATGAAGTTATTGAAGAGCTAGAGAGCCCTCAAGCAAAGGATCCTGTAAGGTATGTACAAAATCACCACCTAGCTAATTAAATTACATGTGAATTGCATACATGTGTCAAAAAAAATAAGGCTAATGAATCCCCCTGCTCAAGCACATGTACCCTTGTTGTACATGATTGAACCAAAGGAGTTTTCTCAAGCCAACTAGGATGACAACTAAGTAAAGGTTATGAATTAAGAACTTGATCATATTGAAAAAAAATCAGACTTGCTCATAAACTGTAAATTTGTTGTTACAAATTTAAATTCCAAATCTAGCTTACCAGTGGAGATAAAGGCTCAAGCAAAGTTTAAATATGTGAGGGTAATAACGATTGAGGATGGAGTAGATGAATTTTACTACCAAGCTAATGTAAAGATTGGGGGTCATATTTTTGGAAACGTTTTCAAAATTCAGTTAACATATTATACTTAATGTATATATTATAAAATTTATTATATATAAATAATAATATTTTAATAAAATATTTAGTAATTTTTATGGGTGTGCTATATGATTGGGGAGTGGATACTGCAAATTTACATTCGAATCTACGAGACCTACATTTGGTTGGAAGTAACTGTGGCTTCAACATCAAATATGATTGATCCTACAATCGGAGGGGGAGTTTATGGGGCATTGAGAAGTAACATCCTTAGAGGAATGGATTATCGAAACCCAATTTCCACATAATTTGAAACCATATTCAATATGCAATGTCAATCATAATCAACTTATCTTATCAAGACCAAAAAAAGATCTGAAATTGTATATGTGATGTTCCATCATATGAGTTGATGTTTAAGTCCAATAACTACATATACATTTCACTGTTTTGAAATATGCATGATGCATCCACAAGGTTTTTGGTCAAAACATGTAACCCATTACATTAATTCATTTCCGTATGCAATTATAGAGCGATAAAAGAAAGATTATACCTATTAATTTTTTTTCCTAACAAGCCTTTATACTCTTATTTCTTTACTTTGGGTAAATTAACCTTAATTTTAATTTAATTTAATATTTATATTATTAATGATAAAAATTTAATTACTAAATATTTTATTAAAATATTTTTATTTATATATAAATAAATTATGTAATAAAATTGATAATATATATTTCGTTTTGATATCCAATGAGATGGAAAAAAAAATCGACAAAAACCAATTTGAGCATGTGAACCGCCCTTCTCCTCATACCATCGGTTCTCTATTATGGTAAAATGATTGAAACTTGAAAGTATATATATGTAATATTCCAAAATTAGCTTGCAGCTAATTGGAACAAGAATCTTTGCTTTTGTCACTTAGATAGATGAATAAGTGGGTAGGGAGACCCATAAATCTCTTTAGCAGGAATAAAACCACTTCTCATGTGAATGTGCCTCATTATATCAGCTAAATAAAGCACCCTTAGGTGTGAACTGGGGCTAGAACATGTGGACAGGGTCAAAGTTGACCAGATCAACAACACTGTTATGGAGATAATGGAGGATTAATGGAGGACAACGCAGTCATTTAGGAGGAGTGTATGCGTGAGAGTAAATCCTTTAATGAGTGGGACCCAGGTTGAGGAATATCACCAAGCATAAAAGGAAGAGGATGGCAGCCATATAAGACATGATTTGGATTATTGATTTTGTGGTCTTATATGACTATTTGTATGCTTCAGTTGTTTAGTGGAGTCTGCTGTGTTGTTTAGCACAAGGGTGTTCCCGAGCGAGAATCCCACCCTCATCCTCGGGGGACTTCGAGTACCTACTCAGGAGAGGTATATTAAGCAACATTTCCACTATTTGGAATTTGGCCAAGCTTCAACCATTATTCCCAGCACAGTCTCCTTCAGGATAGTGTTGTGTTGCAGGGTTGTAATAATGGAGGGTTGAAAACCCAACTTCTGAGATTTTTTTCCAGTGGAGGGAGCAGCCCTTCATCTAGAAGGCTAGTAAGGAAGTTCTTAAAGCTTCATTCCACCATCCAGAATTAGGCCAAGCAGTAGCGTTCACCCACAACATAGTCTCCTCCAGAAACTGTGTTATTTTGTAGTGTATTTGCAGTGGGAGGTAAAGTACCCAAGTTCTTGAACCTATTTTCCAGTGAGGGGACCAACCCTTCATCTATTGAGTTGATTGGGTGCTATTACAGCTGATAGATCATTTCTTCAGGCCCATATCAGAAGTCATTCCCAGGGAGTGCGTAAGTCAGTCAGCAGGGATGCGGTGGGCAACCCAAAAAGGGCCGAAAATCCAAACTCAGAATCTGGCCAAACCATTTTTGGCTGTTTCTGGGTTGTTCAAGTAGATTCCATGGTTAAAATCTTGGATCATTCTAAGAACTCTAGCAACCTCTCACACATAGATCTGCTTCACAGTAGCAGTTGTTTCCAGCAGCAGCAGTTATACCTTCCAATGCTAGATTTATTTAGAGTATTTCAACCATCTTGTGGCTTGAGTGCATTCCTTTTGGAGCACTGTGTACTTACATTATTGTGATCCTTAATGATATGATTTAGTTTTTTACTGATCATGATTATGATACCTTAATGTAATTTCTAGTTGCAACACATTTCCGGCATTTTCTAGACTTTAGTGCTATATTCATGTTTTGTTTAGTTTGGAATGCTGCACAAGTTCTATATTCCTATCTTTTCCATTTTGGAATATCACAGTGGTATCAGAGCATAATCTTGGCTCAGCCTGTGAGACATCACATCAATGTCATCAGAAGAAGAAGAAGCTTCTCATGGAAAGGAGAAAGTTTACATAAGATACAAAGGAAAAACTCCAATATCAAGAGAAATGAAGGGAAAGGAGTTTTCAAAACTTCTTCTCCAAAATATGCATGATATTAACAGAGAAATCAAGGAGATAAGGAGGGAAATACATAAATATTCCTCCAAAAGGTTTGTGCATGAAGAAAGCTCCAACATTCCACATTATTGGTGTGAGCATTCAGCCTCACAGTCAGTTCCACAATGCTCTACCATGCCTACATTCCTAGCAACAGAGAAGGAGGAAGGAGATACACCAAAGGAGGAGACTCTTGGTGACTATCTACAATAATATGACTCTCAATCTCAGAGGTTCAAGGAGCATCTAAACTTCCAAGGGTTCTGCTAGATCAAGGGAAATAGAAGACCCAGTAATCACAATAGAAGTAAGAGGTGCATGCAACATACTTTGGGTAGATTCTTTCTGCCTACTTTCGATGGGTCACCCAAGTGCACAACTAAGGCTTGGGTAAAGAAGTTAGACAGTTATTTTTAGTTGCACCAAGTTTCAGAAGTGGAGGCCATTAAGGTAGAAATACTACACCTTGAAGGTAAGGCTCATGATTGGTGGTTTTATGGTTTTTCTTCATTGAGTCATGCAAATATAACTACTTATGCAGAGTTCACTAGGAGGTTAGTGAAGATATTTGATCAAAAACATTGAGAAACATTTTTGTTTGAGCTAACCAAGCCCAAGCAATTAAAACCTTTTCATGAGTTGGTAGTATCCACTAGACCAACTCCACTCTAGAATTCTATTGAGGGGTTTAGAGACTTGCAAAATACCTTGCCAAGGGCAAGAGCCCCACTTCAGCAAGAGCTTTCTTCTCAAGAGGAAGGCATGAATATTCCACCCTCAAGAGAGGACCAAGACAAAGGGCCTCTTAATGATGATGAGGTATTCTCCAATAGTGATGAGGAGGAAGAGGAAGGGCTAGAAAGAGCCACCAGCGCTGCAACAATAGGAGGAGATCCACCACCATTTGGAGATGGAGATGGAGCAATTGCTTCAACTAGAGGAGCCCTTATATCCTTGCAATAAGTTCCAAAGGATCTAACATATGGAGACCAGGATACAATCCAGGAGCATCATGTGGGAGTATTGATAGACAGTGGGACTAAGCAGTGGAGGAAGTGGGTTCCGAAATTGGCTACAATTTTGAGGACATTTGTAGGAATTTATAGGGTAAGTTCCTTAGATCAAAAACCAAAGGTCACCGCTCACAAACAGATCACAAAAAAGTACACCAGAATTATCACGTGATTAAAACCCTCAAAGAGGGAAACAGTCCACAGCCTGAGCCAACGCAGCGACTTCATGCAATTTATTAATATAAAAAGAAAAGTTACATATGTTGCTCTCATAAACGGTTACCAGAAAAATGGCCCTCCATGCTCTTTAAATAGAGATCATGGACCAATTTGGTGTTAAGCCACGGATCAAGTATCATTAATATCGAGGAGAGAGTGAACCATCAGATCACTACAAATCATAACCGTCGGATTATAAGTTACAAATGTACATAGTAAGGAAACACACTTTACCTAACTCTATAGTAGACTAAGTTATTATTAAATATTTCCTATGTGTTGGAATATCATAACATCCCCCCCCCAAGAAAAACTTGGGATAGGATTGAAGGATTTACAAAGGTGACACAAAAGGAGCCTATTTCCTATGTGTCGAAATATCCTAACATCCTCCCTTAAGAACAAATTGGGATAGGATTGAAGGATTTACAAGGGTAAAATAATAGGATAAGGAAGGAGGCATTAGAGCCTATCCCCCCCTTAATGACAAATTTTTTGAACTCCAAGAATGGATCGAAGTTTGGTAAACTTTGCTTCTGTGAGAGCCTTTTTAAAGATATCTGCTACTTGATCATTGGTTGAACAATACTGCACTTCAATAACATGATCATGAATGAGATTTCTAATGAAGTGTATGTGGATTTCAATGTGTTTCATATGCTGATGTTGAACTGGATCTTTACATAGCTGAATGGCACTCTGATTATCACACCAAAGTGTAGTTGGATGTTGCTGATGAAGACCAAATTCAGACAGGCTCTGACGAAGCCACATGGCTTCCTTGATGGCTTCAACTGCACCATGATACTCTGCTTCTGCAAAAGAAAGAGAGATGGCACTTTGTTTCTGACAACACCATGTAATAGGTCCTAAACCAAGAGTGAATGCATATCCTGTAGTAGAATTTCGATCATCAGGGTCACTAGCCCAATCAGAATAAGTGAAACCAATCAACAATGGAGATGCTCTTGCACTGTAATGAATCCCAAATTGAACTGTACCTCAAATATATCGAAGTATTCTTTTAGCTAATTTCCATTGACTTTCATGAGGTTGGTGCATAAACCGAGCGACAAGACCAACGGAAAAGGAAAGGTCAGGACGGGTATGGGTTAGATACAAAATTTTACCAACAAGTTGATGGTATAAGGTAGCATCAACTTCAGCGGTAGTACAAGTGAATGAAATCTTGACTCCAGACTGAAAGGGAGAAGGGACTAGCTTACAGTCTTCCATGTGAAAGTGGTCTAGAAGATCATAGGCATACTTGGACTAAGAGAGGGTAATTCCTTCTTTGGATTGCAAGACTTTCAGACCAAGGAAATAATGCAAGTGTCCTAAGTTTGTCATTTCAAACTTGTTTTTGAGGTTAGAATTCACATGGTTTATATGGTTTGGATCACTACCAGTAAGGATAAGATCATCAACATAAAGAACAAGGATGGTGAAAGACTTACCCACTTTCTTGGTGTAGACAGTGTTGTTAGAATGACACCTAGAAAAGCCATTATCTAATAGAAATCTATCCATTTTGGCATACCAAGCCCGAGGAGCTTGTTTGAGACCATAGAGATACTTCCTAAGGAAACAAACAAGGCTAGAGTAATTCTGGATAAAGCCAGGGGGTTGTTCCATGTAGATTTCTTCCTGCAAATATCCATGTAAGAAGGTGAATTTAACATCCATCTGATGGACTTCCCATTTAAAAGAGGCAGCAAGGGAAAGAATAAGGCAGATAGAATTCATTTTGGCAATAGGGGAGAAAGTTTTAATATAGTCAATGCCTTCAAGTTGTGAGAATCCTTTAGCGACAAGACAAGCTTTATGTCTATCAACTTTTCCATCTGGTCCAAAATTTGTTTTGTAAACCCATCTGCATTTGACAAGTTTTCTTCCTTTTGGAAGAGGAACAAGATCCCAAGTATCGTTTGCCAATAAGGAATGATATTATTCTTTCATAGATTCATCCCAATCTAGATGACCGAAGGCTTCTTCAAAGGTTTCTGGATCAAAATTTTCTGGAACTTGAGCCAATAAGGAAGAGACTCTTTCGAACTGAGAACATGTACAACGTCGATCTGCAGGGTCACCTACAAGAGAACCTGTTGCATCCCGAGTAGAGCGGACCCATGTTGGAAGTTGTGGAGTAAAAGTAATCATTTCAAGAGGTGGAGGAGGATTTCCATCCTCGCTATCATCATCTGAACTAGAAGGAATGCTATTAAAAATAGAAGAGAGAGAGAGAGAGAGAGAGAGGTGGCACATATGCCAAACCAGGCTCGTAGGCCAAAGGTGGCACACCCGCTGAACTAGGCTCGCAGGCTGATATATTTTCATCAAATTTTACATCTCTTATAATGATTATATTTTTGTATTTTGGTTGAAGAAGTATATATCCTTTGACATCTTCAGAATATCCAACAAAAATGCATTTTTTACTCTTAGGTTCTAAGGCTTTATGTTTTGCATCTGGAATATGGGCCCAAGCATCACTTCCAAAAATACGAAAGTGACTTACATCTAGTTTGATTGAGCTCCAAGCTTCTTCTAGATTTATATTCTTTAAAACCTTAGTAGGAGTGTGATTTACTATGTAATTTTCACAATTAATTTCTTTTGCCGAAAAATTGAGACTAAGTCCTTTAGATTGAAGTATACAATTAGCCATTTATTTTAAGGTGCGATTCTTTCTTTCAGCTACACCATTTTTTTGTGGAGTATATGGAACGGTATGTTGCAATTGAATGCCATGCTTAGTGCAGAAGTTGATAAATTCATTGTTAACATATTCTCCTCCATTGTATGATCTTAACTTAAGAATTGGATGTCCATATTGTTTCTCAACAAAGGCCTTAAAGGCCAAGAACATGTTAAAATCTTCACTCTTGAGTTTTAAGAAGTATACCCAAGTGCGTCTGGAAAAATAATCAATGAAAGTTAAGAAGTACTTGCAACCAGAGAAAGAAACAATAGGAAGTGGACCACATAAATCACTGTGTAGAAGCTGCAAAGGGGCTGAAGCGTGCCAAGAGGCACGTTTGTCAAAACTATCCCGATGATGTTTTCCGAGTACACATCCGGAGCAAACACCATCTCAACAAGATAGCATAGGAAGACCCATCGCCATATTTTCCTTACATAGAGTTTGAAGAGAGTGATAGTTTAAGTGACCAAATCACTCATGCCTAAGTTTTCTCACTTCATCATTATGAGCAACAAAAATGGAGGGAAGAGATGATGACCCAAAGTTGTCAAACTTATACAACCTTGTGGAATCATTAGCAATGCTAGTAGCTAAAATATGTCTAGGATCTTTGAGGTCCTTGATTACAACATCATGAGGTGAGAATTCTACTATTTTCCCTTCACCTGAATGAGTTATCTGATAAACAGATAGAAGGTTTCATGACAAGGTAGGAACACATAGTACATCATTAAACTGACCATTATCTAGATGAATGGTTCCAGATCCTACAACACTAAGAGATCTATCATCACCAACATAAATATGTTTGGTGTTACAATCATTTAAAGAAAAAAACATGGCTTTATTTTTGGCCATGTGGTAAGAAGCTCCAGAATCAATGAGCCACTCATGAGAATGAGAAGAAGAAGATACATTTAATGCATAACCAGATCTTGATGCTTGACAACCACAAGTAGAAAGTGCCATTCCTAAAGATGAAGGTGAAGAGTGCTCCAAATTGATGTTGTGCTTCTTCATTGCTACTTCTAAGGCTTCCATCTTCTTAAAACATTTGGACTCTATATGGCCATCATGATTACAAAAGTTACAATGTCTGTTTGTCTTATTCCTTTTGTTTTTATTTGCCTTATCATTTTGGTGAATTTTTTTTTCAGTTTGCGGTTGAAATTGCTTAGGACTCTTGTTTGGTTTCGAACCATACTTTTTACAATACTGCTTCTTGGGATTCTTTTGATATGATTGCTGTTGGGATGCTAAGGCTTTCTTAGAAGCATTTCCAGAAGTGATAAGACTAAGATGTAAGAGATTTTCTGGTTCTCTTATCAAAGAATAGCAAAAGGCATCAAAAAAGGGTTCTTGTAAGTGGTTCCTGAATAAATGATGGCTTCTCTAGTGGAATGGAAGGTGGAAACAAATAAAGAGTATGCGAGGCCAAGCTTAGCAAGAATGCAATAGATAAGGCTACCATCTTCCTTTTTGACCTTACAACCTTCTAAAATAAGTCTAAGGGTCTTGAATTTGAACAAAAAATCTTCAATAGAGGAGAAATTGTTGGGGTCCAAAGTAAGCAACTCATTTTCAAGCTGGTGGGCCCTAATTTGATTTTGAGTGCCAAAGACAGTATTTAGCTTATCCAGGGCTTCATGAGGGGTGTAAATGTCAAGGATATGAAATCAAAGATCTTGAGCAATGGACATTCCTATCAACCCTCATGCTTTATCTTGTTTATTTTCCCATTTAGCGACTTTATCATCATAGGAAGGTTTAGTTTCTTGTCCTGTGGCTATTCTATAAAGCCCTTTACTTCTAAGTATATCTACCATGTGAGGTAGCCATTGGAAATAATTGGTGCTGTTAATACTAATCGAACATGCACTTTCCATTTTTTTTAAGAACACTGAAGCTGAAAAATGCTGAAACTAACTTCTCCAATGGATAGATCTCAAAAAATTAGGCTGATTAAAATAAAACGGCTCGAAAAACAGCTTCCGGATGAAGAAGTTATGCCTTTCGAAAAAACTGAGTTGTAGATACCGAATAGTTATGAGAACGGTCCAGAATTTGATGATGAAGTTCAAACTTAAAAAAAAAAATAAAAAAAATAAAAAAAAATAAAAAAAATAAAAAAAAAAATAAAATAAAATAAAAATAAATAAATAAATAAAAATTATTCCCGCCCCTCTAACAATTTTTTTTTACAAAAATAAGCTTGAGAAAGAGACTTGAACCCAAGACCTCTATTCTCATAAACCAACTTCTCACCAAGTGAGATAGTAAAAAGATTTTGTAATTGTTTGAAATGAGGAAGGGTTTTTTCTTTTTTCTTTAATTCCTACCACTTTAACAAAAACTTTTTACAAAAAGAAGCTTGAGAAAGAGACTTGAACCCAAGACCTCTTTTCTCATAAACCAGCTTCTCAGTTTTTTTTTTACTCTTCGGTGTGCGTGCCTTTTCCTACACAAAAAACACAAAAATCCGAGCAAAAACAAAACGAAATGCAAAATTTGCGGCACAATGTTAGATTTTTGGTTATCCTTACCAGAAACTATCTATTTTTTCACTAATTTTGATTTCCCGAGATCATACAAAGACACGGGGAAAGAGCATACATAGAAAAAAAAAATCCCTTCCTCCTGTTTCTGATTTTCCGAGATCACACACAGCGCAAAGAAAAGAGCATACACATAGAAGAGGGTATAGATCCAGAAAATAAAAAAAATGATAACCAAAATATAAAGAGGGAACCGAAATAAGTAGAACTATTAACAAATATAACTGCAAAATAGATATTTTATACCTCCAGATCTAAACTGACATAACTTGGCCAACCAGAAACCTTTTTGCATGAAACGAAAGGTGTTACTCACTGTAACAAATGCTCCAAACACAACAGAGAAATTCAGAAATAGTATATCTAGAAAATAGTAGTCGCATGCAGTCAAACCAGCTTTGGATTTGGATCAAAAACGGATGCAGCCCTCAAAATAGCTCTGATACCATGTAGGAATTTACGGGGTAATTTAATTTGATAAAAAACCAAAGGTCACAGCTCACAAATAGATGACAAATCAATACACTAGAATTATCACGTGGTTAAAACCATCAAAGAGGGAAACAGTCCACAACCTGAGCCAACGCGGCCACTTCAGGAAATTTATTAATATAAAAAGAAAAGTTACATATGTTTCTCTCATAAATGGTTACCAGAAAAATGACCCTCCATGCTCTTTAAATAGAGATCATGGACAAATCGGGTGTTAAGCCACGGATCAAGTGTCGTTAATACCGAGGAGAGAGTGAACCGTCAGATCACTACAAATCGTGATCGTCGGATTATAAGTTACAAATGTACATAGTAAAGAACACATTTTACCTAACTCTACACTAGACTAAGTTATTCTTAACTATTTCCTGTGTCAATATCTTAACAACACCATGATAGATCACTTCTTTCTGGTCAAGACTCTTGACACCAATATGACATGGGGTGTGCAGGGGTTGATTACATTGGGGAAGGACACCTTATACTGTGAGACTTTGCAGATGAAAGGATGAGATGAGAAGGATGGCCAACATCAGGTGATTAGGGGCATACATCCCTATCCATTTCAGGGGGTTTATGCACAGAAGAAGGAGGATGATTTGCACAGTGAAAGCAAGGAAAAATCAGTCCACCCACATATACAGTCTAATTTAGACCTTGATGTCTCATTCCATGGAGGCATTCCACCAAGAAGGCCTCCTGACTGGAAGATGATCAAAGAGTTCTCACAACATGATGCAGCATTCATGGATCTGATTGAGGAAGGAGCCTTGGGAGAGGCTAGCACAACAAAGAGAGCCTTTGATTGGCTCAAGCAAGGGATGAGAAATTTTATGATATTTGCATTGCCATATCTCACTTAAATACTTGCCTTGGAAGATAGTGATTCAAGAGTAGATGATGGCACAAGCATTGTGTCAAGGGGCTACTCCATAACCTTGGATCAGTAGAAGATACTTCCACACATGAGGAAGTCTTCTATTTATGACAAGAGGTTATTGACACTCTTGCATGCTTGGCCAAACTTTGGAAGTTTGGGATGGAAAATGGCTTCTAAGAGAAGGTTGACCCCCATAAAATTCAATCTTGTCTTGGGAAAAAGTAGCTGCAAGGAAGGCATCAAAATTGGGATAACAGAGTTCCAGCATGTGGCTTTGGGATTGAGCATGTCAAAAAGGGGAGCTATGAGGTGACAAGTACTCCATTACAAAAATCAGCAGCACTGTCATTGAGGAGTATATATCCATATTGGGAGTCCCAACTATTGGTGGAGTATTCCAAGAACCTCTTCACATGTAAGGTTCTTGATGGGCAAGTGATAGTTGGGAGGTATAGAGTGGTTGATGGAGTCATTTATTTCCAGAATCAGAACTTCTTGACTAGAGACTCCAAGCTCAAGGAGAATATTCTACATGCAGCACATGAGGCACTCTTTTTCAGTCACACATATTTCATTGGGAATTATTAGCCCAGCATGGAGGGATTCTCATGGAATGGTCTCAAATAGAATGTGCTTTAGCATATCAGGAGGTATATGGTTTGCTTGATGAATGAGGAGGAAAGCAACCACCTTGCGAGGTTGTTACAGCCACTTCCCCTTTTGATAGAAAGATGGGAAGGCTCATCTATGGACCTCTTCACCAGCTTGGCAACAATATATGGTAAGGATTGTGTCTTTATGCTTTTTTATCAACTAACCATGTACTTACATTACTTTTCCATACATCTAGAACACTTTACTCCACAAGAGGGTAAGCCTCTCCTTGGATTTCATGGTCCTCTTGGGACTACATTAGGGATGGGGATGGTCACTTTCTAGAGGGCTTTGGGCAAGAATTGTTTTTCTTGGGTTACATTCAGTTAACACCAAATGCCCTTTACTACTTTCAAGCTTTTGAGAAGCTAATGGCAGCAAGAAAGTGGTTGGATGACCACTTATCATATCATGTTTTGAGGCAGCTAGGAGTAGAACAACGCTAGTATCACTTGAGAGACTATTGTCACCATCCGGTATATCATGTGATTCTTAGTCTATGTTCCTTTGGATCCCATATTGTGATGATATTCTATTCACTATATGTGGAATGCCTTGGGCAAGAGAAGTTCCTAGAACCAAAGAGTGGAACCATGAGAGTCCGGATGCCTTTTGTATTTTTGAGGAAAACATTATTGTAGCCCAAGATCAGCATCAATTCCATACATATCATAAATGGAGAGAGAGACAACATGGGGTGAACAATTTGGCCTATAATTTTTAGCCATGCAGCCCCTCTACATTGCAAAAGTAGCGGATTGGTGAGTTTATCTATGATCTACCCATGATGATCCATTTTGTTTGGATGATAACATGGGGATTGGAGTCTCTCATTGGGGTTGAGGCCTCCAACATTTTTCATCTCTCATGCCTCAAGGAGGCCAATGAAAAACATGTATTTTTCCCCATGGATCTCCCACTTCTTCATGATGAGAGCCATTTTGTTTATCTACCAAAGGCTAACTTGCACACTTGGGAGAGTATCTGGTTTAGTGGTGGAGACTATCAAATGAGGAGGCTACAAGAGGAGAGGGGGTTTTGAAATATCCATCCTTGTAGTTGCTTGAGGACAAGCAACATTTGGGAGGGGAGGACTGTAATATTCAAAAATTAGCTTCCAACTAATTGGAATATTAATCTTTGCTTTTGTCACTTAGATAGATGAATGAGTGGGTAGGGAGACCCATAAATCTATTTAGTATGAATAAAACCACTTCTCATGTGAATGTGGCTCATTATATCAGCTAAATAAAGCACCCCTAGGTGTGAAAAAGGGCTAGAGCATGTGGATAGTGTCAAATTTGACTAGATCAACAACACTGCTATGGAGATAATGGAGGATTAATGGAGGAAAACGCAGTCATTTAGGAGGAGTGTATGCATGAGAGTAACTCCTTTAATGAGTGGGACCCATGGTGAGGAATATCACCAAGCATAAAATAAAGAGGATGGAAGCCATAGAAGACACGATTTGGATTATTGATTTTGTGGTCTTGTATGAATATTTGCACGCTTCAGCTGTTTAGCGGAGTCTACTGTGCTGTTTAGCACAAGGGTGTTCCCGAGCGGGAATCCCACCCTCATCCTCGGGGGAATTCAAGTGCCTACTCAGGAGAGGTATATTGAGCATGATTTCCACTATCCGACATTTGTCCAAGCTTCAACCATTATTCCCAGCACAGTCTCCTTCAGGGTTGTGTTGTGTTGCAGGGTTGCAGTAGTGGAGGGTTGAGAAACGCAACTTATGAGCTTATTTTCCAGTGGAGGGAGAAAACCTTCATCTGGGAGGCTAGTAAGGAAGTGCTTAGAGCTTCATTCCACCACCCAGCGTTAGGCCAAGCAATAACATTCATCCACAGTGCAGTCTCCTCCAGAAAATGCGTTATTTTGTAGTGCAGTTGCAGTGGGAGGTAAAGTACCCAAGTTCTTGACCCTATTTTCCAGTGAGGGGACCAACCCTTCATCTATTGAGTTGATTGGGTGATATTTCAGCTGATATATAATTCCTTTAGCCCCATATTAGCAGTCATTCCTAGGGAGTGCGTAATTCAGTCAGCAGGGGTGCAATGGGCAACCCAAAAAGGACCGAAAATCCAAACTTAGAATCTGGCCAAACCATTTATTTGTGTTTCTGGGTTTTCTAAGTATAGTCCATGGTTAAAATATTTGATCATTCTGAGCACTCTAGTGGCCTCTCACACATATATCTTCTTCACATTAGTAGTTGTTTCTAGAAGCAACAGTTATACCTTATAGTGCTAGATTTCTTTAGTGTATTTCAGCCATCTTGTGGCTTGAGTGCATTCCTTTTGGAGCAATGTGTAATTACATTATTTTGATCCTTAATGATATGATTCAGATGTTTACTGCTCATGATTATGATGTCTTAATGTAATTTCCAGTTGCAACACATTTCAGGCATTTTCTAGACTTTAGTGCTATATTCCCGTTTTGCTTAGTTTGGAATGTTGCACATGTTCTATATTCCTGTCTTTTCCATTTTGGAATATCACAATATATTTTTAGGTTATAATTCTAGATCCCATTTTTTTTGGGTTGGATTTCAAGTATTTCTCCCACTGGAACTATATGGGTCTTTTAATCGCCTCTTTACCAAACTACTCCAAGGCTGAGTTGACTTAAGTCTAACTCCAATCTTCAGGGAAAGAATCAAATCAACCCCATTAATAGATAACTTGGTCTGGAGCATTTTCGAAATAATTAGATTGACTATCAAACTTTATTCTATCTTTAAAAGGATCGAAAAAATATGTTGTCCTTGTTTATTTATCTGATTTCATAACTTGGTCTCATAACATACAGATGGAAAACCACCTATTGATGCCCAGAATCCATGGAATTTTTTTGGATGTGCTGTCATCTATAGCTCTTGTGGATTCTATAGTAAAGTAAGATGCAATTATAGATCAAATTCATTGACACAACCCCTTTTGATAGCAGGGAATACTATAGCTCTTGAGGTTTAGAGGTTAGAAAGTTTTTCACCTTCAGTGTGGCATTATGCGCCCCATAAGGTGACATTGATGATGTACCCTGTCATGTAGCACAAGGAGATAGTTTCCTTCCACATTCCTAACTCCTCCTTTCGACATTCCTGTATACCTGTCGGTGCAATTGCTAGTTATTTGACTACATGAACTGATCCAGATTGTGGAAATAGGATGCACGTGGTGTTTTATGACCAACCACTTTCAACACATATTTCAGGTTACAAATTCAATAACCACGGGCATTTAGTTCCTAGAAAAATATCTTCATTTCACCAAATGATTTCTTTGGTTGATTGAAACTAGATTTATTTTTCTACTAGAAAACGTGGAGAAAAGATATGTTGATATCATATGCATTCAGTTGAGCAACATGCGATCAATGAAAATGATCATGATTTTCACATGATCAATACTTTATTTAAATGAAACCATGGACATCAATTGTGGGTAATGGAGTGCGACATAAAAATAAGAAGTGAAGATAACTTTTATCAACATAAATAATTTTTTTATGAGATCCATGAGATGCAAGCCACCAAACAATTGGTCATTTAACAACATAAAGTAATGTTGCGAGAGCGTTGAAACAATAGTCACTCACCATTGAAAAAAATAAAGAAATGTAGGGATGAATCTAAGTCCTTGCGAAGTTGTCTCTCAGTCACACCCTGAGCCACATAAAAAAGTGTGAAAAGCTTGTGATGTATATTCATTCTAAGATATTTATATGAAGGAACTTCCTTCAAGTTTTTATTGTCATATATGAATGTGTCATACATGATATTTCTAGATTCAATAATCATGACTTTGTTTTTTCAATATTAGCAATCATACCCATCTTGGAATGGGAATATTGGAGGAATCTTATTTTTTTGCCAAGATTGTAAGGACTCCTTGCTAAAATAAAAATATCATCAATGTTACGAAGAAGAGATATCTATTCCAATGATATTGCACTAGAAAATTTGGCCCAATTTCCGACAGCTACTTCGTCACTATTCCGACACATAGTCGTCGCAAGAGCGACAGTTCGAGGATGGGAAAAACGTGGTTTGCCATTACGTCGCAATTCTGACGAACTGACAAAGTGTCACACTACCGACACTTTTTCCGTTGCTTCCAAACAAGCGTCGCTCTTTCGACATTTCCCAAACCGTCGCTTTTCCGATGTTTGTAAATTGTCGCAATTCCAACGAAATGTGGTCCGACGTTTTGAACGTCACTCTTCCGACATTTGTAAACTGTCGCAATTCCGACGAAATGTGGTCCGATGTTTTGAACGTCGCTCTTCCGACGTTTTTATTCTGTCGCTCTTCCGACGTTTTTATTCTGTCGCAATTCCGACGCCGTACAAAAGTGTCGCAAGACTGACGCGTCCTAGAAGCGTCGCAATATCGATGAATTCCAAAAGCGTTGCAATACCGACCCTAATAAGAACTGTCGCAATATCGATAGATGTCACAAGACTAACGAAAATGGAAATCGTTCAAGACATTGGAAGACCGATGCTTACAAAGCGTCGGTATACCGACGGTGGGTTCAATTAAAAAAAAAAAAAAAAAACTTTAAAACAGGACAGTAAATCTCCAATATTTGTTATGAATTGTGGGCGTTCCAATGACCGTGAAATATTAATATAATAAACCACCCCGCAGCGCTTCGACTATAAACAATCATATAAACATGGCTCTGTATTTCAAAAAACAAGTTTAAAATAGAAACAGGGCAACATTTTTTTTTTTCCAATTGTTATGAACATAATTCGACTGTGAAATATTAATATAATAAACCACCCCGCAGTGCTTCAACTATAAACAATAATTTTTTTTTCAAAAGAGAAAAAACGTTGTTTTGAATATATTATATGAAGAGAAACAGTCCATGAAGTCATTAGATTTTCACATCTGAAGATTGGAACCCAAATATCCATCCAGAAAAGTGGAAGTCCCACCCAAGAAAATGATAGAAAAATACGCCATGTCACATATAGGGACATGATATAAAACCCAGTAACGGTCCACATGGAGATTATCGACAATCTGAGAAAGCATCCAAATATACCCAAGGCATCTATAAGAAAGTGAAATAGCAGTATGTAGAATAATAAAGCAACAGATAGAGTACCGACGTCCATTGTTCCAAATAAAAATTAAAGTACCCAAAATCCTTGAACAGAGAAAAACGCTAATCATGTGAGGAGTGTGATATGTCCAAAATATAAAAAGACCATCAGACCATATCAATTAACCAACAACATAGACCAGCATCGCTAGTTTTGAAGGCAGAGTGATAACTTGTCAACACATAAAATAGTTTCATAAAGCAGATACAGGAAATGTGCAGAGACATGTACTGTTGATATATGCCTCACATAGAAAGCATCCATGATAGAGAAAAAATATGTATAAACCCAGGGTCGATTGTATGTTCTGGCTTGCTTGTTCCCAGAAATAAAAACCATCTGCAGAAACCCAGGCTCGCTTGATTCCAAAATTGGTAACCATTTGTTGCATCCGAGATGTAAGGTTTAGGCTCGCTTGTTTCCATTAGTAGCCCACTATAGCATCCACCCTGTTCATAGCAAAAAGGTTCCTGTAGATATACAGAGAAAGAGTATAATATGTAGACCATATAAACATGGATTTGTATTTCAAAAAACAGGTTTAAAATAGAAACAGGGCAACATTTTTTTTTTCCAATTGTTATGAACATAATTCGACCGTGAAATATTAATATAATAAACCACCCCGCAGCGCTTCGATTATAAACAATCATATAAACATGGCTTTGTATTTCAAAAAATAGGTTTAAAGTAGAAACAGGGCAACATTTTTTTCTAATTGTTATGAACATAATTCGACTGTGAAATATTAATATAATAAACCACCCCGCTGCCCTTCGACTATAAACAATCATATAAACATGGCTCTGTATTTCAAAAAACAGGTTTAAAATAGAAACAGGGCAACATTTTTTTTTTCTAAGTAAAGTTAATCTATTAATAGTGGGAATAAAATTACAGCATGACCGAAGTCAAAAACATTGCCCAGGCTTATGGCAAATTTGTCATCAAAAAATCAAAAAAGAAGACCGCCCTCATACGGGGAAACCAGTCTTGAATGTTTACATAATTCAAAAATATTACAGAGGTCCAGCATAGTAATATAATCTAAAACATGCCCAATTAAGTGGGCCGTGAAGTAAGAAAACCAAATTAACCAAACTACTCCTCCGGTGGTTCCTCAATGATTCGGCACCATCCTTCGGAAGGTCCAAGATCACCAGGTGCTATCTCCACATTCATGCCACCGCTCCCCTCCTGAAGGCCCGAATGTTGGCCGGCTTTTTCTGAGCTCAGACCTGCCAGATGGGTGCATTGTTTCTCCATTTGGGCCTCCTCACGGAAAACCACAGTAATTGAAGCTGTGATTCGTGGGTGGTTCAGAGAGAAATTAAAGTAAAAAAGCACAGTGCGTGTCGTGGGAGAAGGTGAAGCGGTGGGGAAATGAGGAGCAGGGGAGCCCATACGGTGGCCAGATCCTAGAACCCGACCCCACCCACTTCTAGTGTCTGGATAGCGACCTGTGTAATAATCACTGGACCGAGAAGATGAATCGGTTGAGGGGCTAGAGGGAGCACGCAAGGGTTGACCTCTAGTGCTCTCCCTGCGGCAATGCATCCTTTGACGTAGGTGAGGCATGGGTGCAGTCTCAGCAGTGGGCACAAGACGAGACAGAGAAGCAGGATTCCAAGAAACCAAGGAAGACAGACACAGACCAGACTGAGAGAAATGCAGATTTGCACCAAGGTCTAAGCAGCAGTTCAGCTGGCTTCTCCTTCTCGTCACAGTGAGCAGGCAGTGTAACCCAGTAACCAGAGAGCATCTGCAATTCAAAGGTTGCGGCTCGTCTGAAAAACCATAGCGAAATGCCATTTTATCGACCCAACTGCAATGGCATCGAAGAACGCCCGTCATAAATCTCTCATTGATGAGAGCCGAAGGCCGGAGCATATTGGAGCATGCGGAATCGCTAACAGGAGTGGAGGTCCGATCTTGAACAACGTTAAAACTTAATGCGATTTGATGTGAAAACCTTGGAACTTAATTGAACAGCGTTAAAACTTAATGCGATTAATATGAAATCGCCACATTGATGTCCCATCGCCTTAAACGCCATCGAATGCACCCGCATCTGGGAACAGGGCAACTTTCGATTGAGGACACGTGGTAGAAATTGATTGGAGCAGATCTTTGTTTGGGCCGCTCGCGCAGTGGAAATCCGGACCTGAAAAATATTAGGGCGAATTTGATAAGAAATTCACGTCACAACTCTCCCTCTGTACGCCAGCCCAACTTCGGACCCGAAAAATATTAGGGCGGAATTAATTTGGTTTTCGCGTCACAAAATTGGCTGACGTCAGCAGGCTATTTTGGAACGCGAATTTGGTTTGAATTATGGTTTATCGCCGTTTGAAGTCCGGCGGGCTTGACTTAAGAACAATTTTGTTTGATCCCATCTTATAAAATTTGTGTTGGTTTTCTTTGATAATACACATATTTATAATAAATCATGGGAATACCACACTAAACATGTGGAAAAGTTATATAAATTATTGAGAACAATCATTTTTATGTAAAAGTATCCAAATGTGCTTTTGGGAAATAAGAATTCAAGTATTTGGTTCATATTGTTTTAAAGGAAGGAGTGAAGTTGGAGCCTCAAAAGATGCAAGCTATTACAAAATGACCTATTCCTAAGAAAATCAAGGTTCTTAGAAGATTTTTTAGACTTACATGATATTATTGATATTTTGTTAAGAATTATGCATGCATTTCAAGTCCACTCACATATCTCTTGAAGAAAATATCATTTATATGGAATGATGAGGCTACTTTGGCATTCTCTCTTTTAATGGATGCTATGTCTTCTACACCAACATCGGTTGCACCTACTTTTGGTA
Source organism: Pinus albicaulis (assembly GCA_034641835.2). NCBI lineage: Eukaryota > Viridiplantae > Streptophyta > Pinopsida > Pinales > Pinaceae > Pinus > Pinus albicaulis. The sequence goes on along the minus strand of CM076570.1, from coordinate 1,274,323,496 downwards.
AAACATTCATAGTAGAGTGTGAGGCACTAGGACAAGGAATTTACGTAACATTAACACAATAAGGGATATCATTGGCTTTTAAAAGCAAGGATTTCAAAGAAAATATTTGGTGAAATCTACGTATGAAAAATAAATGGAAGCAATATTACATGCAATAAAAAATGGGGATAGTATATCATTGGGAGGTACTTTAAAGTCAAGATATACCATGATAGCATAAAGTATTTTTTGAAGCTATGATTTTCATTAGAAGATTAACAAAAATTAGGAGAAAAAATGCAAAGTTTTAATTTTGAGATAATCTGCAAAAAGGGTAAGGAAAATTTAGTACATGATGCTCTTTCTAAAATAGAAGAGGCCTCAAATTTATATCCAATTACATTTTCTATTCCTAGTGGCTAGAAGAAGCTTGCCATAATGGAAAAATGACAATAGTACTAAACAAAAACTAAAATTTATAAAGGATGGGATGAACTCTATGGAGCATTGGGAGTGAAAGAGAGATATACTTTGGTGCAAATGTAGAATATTTTTATGCATGCAAGCATATTTGAATAAGAAAATATTAAGGGAGTCCCATGTCTCTCTGATGGTAGGATGCAGGGTTCCTTAAAACATCTCAAAGGATCAAAAAATATATTTTTGGAAGGAATGAAGAAATATATTCAAAATTTTGTAAGAGAAGGTTAGGTTTGCATAATAAATAAAAGAGAGATTGTAAAATCTCTAGGGTTACTTCAACCATTCCACATAAATATTCAAATACTAGAAGATATATCAATAGACTTTATTACAGGGTTACTGAAATATAAAGGTAAGTATTACATTTTTGTGGTCATTTATATAGACAAATTTTGTAGATTTTTTTGTAGAGCTCAAAGTACATAAACAACAAGCCAAGTGGTAGAAGTGTCCGTGAAAGAAATTCATAGTCTTCATGGTTTTCCTAAAGTAATAGTAACACGAAAATTTTGGAAATAATTATTTAATATGAGTGGAGAAACACTAGCTGCCATGAGTTCTACATATCAAACACAATCAATGGTCAAACAAAAATAGTTAACAAATGTTTTTAAGGTTATCTACAATGTTACTCTTTAGAAAAGCAATCTTAATGGATGAAGTGGGTTCCTCAAGGAAGAATGGTAATATGATACTATCATACTACCTATCACACATCTACTAAAATTTCCCCATTTAAGGCTCTTTATGGATATCCAACTCCTAGTATCTCATACTTTTTGCAAGATAAGTCCAAAGTATAGGAAACAAAGTCACATATGGAAAATACTAAAGAAACTTTGAAAATTATTATGGAAAACCTTAAAATGACATGAAACATGATAAAACAACAAGGGGAACAACATTGAAGTGAAAGATAAATTGAGGAGGGTAATTGGGTATTTTTTAGATTATAGCATTATAAGCAATCTTCATTCAAGAAAAAGAAGAATAAAGAATTAGCTCAAAAATGTTATGGCCCTAAATAATTATTCATAGGATTGCACAAGTGGTATAGTAGTTATATTTTCCTTCTTCTTGCATTCATAAGGTTTTTCATGTATCTTGCCTAAAAAAGGTTTTGGGAAAAAATATGCCAATGTAAATAGAACTTCCAAAATTAGATGAAGAATGAAAGTTGATTCTTGAACCAAAAAAAGTTATAGATAAACATTCTGTATCTCTTTGACATATAATCATTATGAAGTACCTAATCAAGTGGAAGAATATTCCTCTAGAAGAAGGTACATGGTAAAATGATCAATTCGTGATGAAATACCCACGGCTAAAGGGTTCGTTTGAAGTTTTGACAAAGGTTTTGTTATATGTTTTATATAACGCGCGGTGGAATAGTTTTATTGTTTGTTAAGGTCCTACACAATGATCAAATTTGAAGGGCAGGTCCGAATTTCAATTAGAAGGGCATATATCTATGTCGCCCTTCCATAATGAAAAGCTTTAAAAAAAAACTTTTCAATTGACCACAATAAATTATTTTTACATTTCATTTTCAGAAAGACAAAACCATCAATCTTTATATTAATAAAAGACCGTTACATATACAACAATGAAGAAGGCTCCATCTTTCATTGCTTAAATATCTCATTGGCAATGTCAACATAAGTCTTGAAGACACTATTATAAGAGTTTGGATACATACCACCGGGATATAGGAGATTCTTATGTGTCAGATTGTGTAATGCAATTTTGACTTTGTCTCACAAGGAGCAACAACATGGAGGTCTGGATTTTTCTTATAGAACTTTTTTATTATTATTTGAAACATTGTTTATAGATATGAAGACAGCAATGAAATTATGAGCATGGTGGACAATTAGTCAAGCTCATGATGCCAAACCATGATGATGTAAGTTTGGAATTTAACATTTTTACATGTTAAAGACAAATAGTCAAAATCACCGACAACTTAGTATGCCATAATTAATAATCATTCCCTGTTCACTTTTTTTAATAGGTTTATGTCACATGATGATCTCTCTTCTCTGGCATTTACTTGTATTGAAGATCACTATTCTAGGAATAAGGAGTTATTTTCTCCAAAAATAACCCTAGCAAAACATTGACAATGCATCAAGGATATCTTTCTATGCTTCATAAGTACATATGTTCTACTTCTAAATCATGTCTTGGAAGTGGTTGTTTTGCTGGAAATTATTCACCAGTTGGTTTCATACCAAAGTCTTTTTCACATTTTCAGCATCCAATACATGAAAAAGATAATGGTTTAAAACAACATAAATATTTGAAATTTTGCAAGAATTCTCTCGCACACTTTGAATATGAATTTTGAAGTCAAGTGCATGATGTTGTATAGGATCAAGTGTCATTTTTAATACCAAATGTTTCACAAGAAACTTCTCAACATGCTACCCTGCAGTAAGGATTAAATGACAATATTGCATCAACTATTTCCATAATAAAAGTGCACCTCGGCCATAAGACTAAACAAATACAAATGTTGTAGATCTAACAAGACCACACAATCAAATGTATTCCACAAGGCCAATACTGTATGAAAAATGAAAAGGATTTTGCAACCAAAAATACCTTAGGAAACTAATTCAATTAGATACACCAAACCATCAACAAAAAGGAAAACCAACCTACTCAAAAGGCAAGTGTTTACCTCCTTTGACAAAATTTTGAGTTCCGAAACAAGGGCCTTTATTGTCTTGTCAATGCCCCTAGTAATTTGAATGGGGTTTGCACCTGCTGCAACAACCTAAACAAAAGGGTTTCATTTCAAATTATTTTCCACAAATTTAAGATACAACCATTGTCAGTTTTGTATTTCCTAACAAGCTCATAAATTTTGACAAAAGAACCAAAATTTTTTAATACCTGATAGCAATTTTTTCACTCAAAAACTATTTTAGACTCAATAAGCCCAACCCAAAACTAAAAAACCAAACACCATAAGACCCTACAAAAATGAATAGATGATCTTAATCCAGTACTATCGACAAAAAGTTACCTTTACACCCTCACTTATTAAACCCTGTGCAAGAACAACAGATGTTGTGGTTCCATCCCTAGCTAAATCATTTGTCTTTGCCGCAGCTTGCCTTACCAACTTGGCCCCAATATTTTCAATTGGGTCCTCTAATTCAACCAATAAAAAGGCCAAAACCATAGCATTGAGATACATTTCATTACACTGTCAATAACAATAAATTTTGACTCAGCCATAACCCTTTCCTTTTATTGTTGTGAAAAGCTTTATGCATTACTCTAATGTGGCTAGTCCATAGGCCAAGTAGACCACTGGGTAACAAATATGTTTCCTTTCACCTTTGAGTTTTCAAATTATGCCTACCAAATCTAAGACATTTAAGAGGGGAACTAATACAATGTTAAAAAGAAAACCAGAGCACACATCTACAAATTACCTCCTTAGCTACTGTCACACCATCATTAACTATTTTCGGAGAACCATGCTTGCTCTCCAAGACAACATTTTGCCCTTCGCCCCAAGGGTGACTCCAACAAGATCAGCAAGTTTGTTCACACCGCCTGCAAGACAAATTGACAATGCTTTTAGTAAGTGTGCAATTGAATGCCAAACCATATGCCAAAACAACCCTCCATGAAAAATTAAAATAACAAATTAAAATCGAATATAAGTGGACAAGGAAAGATCCACTGCAGTGAAGTTTCACGTGCAGGTGACCTTCCTTTAAACATAATTTTTTCTTTGACCTACAATTTTTTTGTCACTGAGCCATCCTTGTTGAAGTACAACTCCTTTTCCATAGCTCTTGTATTAACTACCTTCTCTCTGTCACATAATCTCAGAGTCCCTCTTCTTCTTGAGTGATTAAAGGAAATGGGTGAAAAAACTGAAAGAGAAGACAATTGTCTGCCATAATTATCAAACATTGCACCCAACTTCTTCCCATTTCCATTGTTACCCAATGAGGTAGATGTGGCAATTGTTTTCATACTGCCCAAAGAAGAGGCCAGCTTCTCTTATCCTGAATATAGAATTACAAGACCTTCATATTAGTATGAACCTTAAAAAACATGACTCCCATTGCTAAAAACCACTTTTAAGTTGTAACAGGCAAACTAAACAACTATCGCAAATTTTGGAAACTTTTGGAGCATTAAGAGAGAAACAACCAAAGAGAAATACAACCACAATCCTCATTTTAATGAGATCGGACTATATATTTGCATTAAGATAATAGAAAGAAATCACGACTATATTAAGGCCAGCACAAAACAATCTTTAACCAGTGTCTCTCGCAGCCTTCAAGTTGCCATGCTAGGGGTTGCATATTTTTAATTTAAATTCTTGACCTCTCGTGCCCATCTATGAATGCATCCAATGGGATATATACATCAAATTCTCCTTTATATCCCCAAAAAAAAATTCCCTACTACAAGAGCACCAGTATTGATGGATCACCCCACACGATCCCACCCACTAGAAACGGTGAAAAAGGAAACCCGAGAAATTTTTTGAAATATCTCAAGATGACTATATGGGTGGTTCTTATGAATCAACCAACCATTCAGAGCATGCTCGTCAATCCAAACCATGAGTATTATGTGACAATATTCAAGCAGGCACTGAACCAGATTTCTGAAGCTATGTTAGAGAAACCCTAAACTCTCACTGAAAAAATAAAAATATACTCAGCAACAAAGATGATCACACTCTGGGTAGCCCTGGAGGCTATTTGGGGGTGATGAGTCCAATAGGTCTCAATGAACTATTGCCCTCGCTGGAGAATATTATTGTAGTGGAATTTGATACTATTTTGGATGTTGAATTCCATGATCCTAATCGAAACCAATGCCTTCAGCTCCAGTACCTGTTCACAAAATAGGGTGCCATAGTCATTCATGTGTGCAGAGAGGGTGAATTGCAGGCATTGCAACATGAGGTGTTGTTTTTGTTGCATTGGCCACTAGATTGTTTGTCTGGTTCTGTTACAAGCACAGAGTATTGAAAAGGACAGACAAATTTAGTTCAGATATTGTGAAATTTCCTTGGAAATTCACCTACAAAGAGCTCAGCAGTGCTACGAAATACTTTTTTTGAATGTGATTGATAATCGATAATTGCAAGCAAGGGTAACCCCCTTGTGAAACCCAAATTTCTGAGCATTTTCTAAAACCTGATGACGGAGTCATTATAATGAACAAGCGCCTAGGTCCATATTACGTCCAAATCTACCAAGCACCAAGATCTATAAAAAAAATCCACAGTATCTGCGAACTAAGAAGAAGAGGCAAAAAATGTATTCTGCTTACCTGTTCGAATAGTGGTTGGGGTTTACCACGACAAAAATTTGACAGAGCCCATGTAGCATTTCTTATCATTTAAATTCTGGTAGTATCATTCAACTGGGAAAGCACCTGCCTCAGAGCTCCATGACTGAGGGAAATATCCCTAAATGTTGCAGAGTCTCCAGCAATATTTCCCAAAGCCCAAACAGCCTTACACGAACACCAGTTGAACTCAAAGTTGGGTACTAGTTTTTAAAATCAAATTCCAAAATTACAGACATATAAAGATAGTTGGGAAGAATAATTTTATGCCTCTAAAATAAACGTGCTACCTGTTCTCGAACATTATCATTCCCAGAGGTAAGAAGTTCCACAAATATATGCAGTGCCCCATAATCAATCACAAATTTTGTATTCTCAGAGGTTCCTGAGACTATATTAGTCAAAGCCAAAGCTGCTTCAAACTCCATTATCAATCACAAGGTATCACCATCAAAGCTATAATTTTAAGATAACAATTTATCTACCATTGAAACTATAATTTTAAAATAGATACACCTAGTGATATAGACACCTAGTGAGAGTAGAGGTTAGAAAATTATAATAAGAATTATTACAAGATATCACTCACAGTGCAGTTGATTGTTCATTGTCTGCTGTAACTATAATTTTAAAGAAGACACACTTAGTGATATAGACACCACCAAGTGAGAGAAGAGGTTATGAAATTATAATGAGAATTATTTGAAGATATCATATTACTCATAGTACAGTTAATTGTTTATTGTTTTGTGTAATAATTGGTTATTATTTATAAACACAATCAAACATATTATGAGGGACGGTGATGAAATTGACAACGGTCTCATAACAAACCATAACGGGCACATCCCCTGGCAAGATAGACTCTGAATAAGAAAGAAAGAAAAACAAAGTGATTACTTACAGGATCATAGGCTTCCTGAAGAACAAGATCCAGAGCAGCATCTGTAACCCCTAAAGAAACCCCTCTCTCTGCAAGACGAATCGCTACATCTTTCATATGTAGTCTAGCAAATTTTCTGAGCTCATCACGAGAAAGAGCATCAAATACAACTATCTCATCAATTCTATTCAATAGCACTGGCCTGAAATGTCTTCTAACCTGCAAAAATATTCAAAGGCATGTCAAATCATTGCAGCCAACTTCGTGATAAAATTATATGAAAAATATGCATACACAGAGTCCAGGAGAATGAAACGGCAGGTGTATTGGCAGTTGCCGAAATGCAGCAACTAAAATGGCAGGTGTACTGGCAGTTGCGGAAATGCAGCTACTAAAACGACAGGTCTGTCGACGGTTGCAGGTGTGTAGATTGTTGCTGGTATTTTCAGACCAATTCCATGGAAATATACCAGAAACCAGTGGTATTTCAAACCTAGAAGGTAACTCGAGAGATTGTGACCGTCAGATTAAACAAGTAATAGGTGTCGTGCCTAGATAATAAGTGTTGATGAAAAAAAATTGATCTCTTTCATAACAGAAGGCCTATCGGCCTAAATATTTAGGACATGTGGCACTCCATGATAAAGACACATGGTGTGTGGATTTGAGTTTTTCAGGTGGTCAAGTGGGTTGAAAATAGGTGAAATGTGGCACCACTCAGAGATTGACATGTGCTAATTGGTACAAGTGGTAGACAATTGGCATGCTCAAACAACGAAGTGATGCAGGTATGACATGAGGGAGAAAATATCAGAAAAGCCCCAAATCTGGAGAACTAAAGCTCATCACCAACCTGAGATTGACAACTTTACATGATGTAACCTATGAAATGGTGAATGGAGAAATCATAGTAACAATAAAGTAACCTATGTAACAATAAAGCCGGATTCATCCTAGGAGTGGTAATGGGAGAAATCATAGTGAACAACAGGAAACATGTAGAGTTGCTTACAATCAAATAGATGAAAAAACACATACAAAAAACCTAGATAATAATAATGAACAAGCTTAATATTGAATTATGAACTGTAAAGGAACTTACAAAATGTGACATTACGAACCTGGTCAAGCGCACAAGCAAAAATATCCTGGACATGACCCTGGTTGACAAGTTTTATTGCTCATGATGCAAGAGGATTTGTACCTGCACTGCCAAGTCAATCAAAATCCATCATTATATATACAATAAATAAAAGTAATTGATGTAGTAATTTTTACTCTAAGATGCATTCTTATGATAATGTTAGAACATATGTTGAAAATGTCAAAACATACCTAAATAAGCTCCTCTTCGTTTCAAGAACAATTTATTGGAGTCACATGAACTTGGAACAACACTCCCACGATCTGAAAGAGTAGCAACTAAGTCAACAATGACTTTTTTGTTGCTATGCTGGATCGAGGGAGGTTTGCTCCAAGATTAAATCGCTCCAATAAATTATTCTCTACTAAACAGGGCCAACCACATGAAGGTGGAAGCTCTTATGGCCCCTCCCCCCCCCTCACATCACTCTCAATTCCCCAATACCCAATCTATATTTCAATTTTTACTTTCATGAGCATAAAAAAAAAATTCAATAACTAATAAAAAAACAATTCAACAAAAAGTACACAAGGAAACATTGAAATCAATGCTTGACATAAAAATAGTATGATAAATGAGTTTTTTATATAACGCAAAAAACATTCCAAGTATGGTAACGTTTGTCTTATAATAATACAATATTTTACATTATCAAAATTTCTTTTTCTTCTTCCTATTTATAAAGCTCCTAATTACATCATCAATATCATCGTGCTCTGCTCCTGTTTCATGCCTTTCGACCCGCACTGCTGACCAAGTTGCGTAGTCACGATGTCTAGTCTCATCCAGTGACGGGGAATCGCCTACAAAAATAGATAATATTAAATTTTAATTGTCAGTTTTTAAATATCATTGAACTAGTTCGGTAATATTAATAAAAAAAATTACAATGAGATTATTTACCTGGTGCACCAGTTGTTGCCGTTGGGACTGTTGCCCTGTCTTCCTCTCTCGTGGTAAGATCCTCAAGGGAAAAATTCTCTGTCATTTAAACAAAAAAAGTTATAAGGACAACCATCAAGGTATAATTAGAAAAAATTATAAGTGGAAATTAATTACCGTCACGACCCTCACTGATAGTAGCATTGTCGTCTTGGTCCCCACTACAATGATCAAGTTGCACGTGAGGATCATCTACATCTGGCTCTAAAACTGGGTTATTTGCCTCGTCGGTAGTGCTGCTCCCCTGATTTAAACAAAGTTTTTAGACATTAAATTTATGGACGAAAACAAAAATATTGAAAGGTTAATGTTTTACCTTATCAGGCATTCTAGATCTTGGGACCTGCCCCAAGCTTCTACGACGTTCAACTACAGCTTGATAGCCAAAACGGAAAGCGATATTTTTATCTTCCTCTGTAGTTTCTGTTCCGAAGTCATCACCCCACATTACATATGATTGTGTATTTTTAATCATATCTGATAGGATTACAAAAACGTTGGAAGGCGATACAATTAATTATAAGATGTTTAGCTACTTAATTACAATTCTTGCAGCTAATTTCAAGTAGCCGCCCCGGCCTAGCTTGTGATGGCCCTTTTTTTCAATCCTAGCTTTGGTTGCCTTTGAGGTGTCAGGCAACCTAGCATCAAAATATTGAAGTCATATATGACGTAGCACACTTTTATTTTAGACATAAAGAAAATTAAAGCTATTGAATTAAAGTTGTAATTTACCTTGCGGGTCCAATTGGCATTTTTCCTTCTTTCTTTGCCCTTTTCTCTTTTCCGTCATGGATGAGTGCTCTCCACTCACTCTCTGAAACTGCGAGAGGACGCTCATATCTAGGGTTAAATTGCAATTGCGTCCTATAGGTGTCCCCGGTATATTTCAAATATTTTCCGGCTACCTGAGCCACCGCTTTTCTGTCAAATGTGCCGACCCCAAAAAGGGCTTCTAGATAATCTAGAAGTTCTTTTTTCAGGTTGGAATTCTGGGAATTCCACCCTGTACGTATGGTTGGGCCAAAATTACCAACGCATGGCTCTCCAGAATCCTGTAGAACTCATTGTTTCCTACACAGAATAAAACCAAAAGAAAAAGAAGATATTATCATTAATTTAAAAATAAAAATCTTGACAAATATGTTTTAGATAAAGTACATGAAATAGTTAAAATATTAAAATTTACCTGGGAGTTGTACATGCTTTATAGGGACACCCTCATCGTTCACCAACATCGTGCCATTAATGGTCCCTGTGGAGCTGACACGTGTAGCTCCAGGAAACACAATAATGTAGTTGGCCATATCAGCCTCATCATTGCCAACACGTTCAGCGGTTGGCTGGGTGTCTACTTGGGTAGGGTGTGTTTCTTGGCTAGCACCTAAAGGAGTAGAAGGTGTACGAGAGGGTTGTTGGGCAATCTCTTGCCCTTGTGTCCCACTACCACCAACACCGGGTTCATCAAATGCCAGAAAACGCTACATACAAAAGAACTTTTTGTTAGTTTAGTCAATGTAAAAATTAAAATCAAACTATCACAATTCATCTCATGCAGAACAAAAAAAATATCCTTTTGACTTTTTATTATTACCTGATATCTTTCTAGCTGCCTCATAAGATGTTGTATCCTCTCTTCTGTTTCAGGTGTTTGAGGTGCGTCTATCAAAGCATTAAATTCTGACCTTGCATCTCGTGCTTTTTTTTGCAACAAGAACACTGGAGATAGGGATGAAGAAAGCTCTTCCTCAAAGAGGGAATCATCAGGCGTACCATGGCTAGGTGTCTGCATATTTGAACAAAATTAATATTATTTCAATTATGTAAATAACTAAAATACTTGAAGATAGAGCAATGTTGGCACTTTACATGTTCTTCCGCTGGCCTCTTTTCGCGATCATCCCGTCTCGGGGTTGTTCCTGCACTGCTCTGATCAGTCTGCCACATTGCAATAAAATTATAAATGTAAAAAATTGAAAACAATATCTAACTTGAAAACACAAAATGAAAACTAAAATAATTTCTAATAAGACACCGGAAGACAAAGTTAGAGTTTCAAATATGCCTTGCATTGAATTCAGTTCTGGAAACATGTCATTGCACATTAAGGCACCCAAACAAGAGACGAGTTGAAAATGAAGACCTTATTGAATATATTGTTGGAGCAACTTCTAGTAAACTTGTTGTGAAGACCTTGAGGACATTTTTGGAGCAACATTGTTATAGCTGATGGTATAGCATTGTTGGAGACGATCTTGAAGGGCCTTGAAGTGAAGCTTTTGGAGCAACTATTGAAAAATCCTTAGATCATTTAAGTAAGGCACTTTCTATCTTCCATCACCTTTTTCCTTTCAATATCCTTTAAACGATTTTGATGATATTTAATTTTTGAAATCACGTTATAGTTCCTTGATTATATGTGTTTGGGGACTTTCCCTTTGAAATTACCCAAAAATACCCTGGCAATTTTATCTTCAGGATGCATGTCTGACCATATTGTTCAATATTTTGATTGATAGTAGTAAACCTAGAGAGTTAGGGTGCTCTTGACTTGGTTTGGTTGGGCCATTAGATCCCTAACATCTACTAGGGAGAACCCCCCTTGAGTTGGAGGAGAGCTAGCTCGAAGTGAAAAGAGGTTGGTGAGGTGACAATGGGGCTATTGAATTACACATGGTATCACACTTTAGCTTTAGGACTTTATCTTGAGAAGTGCGAGATTTTGCTATATCAATTCTCAAATTGTTTACAACACTATTGTTAAGAACTAATAAGAAGTGATGCTGAGGGGTTTTTGGGTATAAGAAACAAGACCATTTAAAAACTAGGGTTCTCAGTCCTTGGCATTCCTTCACCTGGGCCTAGGGGCACACTAGAATAATTTCACACTAAACCATGCAAACTTGAAAGTAACTTAACAGATCCATAAAGTAATAATAATCATAATTCCTAATTTCCTATTGTATGATATAATGAAAATTATTCAAACATGAAGCAATGAAGACATGCAATGTCTGAATTTCAAGATTGATGAACCAATACAAGAAGTTAGAAACTACAACTTTGATTCAATACTCTGTCCTAACTCCAGGAAGGAATCTAGTTTGTAGTACAGAACATGCATCGTGTATTATCAATTCTTAATTGACAACAACTAAAGGTCATATACCTCATCAATTCCTTCCCATTTTGCATTTTTATGTTATATTCCTTATAAAAGTGTCAAATTTCTCTCAAAGTAAGCAACCACTGAATCAAATACAAAATAGTTGAGATATGATTGAGAAATGGTCATTTATTTATTGCAAGGATCTTCACAATTTCTTTGGTTGTTTTTCATCTCAAGAAACAAGAAATGACCTAAGAAACTATCGTGATGTAATATAAGAAACAACATGGTGCAATGGCCATTTTCAAAGCCAAATGATGTGCATTGAGGACATGGCCTTTATTTGGTTCCTGTTTCATAGGAGTTTCGGGTAGAAATGGAACTTTGTTATACCATTTCCAGTAGTAAAAAGGGAAAACCTTCTTTTTCCACGGGAAATAATTTACCTTTCCTTTTTCAAGATAATCTAAATCACAAAAAATATGAACTATATTGCACACATTCTTGGATAATGTGAAAGTGGAAAAGGAATACCCTACAAAAGTGATGCACACATGTACATTTGAACACTAATAGATTTTTTTAGTTGAAATGCAATGCTTGTTTTCATTTAAATGTATGGTTTTTAAAGCAGGGAGAAATAATGGCTGCCAATTTAATAAGCGTTTCTTTGGGAAAAATTTAAATCTTGTATTGGGTGATGAAGATGATAGAGGGTATTGAATCTTGATTCTTGACATTGTGTTTAACTTGAATAACTCAAATGATTATAAATATCAGTGGATGAGTTCTTTTTTTCAAGTATGTCACTCAAAAATATTATGTCAAAGCATTGTATGATGGCTAGCATTTGCTTGTTTCCCTTTCTTCAGTTCAATGTAAAAAGTATATTAATATATTGGAGCACGAATGATAACTACAATTGTTTGCTCTGTAGTATATCCGGCCCCAAGATTATGAAAAGTTTTCTCAAGTGGAGCTATTGGTTATTGATGAAGCAGCTGCAATTCCATTGCCTGTTGTAAAGGCTCTGCTCGGGCCATATTTAGTGTTTCTGTGCTCTACTATAAATGGGTAATAATTATAAATGAGCCAACCACAATCACAGATTTTGTATCCATTTGGTTTCCATGGATAGTGATGATGATATTAACCCTATATATCAGTGACCTATATCTATATGAGAATGATCTCAACATTGACCTTGATATGGCTGTATGGATGTGACCTTTGGTATGTCATCAGAAAATCCCCAAATATCAGAAAATCCCCAAATATGGAGAACTAAAGCTCATCACTTTCAATCTGGAGTACTACCCTTGTGATAAAGTTGATGACTTTCGATCTCCCATTCTCTACCACTTTGCACTTCACCTTCAATATAGATCAGACCAAGGGCAATTCGTTACTGGGTGTTGATATGGATGAGTTTGTTGAACTAAAATCCATATCTTAAACTTCATGAAACTGGTGGAGTCAAATTCATGCAAGCACAAACACATCTTACACATCCTGTTTGAAACTCATCTGAAAGAACATTGGAAATTGGAAGACATCTAGAGAGAACCCTATAGCCTAACAAAATCCAATGGAATTGACCAAAAAAACCCAAATAGAGTCAACCCTACTATAGGAGGAAGGGCCTGCAGTAAGAACTTACCATTTTGCAAGAGCTGAGGGCTAATGCTGAGGGAAAATGCTGTTCTGCAAGAGCTGAGGGCGAACGCTGAGGGAGAATGCAGGGTGAATGATGTTCTGCAAGAGCTGAGGGTGAATGCTGAGGGTGAATGCTATTCTGCAAGAGCTCAGGGCGAATGCTGAGGGTGAATGCTGAGGGCGAATTCTGTTCTGCAAGAGTTGAGGGCGAATGCTGTTCTGCAAGATTTGAGGGTGAATGCTGAGGGCGAATGCTTTTCTGCAAGAGATGAGGGTGAATTTTGAGGGCGAATACTGTTCTGCAAGAGCGGAGGGTGAATGCGCGCGTGATATCAGACGTTAATGTAGTTTTTAATAAAATCATTTTTATGTAGCGCGCATATAAGTGTCGTATTTTTATGGAGCACGCATATAAGTGTCGTTATACCGACGGCGGACAAAGCGTCACTATTGCGACGGATGCCTCCAAACGTCGCAATTGCGACACTTAGACATTGTGTCGCACTTGCGACGTTTGGAGGCAGCCGTTGCAATAGTGACGCTTTGGGGAATAGTGTCGCAATTGCGACGTCTTCCTCCAAACGTCGCAATTGCGACATTTTTTCTAAGTGTTGGTATTGCGACACTTTTCTGTAAATGTCGGTATAGCGATGGTTTCAGGCAGGATTGAAAAAAATTGGGGAAATTTCCGACATTTGGTCAAAAGCGTCGGAACCAAGTGCTGAAATTTCCCCTAAATGTACTAGTGTTGGAACCAACACAACGTACTTCTTCCAAGCACTCTTCTCACGAGACACCATTTTTTAGCTAGGATATTGCTCTTAATTTATTATTATATAAAAAAATTGACCTAAACTTCACAATAATGGTATCATACAACATTTTCACGACAACCCTAAACTCAACTTGGAACATTTATCTATTCCAAAGGTTTGTCTTGGGAACAATGTCAAAAATATTTTATAAATTAATTCAATGAAACAACAAATGAGATTTATTTTATTATTTCAACGCTCTTCCAATAATCTCGAGAGTAATAAAATGGTGTACAATATAATGATATATCCTAAATATGGCTTGGATTTTAGCTCTTTAATCATATCTTTCCACCCATATCTATTCTTCTTTTCCAAAATAATTATGTATAGCTTGAAAAAAAAAGGTGCAAATCGTAATGGACCTACAATTAAAGGGGATGTTTTTATCCCCACTTTTAAAGATAGGTACAACAAGGCTTTGTGTCAAAGGAAGCCATGCTTCATATACAAATTGAAGAGCTTGTGTATGTGAGGTGAGAATAAGCCCTCCTAGTTTAAAATTTTCAATTTTTTATCCTTCAATATCCTTGGATTTCCTAGTTATGAGCTACTTAATCCCAAAATCTATCTCTTGTAGTGAAAGCATTCCATCCCTTATAAGACTCTCATTTGAAATGGATTTGTCTATATGTGAGAACATTTGGAGTTTTCGATGGATTTTTTGCGAAAACATTTGTGATGGAATCTTGATTTGCGCTGTTTAAATTATATTTTGACAATATATATGGATTCAACACCCTCAAAAACCCCTAAGGGTAATTCGATTTTGAAAAATTCACCTGTAAAACTTGTGATTTTAATGAATATCTCTCAAATTTTAGAAAAAATAGATAAAAAAAACTAGAAAAAATTTCAAAATGCCTCACTTATAGATAACACCATTTGAAATTGTGTTCGTGGTGTTATGGGATTCATAATGATTTTTAAGGTAGGAAATCTAGTTCTTTAATGGAAACTATTATTTTCTTACAAAACTCCATATTGTGAGATTCATATATTTTCGAAATTTCTCTTTCTTTCTATTTGTATAGTATATCTTCTTCCTTTTAATAAGGGCTTCGTATATAGGGTTTACACTTGCAAAGTACATGTATCAAATGATAAACTCACGGGGCACTATTTTGGTGAGTATGATTAATACTTGCAATATTAAATTCTATGAGACTTGGTAATTTATTTGTCCAAAAATTTAATATATAATTATATTTTTCAATTGAAGGTTTACATATGAAATATTTTCTACCACCATAACTAGATATTGCGCTTCATTACTTTGATTTAATAATAGGTGTTAGCTTTTCTTTTGGGGGGTCATGTAGGATCCATAAGAGATAACATAACCACGCAAATACTCATATCAAGTTGTTAACGATGTGTGTATTATAACCACTCAAATATTGATATAAATTTGGTAATGATATTTGTAATGTTTGAGATCAATTTCCAAATTGTTGATAAGTCTAATGGCTAGAGTTTACCCACAAGATGTTAGACCATTATGGAAGGAGGTCGACTACTTGAAAAATTATAAAACATGATTAATAGGGTTGGTGGGATATGGACGTGTTGAGGCAATATGACTTTGTGTGACATCATGTATTATCATCTATAAATGAATGAACATAATTGGAAAAGTGTGCATGGAAAAATATGACAAGGAAAATTTGAAGGATGACAATTTATGTTAAAATTTTAGAAACCTCGGCAAAACTTACTAGTCCCTAATATGCAAACTAGAAAATGTTTGGTGATATTTTAATAAATGTATTGAAATTATAATGATTTTATATAGTCTATATTAATGTAAAATAATTTTATTTTATAAAATTGGGGGGGATGATTTTTAGAGAGTGGAAATTAGTGTATTTTCTTGGAAAAAGTGTGGAAAAATAGCTTAATTGCGAATATTAGCCCCTAATTTTTTCCGTGAAAACTAGTTTATGGTTTAAACATTCTTTATTATTTATAAATGCATGAATTTGGTTTTTGTTTAAACCTATTTTATGTTTGAACATGGTATATACATTTATGGCCGTATGATCTATACTTGTATTGTTTTTTATACATCTACTTCGCTTATACATTTCCATAATTTTATATCCGATTATTTGTTTGTCCATGAACCTCCTTTACAACTTTATGTTTGAATTTTCCATTTGCCGAGTTTTATGTTTTTCCATGTCCATTTTCATTCTTAGTTATATTATGTTTTCAATTTTCACATGAATGTATTATTTTAATATTTTAAAAAAGCTAAATTTATATATTCCACAATTCAATCCATAGAGGCATGCACATGGCCATACAAATCCTTGCACTATAACAACCCTTGTTAAAAATCCATGTCAAAAAATATAATACCAAAGTCATGGGATGCCATATTCCAAGATGAATGGTGGGAAAAACATCCTAGTGGGTGTCACTTTCAGTTTAGTATGGCTATGGAAGTTGGAAAATGCATTGAAAAGGTAAAGTGACATTAATTGTCATTTTATTTATGAAAATAATGGAAAATAGGAGAAAAGGAAGGTGAAAGGTCAAATGTTGCATGTGAGGGGGAAATTGAAGGAAAAATGAATGAAAATGAAGAAACTAGAGGCCTCAATGATAAAAAGGCTTCTGAGAATCAGTTCATGGATTTTGTGACTTCTATCGTGGAGCTCTCTCTCTCTTCTCTCTCTCATACCGTTACACCGTCACAAAATTTTTGGAGAATACTTGGAGCATGCTTGGAGAACTCTAGTATTCACTTGTATTTGGAGAAAGAAGGAAAAGGAAAGCGAGAAAGAACAAGGGAATAGGTGAATGAACAGCTACAATGGTTTTTATTTGTAGGTATCAAGTTGCATGCATAATTTTATTACTAGTTTTTGCATGCATGACATATGTATGTGGTTGTTTGGTTATGACTTGTCATTGGCATGAAGGATTTCCTACATTGACAGTGGTTTTACCAAAGCCTTGCAAATTCTTGGATAACCATGGTGTTGTTGGTTTTCCTTTTTGTTTTCTTGTTGGTGCTCATGTTCCTGATGGCTACGTGTTGAGATATTAGTTGACTAAGACTTGGTTGGAAAAAACCTCTAGAGCCATTGGAGGGTTGAGTTACTATTCGCGGAGCCTTGGTTGGGAAAACCATCGAAATCCAGTGTGGATTGAGTTACTAGTCCTTACAACCATAAATAGACTATTACAGTATGGTAAAACATGAAATAATAGTATCATTTGGCAAAAAAATGACAATTTACAATTCACAATAGAAAGTTATGTCATTTCACTTAACACCCTTCAATAAAATATCACCACACTAAGGTTCAGAGTAAACCTTCAAATATAGTAATTAAAAGATGCTTTACAAACACAGAGAATCAAGCCCACCCAATCTAAAGGGAACATCAACAAATCTATCTATTTCATGGACAACATCATGTAATATATACAAAACTCAAATTCCCACATCAAGTCTACTTGTTTACATCATGTAGTAGCTCAACCAATCATCATTATTGAAAAACATTTTATTTGATTTGTATGGCCTTCCAAAACCTCTACACACTTATGAAAGCCACGATACTCAAGGGAACACATATTGATGGGACAAAGGTTTCTCTACTATAGAACTTGAAATTCCAGTTTCACGAAGATAAACACGTTCAAGCCAAGTCGGTCAAACAATATAGAGTGATGGAGAAATAAATAAAAATAAAATCCAAGGTAGTCGAGCAATATAGAGCTAGTTGCATGGATTAATGAAACAATTATTTCTCAAACTGATGGATTGATTTTGTAAATCAAAATGCCTAGGTCCAAGTGGAGATCGTTTTGGAGTGAAATTCACAAGCCACATTTAATAAAATCCCTTTCCATTTGTAAAAACATAACATATAATCATATTATGAAAAAATAAGAAGGGACAATGAACAAGGTGATGTTGAGATATAGATTTCAACTATGTGTTTTTGTATATGGCTACGAATATTCCTTCAATCTTAAATTAGAACCATTTATTTAATAAAAACAAAAAATTCGAAAGATTATTCTGAAAAAGATATGCTTATGATAATTGTTTCCAACAACCCGTTATATCTACATTCTAGGTAAGTGATTGCACATTACCCCATATAATATTCAGTTTTTTTTATTCTTTAATTTTTTTTTTATATGATCAAATTTACATATATTTCCTATCCAATTTTAACAATGTTATGAGAATATAGCTCATGCAATTTCACTACACCTTTATGAATTACAATGCATTGAAGCTTATTTATAAATGTAGATTGCAATAAAGAAATATATACTCCAATATAATGAATGAATGGTATTTTCAATAGATAAATTTGCATCTTCTCAATTTATTAATGAAAGTTATTGATTTGCTTCAAAAGGCCATTAACAATAAAATTATGTTGTAAATCAAAAACCATTTTTATAATTTTTAATGTGATTTTTATTAAAGATATATCTAATGGTAAGAGAACTAATATAGTAGCAATTGATGTAATGGGAATAGAGCTCAAAATATATGGAGATTTTACTGTCACACCAGTCTAACATGAGAATACAACTCATCCAATTTCACTACACCCTTCTAAATTACAATGCATTGAAACTTATTTATAAATGTAGATTGCAAAAAAGAAAGATATACTCCAATACCATGAATCAAGGGTATTTTGAATAGATAACTTGGCATATTCTCAATTCATTAATTAAATTTATTGAGTTGATTCAAAATGCCTCTAAAAATTTAAATTATGTTGTAAATCAAAAACCATTTTTATAATTTTGAATGCATTTTTTCTTCCAGATGTATTTAATGGTAAGAGAACTAATCTGGTACCAATTGATGTAGGGGGAATAGAGCTCAAAATATTTGGAGATTTTATTGTCACGCTAGTCTAACATGAATCACTTTTATTTCAGGATGGCTTGGATTGCTATCTTCAAAGAAATTTTTACATCACTGTTATATTATTACAAATATTGACAATAGATAGATGTTTTTCATAAGTATCAATTTTTTTTCTATTTGATCTATTCAATTCATAGTCCACAAGTTTTTTAATAGACCATAATAGAGTGCTCTCTTAAGGCACTTTTTGATAGAAAGTTAACCCCCAGATGAGATGAGATGATATACTTAAATGATAAAAATGTAATAGTAAAAAGCTTATTATATATTATATTTCACCTATTCATTTCATTATTAATTTATAAATTAGATAATATGATATCAAATAATAAGATATCTTATTAAAAAATTTATTAAATTTTGATATATGTTTTCTTATATTATTAAGATCACTAAAATTATTTTAATTATATTTAAATAATTTTTTTAGTTTTCAACTCTATTCTCGATGATCTCTTACTACTTTCCTTTTTCTAATATTTTCCTCCTCCATCAATGCTTCATTAACCAATTGTACTTTGTGAATTCAATTTATCACCTTGTTTTTGATAGTTAGGGTAAATATTGAATCCTCTAAAAAAATTTAAATCAAGAGTTTTTATTATACTATTAATACACCATGAGAAGGCTCCTGATTCATGCCTATTCTTTTTAATTAACCAATAACCCTATTGTATCCATCCCCTCTTGCTGCATAAGTGAACTAAAAGTTTTAATTTTTTAATTACTTGACTACGTCAGCCGATCCCAAATGTGGACGCAGGATATTCCTAGAATTTTACAGCCGACCACAGATCGTCGTTTCAGGCATGTTACACATTCAGAACCCATGTGTGTTTAGTTCCCAAGAAAAGGATTTGTATTTATATGATTTCATAAGTCAGTATCATAACATACAGATGGAAAAGCACCTGTCAATGCCCTGAATCTATGGATTTTTTTTGGATGTGCTATCATCTATAGCACCTGTGGATTCTATAGTGAAGTAAGACGCAGTTACAGATCACATTCATTGATGTGACCACTTTTGATAGCAAGGAATAGAGTTGCTCCTGAGGTTTGGAGGTTAGAAATTTTTTCAGTTTCAGTGTAGAATTTTGCACCCCATAAGGTGACATTGATGATGTACCCTGTCATGTAGCAGAAGGAGATAGTTTCCTTCCACGTTCTTGACTCCTCCTTTCGACGTTTCTTTGTACCTATCGGTGTAATTGATAGTTATTTGACTACATGAACTGATCATGATTGTGGAAGTAGGATGCACCTGGTGCTTTATGGCCAACCACTTTCAACACATATTGCAGGTTACATGTTTAATAACCATGGGCATTTAGTTCCCAGAAAAATCTCTTCATTTCACAAAATGATTTCTTTGGTTGATTCAAACTAGATTTATTTTTCTACTACAAAATGTGGAGACAAGATATGTTGATATAATATGCATTATGTCGAGCAACATGCGATCAATGAAAATGATAATGATTTTCACATGATCAATAATTTATTTAAGTGGAATCATGCGCATAAATTGTGGGTAATGGAGTGCGACATAAAAAAATAAGTGAAGATAACTTTTATCAACATAAATGTTTTATGAGAGCCATGAGATGCAAGCCACGGAAAAAGTGGTCATTTGACAACATAAAGTAATGTTGCGAGAGCATTCAAACAATAGTCACTCACCATCAAACAACATAAATAAATGTAGGGACAAATCTAAGTCCTTGGGAAGTTTTCACTCAGTCACACCCTGAGCCACATAAACAAGTGTGAAAATCTTGTGATGTATATTGATTCTAAGATATTTGTATGAAGGAAGTTTCTTCAAGCTGTTATTGTCATATATGAATTCATCATACATGATATTTCCAGATTCAATTATCATTAATTTGTTTTTTAAATATTAGCAATCATACCCATCTTGGAATGGAAATATTGGAGGAATCTTATTCTTTTTCTAGGATTGTAAGGAATCCTTGCTAAAAGAAAAATATCGTCAATATCAAGAAGAAGAGATAGCTATACCAATGATATTGGAACCAACACAACCTGCTTCCTCCAAGCACTCTTCCCATAAGACACCATTTTTTAGCTAGGATATTGCAGTTAATTTCTTATTATATAAAAAAATGGACCCAAACTTCACAATAATGGTATCATACAACATTTTCACAACAGCCCTCAACTCAACTTGGAACATTTATCTATTCCAAAGGTTTTTCTTGGGAACAATGTCAAAAATATTTTCTAAATTCATTCAATGAAACAACAAAGGAGACCGATTTTACTATTGCAACACTCTTCCAATAATATGAGAGTGTTATAGGTCAGTTTGGGCATCATTCCCAATGACCTGGTTAACTGGACATCATCCCCAGGACCGATGAATAGGGTCTATCATTCCCTATCATCTCAGTTGTTACATGCCCTAAGCCAAAGAACATGAAAAATCACTCCTGACTTACATCTGCAAAGGTTTCCAAGATTTGAAGTTTATAATATATCATATGAGAGCTTACCAACGCTGCCTCTAAAGGGACTAAGTGCGTATCATATGCAAGTAGCCCCATTCTAGGGTGCTTTACAAAGCACTTCCTGACATTCAAGAGTGCGTTGGTCACATTGGGAGCGAAATTCTCATTGTTCCGGGATCTCCACTTGGCCAGTGCCTTCCAGAAGAGTTAACATGTATCAAACTTCGAATCCATGTGTCCATTTGACATATACAAGATTGGGAACTTGCCTTGACTATTATTAGAAATTCATTGATTGTAGAACTACCTACAACTCCTCTATAAATTGAGCACAGATCCTAGTGCTTGATAAGGAAGAATTGGAGTAGAGAAATGCTGGTGGAGTTTCAATTGAGGAATTGATTTGAGTGACATGCTACTGGAGAGATGTGCATTGTGATGAGGTTGGGATGTTTCTGGAGATGGTGACACTAAATCAATCACTGGGTTTTAACCTCCCCTTCTATCCATTAATAAATATTGTTGTTTACTTTCCCACATATGTATTTGTATAAGCTCACGTTTTCCATATTATGAATTCTTATTTGATACATATGGTTCATGTTTTATTTATTTAACTGAATAAATTGAATAGACATCTGTATTATTGCTATATTTTGATGTTTAGTGTTCATCTTTGCATAGAATGTTTTGGCGACTTAACTCAGATTTGAAGCTACAGAAAAAGCAACAGAAGGAGAATAGGAAGCACTTGGATTCCAAGTAGGTTCTATGATCTATTCTGTGTGTTTATTTCTTGTTAGGAAAAGAAACTACAAAGTCTTAACCTGTTGATGTTTCTTGGAAGCAAAAAGTTGGGTTACACTTTTTGCCCTTTTTTGAGAAAAAAATTTCATTTTTTTCGGTTCTTCAACTTTCTGCAAACTATAACAATTTTTCTGTGTAGAATTTCATTTTGCGATAAAAATAAAAGTTGTGAGAAATTTTGTTAGCTTTCTATTACTTATTTTTTGAAATTTTTTTATGTAGATTTGCTATGTCAACTTAGCATTTCTTTGAGTGTGTGTTTCTTAACAATTAAAGGATTCATAAGAAGTCATGTTATGTCGCAATGCTGTATTCATTGAAAATTTGTGTTTTTGAAAAAACAAAATGTGTTACAACAATCTAGACAGAGTCTACTTTGTTTTCGTCATATTTACAAAGCCAATGGATGCATATCATAATTACTAGAATTTTTTGAAGTGGTCCAATACGAAAAACTGCGTATTTTGGATATGTTTCACGTGGCAAGAAATTTCTTAACATATAAGTTATAAACTAAAAATCTAAAAGCTACCCATTAGAGTCGACGGACCAATGTAATGCCCCATAATTTTTTCAATTTTTTTTACAATGTATTTTGGGAGATAAAAAATTTTGATTTCACTGAATCACGACGACCCTCAGAAATTGTTTGCACCTATTTTATTAGAAAAATAATTGAAATTAATAAACGTTTATGAAATTCCATAAAAGTTATATTTCCTGAAAGTAGATTCAATTTTGAAAATGCTTTTCTTGGTTCCGACAATTAATTAACAACTTTTCATGGAGTTTAATCAGTCCAAAGTTTTAGAACCGTTTTCAGAGCCTGCTTTTGCGTAATTGGTGATGCGTTAGTTCGGCCGAACTTTTAGTCCAAGTTCAGCCGAACTATGTTTTCCGTTTATGAGTCGCTAAATCTAACGTCTTAATAGTTCGGCCGAACTTCTTCTAAACAGTTCGGCCGAACTATTGTGTAACTCTCCGTCAGCCGGAACGTTTTATGGAGCCCCCTACAAAAAACACATTTCGCTTCAATATCAATTGCCGCGAAATGATTCACAAATTTCGCACATTTCGCACTTCATCTCATTTTACAAAGACTTGGTTTGGGTTCAAAAACTTTTCTTCAAAGTTTGGGTTTAAAGAACTTTTTTGGAAGACATTTTTTGGAGGCGGCGTGATTTTTCTTGGAAGTATGTATGTGTTTTGTGTTGAAATAAATCTTTTGAGCTTCTTTGTTCAAAAAATTTTCTTCAAAGTTTGGGTTTAAAGAATTGGGTTTAAGCGCATTTCTTGGAAGCAAATTGATTTTACAATTTTGGATTTAAAGAACTTTTTTGGAAGACATTTCTTGGAGGTGGCATGATTTTTCTTGGAGGTATGTACGTGTTTTGTGTTTTTTAAATTGTGTGTTTTGAATTGGATTACTTATTTTTTACAAAAAATTTACACTGATTTTTTTTTTAAATTTTTAAAAATTAAATCTTTTGTGATATTTTTTGTAATTGAGTTATTGTCTAATTTTTTGAAGGAAATTTTTTGAACTTCATACCCTATTATCATGGGAAATCGAAGAACTTGTGCGAGAAAATATGATCGAAAAAGAGACCCTGAGGCATGTAGAGAAGAGACGAGACAATATCGCAAAAGAAAGTTAGAAGCCCTCTCAAATATTGAAGAGGAAAATCAACTTCAAGCAGAAATTGAAGCAGGTATGTAAATGTAAATATTATGATATATTGATATATATTTAAAATTTTCCTAATGTAAAATGTGAAGCTTAATTTTTATTTGATGAACTAGTTTGAAAAATATTTTGTTTGATGTAAACAGACAGAGATACTCCTCAAAATATTGAAGAAGAAAATCAACCTCAAGCAGAAATTGAAGTAGGTTTGTAAATGTAAATATTATGATCTATTAATATATTTTTAAATTTTTCCCAATGTAAAATGTGAAGCTTAATTTTTATTTGATGGACTAGTTTGAAAAATATTTTGTTTAATGTAAACAGATAGAGATACTCCTCAAAATATTGAAGAAGAAAATCAACCTCAAGCAGAAATTGAATCGGGTATGTAAATGTAAATATTATGATCTATTGATATATTTAAAATTTTCCTAATATTTATTGACATATTTATTAATTTAGTGATTTATTGAATGTGTACTATTTTTTCGAATATGTACAGATGAAATCACTATCGATAATGAGATGTTAGAAAATGTCGACACTCACACATATGGAGATAAAAAACCTGACCATGTTATACGATATCGTGTCGATAGAATTTTTGAAAAGTATTTAAAAAATGAGCAATTGAAAGTTAAAGCTCAAATATTAAAAGGTCTCCTATCATGAAGGAAATTAAAAGAAGCGACGACACTATTGGGTATTCGAAAGTCAACCAAAGATAAAAAAATGAAAGAAGAGGTGATAAAAAATATGAGTAGTGCTATAGAGTCAATTAAGAGATCTAGAGATAAAGATGTTTCAAATATACGTAAAGGAATACAGATGGCAATGGTTTCACCAAGTACTCAAGAGAATCGTTTGATAACATCTATGGCACGAGCACTGAGAACCTCGCGAAAAACTCTGCACAAACATCGAAAATTCGACTGCAAATAGATGTAAATGATGAACTCGCTTGTTGGAGAGCTATTTGTAGGCAACCATACAAAGATAGACTTGGAGAAGATGTTAAAAAAATAATATATGAATATTGGAAGAACAATTCACGTGTTTCACCAACTGCAAGACATGTGATGCGAAGAAGAATAACACGAAATCAATACGAAGAACATGAAAAACATCTCTTGGAAACCACTCAAATAGAGTTATTCAACAAGTTCAAAGAAGAAAATCGTCAAATTCATGTTTCACTTAGTGCTTTTGTTCAACAAAAACAATGGTATGTAAAACCTATCACCGTACGCGACACTTGTTGTTGCCATTATCATGTGGAATTTGAGTTATATTATGACACATTCCTTGATTTTGGTAGAACATTATGGAAGGATTCACCTCCTCCTTCCACTATCCGCGAATTCATATCTCAAATTCTATGTGAAAGAGAAAGCGATGAACTATTTTACAAAAAGAAATGTGTTGGTGGTAAAAAATGCGATGATTGTGGAAATTTGACTAAATTTCAAAACAAATATCGTATTGATATAAATGATCAATCATTGTGTTAGTGTCAGCCTTTACAGCCTTCCTCCAGTGATCAAACATGCTCTTACAAAGTGATTTTAAGGTGTCAAGGTCAAATTTTGTCATTTCAAAGAGTCTTCAAGCAAAATTTGGTCACTAGGCATTAGGTCTAAGGGTTTGTTTTCACTCTTTTCAAAGTTGTCCAAATGTCGGTCCATGTCACCATTCAGCTGAGTGTATCATAATTCAAAGGGTTTTCATCATCATGTCAAGTTCCATTGAGTCATTTTACACCTTGTTCATGCTTCAGTTGTGCCTTGGTAAGGTCCATTTCCCTCACCTAGGGTTTTGGAGGTAATTTCTCTTGGATGGTCAAATCATCGAAACAAATTGTATCCTGATGTTCACACACCTTCCCCTATCCTTAATATACCTTATTAAACACTTCCCATCACTGAGATCCCCCAAATTCCTCATTTTTGCACAAACCCTAGTTTCTTGCCACAACTTGGCAATTTTCTAGGTTAGGCATGTGTTTTGCCCTTTTGGACCCCTTCCCCTCACTAAATCTCTGATATTCCACTTTAACCTACTTCCTAACATACCTCCCTACTTCCAAAAATTTCCCCAAGAATTTAGAAGCACCTTATCCCCTTCATTTCGCTTCATTTCGACAAAATCCCTTGTTTCACACATCGGGATAAGTTTCACTCAAAAGATGTTTCAGAGCAATCAAAGATGAATTTTGGAAAAATGAGAGAGGTTTTTGTCCAAAACATGCCAAAGAAGAAAAACCTCTCTCAACGTTTACACATGTATCATGGTTTTAGAGAAATATCAAAAATACAGTTGCCTCAGGAGAATTGAATGCACCTCTGAAGTGACCTTGGGAAAATCAATTTTTCTCCTAGCATGGTTGGCTAAATGACTTGCTTGATGAGTCAAAGGATAACTAGATAGAAATATATTTCCAATGAGCTATCATGAGCTCAATTTGGAGTTGAGGAAGACCTTCAAAAGTTGACTGCAACAGCGCTCTGCCTTGAGGCAGCCTCATTCTGCTCATTTTGACAAGTGTTGGGAGATTTGATTTTTGGCAGGGTAAATGAAATCCAAATTGCATAATTCTACTTGTGTTGGAAATTAGACTCCAAGAGATTTCCAACGAGCTATCACACGCTCAATTTGGACACCGATAAGGCCTCCAAAAGCTTCCTGCAAAATGCACTATGTGGCAAGAGGCGTGCGACCCACTTGAAATGGGTGAGACCCACTTGAGGGGCGCGACCCACTTGAGCGCCACAGCCAGTGTAAAGTTGAACGGGTGAGACCCACTTGGGGGGTGCGACCCACTTAAATCAGAACCCAAAAAAATCGTTTTTTGTGCCCAGATTCGATTCTAATCGACTCCAAAAGCTTCCAAACAGGTTTTTAATCATTACTCAGTGATTTTTTAAACAGGATCGTGGTGTTTTGAAATGGGGAAATTAATGTATTTGAATGGAGAGGTGAAACCCTATATTCATGGCAGATTTATTTCTTAGGGTTTTAATTACATATTGATGGTTTTGTGAAGATTTTCCCACCTTGTACGATTAAATATATACCTCTGCATATATTGTCAAGGTCTCACTGCCCTCACACTCATTCTACCACTGCTGTCACTACCATGTGATCATATCGTCATCCCTTCCCCATATTCATTATCCTCATATCCCTTTATACTTTTGGTTCCCATGTGAAATCCCAAACCCTATTACTTACTACTACATTCCTCCATTGACACAAGCCTAATCTCCATAACATTCAAAGGTTGTTTCTTTGTCCTTGATTCCACTTGACTCATTGATATGTCGCCATTTCATTTCACTCCTGTCCTTAGAAACTACCCCCATCACCATATCCCATTCCTATCTCACTTATAGGGGTTCTCAATCCCTCATTCCCCTTTGGCACGCATTTGGCGATTGGAGACAAAGACACCAAGGTCCCATTTCTCATTTTCAACAAGCTGAACATACACATTGCAACACCATGACTGACAACAACACATCATACAACCGAGACAGTGTTTTCACCACAGGAGCTGCATGCACCAGGAGAGCACTAAAACGGCGGAAAAGGCCTGATCCACTTCGGATTTTGGCCGAGGCTTCATTGGCTGGGCAAGATACATGATGGAGGGTCTTCGCTCCGAATTCGAGCAAATTCGGAGAAAATTTTGTCATTTTGAAATTTTTTGGGTCCAAAAATAGGTTTTTCAGTTAAGCGGGTCTCGCACTCATATGCTCACTTTTTTCTGGGACACTTGCTGAGGGAAATCTTTGCATTTTTAGATTTTTCATGATAAGTTATGCATCGTCAGGCATTTCCGAAGCATTTCATCAGATTCTGGATGGTCAAAAAGCTCAAAAACACCATGAAAACCACCTTGCTGCCACCTTTTGCACCAGCAGGAAGTACTTCTTGGAGAATGAGGTTTTGGAGGGTCAAATGAGCTCCAAATTGGGAAATTCCACTTGGGTTGGATAGCCAACATCCAAGGATTTCCAACGAGCTATCATGAGCTCAATTTGGATGCCGAGAAGTACTTCAAAATCGGGCTGAAAAGCATGCGACCCACTTTGCTCAGGGGTGCGACCCACTTAAATTTTTGGCTGAATTTTCAACTTCCAGCTTAGATTTTCGGCCAGTTTGGACCAGTTTTGCTTGTGGATGAAATTTTTGGGTTTTCATGATGTAAATTGATGGTTGGCATGTAACTTTGGCTTATTTTTACCTATTCTAGAAGATTCACTCTCAAAAAAGTGAAAATCATGTAAATGAATCAGTTTCCACTCTTTTAGAGGCAAGTTGTTAGCTGCCTAGATTTTAGTTCCTTGATTAGAATTTGGTTGAAACTGACCCCTAAAGGATGAATTCGACCCCTAGAGGTGTGGGAAGGGGTTAGGATGGTCTATATGATGTAATTTCTCAATCATTTTCAGAGGTTAGAGAGGTTGGACTCTTGGGAAACTTTTGTCACCATTGTACATATTTTTTCATATTTTGGCTAAGGAAAGATCAGAGGTTTTGCGGCACTTGTTGGGATCCTTGTGGTGTTCTGTTCTTGATGGTGTTTTCTCTCTGTTTACTGTAAGTTCTTCATGTTAAATGTATGCCATTCCTTTCATATGCTTCTGAAATTAAATGGATGAGTAGATGAGGTTGAACCCATTGTTTACAGTGCTCTGCCTTTGAATTCGTTTAATTTTGCATGTTTTCGACTGTTTGGAGAGGATCCAAGTTCTTCTTTGCCCTCTTCAGCTCCTCGTCGGTATAATATGTCCGTATATCCAATCTAAAGCATCAAGACATTCACCTACCTCGCCCCAACTCGAATTCTGCAAAGGTCTGACCTTATCCCCGGACCCAAAATTTTTTTTTCCCATTTCTCCAACGAAAACCCAAAAACCAAAAATCAAACATACCTATCTCTTTACTAGCCTAAAATAAGTTCCCTTTTAAAGTCATATCGCACCCTATTGCTCATTTTATCGAGATTGACGGAGAGAGCCCTCTCCTGAGCCCTCTCCTGTCCTCGTAGGGCTAGCTACGAGGCTGAGCGTGGTTTGATGTAGCCTTGAGTTTTACCTCATTTCATCCTGAGGTAGATTTGAGCGCTAACATAGTGGCGACCATACTGGGGAGAAACTCAAAACGTTTGCTTGTTATAGACGGAGTCTGAAGTCACGCCAAGTAGCCTTCGAAATGTTGTTGCTATGCATCAGCGAAGTAGATAAAAGCTGCTTCAGTCGATCTCCGGTTTAGCTTGTGAATGTGTCCCTTGATTTTCGAATTCCCCCAGTACATGTATCGAGTTCAGATCTGATGGTTGATGGTGGACAACGATCAGACATAAGAAGGCTGAAATCATTCACCTGGTGACTCCAATTTAAAGTCTGGAGGACTGACTCTTTCTCTAAGAAAATGGAAGGATATTACACAAAGTTCAGGTATCTAAAGTGGAATGGTATTCAGGATCTAATCTGCTTTCTTGTAAATTACTTCTTCGCTGGTCTTGAAGTTGTCTTGAAAGTTTTTCATAATTTGTTGTATGATAAAGGTGATCAAAATCTTCACCCGACCCAATCAAAAAGTGTAAATGCTGAGTTTCCCTTTGATCCTGGTCTCCTTACTTTTCCCACGTCTTATGATGACTCTCTTCAGAGTGACGAGCCAGAAAATCAAGCTGATCCCGCAGCTCTTGTATATACTCCTACACCTTGTAAAATTCCAGATCGGTATAAACCTCTTGTTTTACCTTCTGTTCTTCATGCTTTCCCTAAAAATTATGACCTATATCTACCAAGATTTGACGGTGAATGTAACAATGTCAATGCTGAGCAACATGTGCAGAATGTTGAGACTTTTTTAGATCTTTTTGAAGTTGATGATGAAGATGTTAGTATTAGGCTTTTTGCTCTTTCTTTGCAAGCCCAAGTGAAGAGTTGGTTCAAAGCCTTGCCTGATGCGAGCATCACAGATTTCCAGCAGTTTGTCAAAGTTTTCCTTGACAGGTGGATGATCAGACATAACCCTTTCTTGATTTTAGACGAGTATGCCCAGCTGAAGAGACAGTCAGGAGAGACAGTACAACAGTTTTCTGCCAGATTTAATCAAGTATATTTTTTGATACCAGCTGATATAAGACCTTCTCCTAGATCCGCTCTCTTGCACTACCCAGGTGCCTTTGATCCGGAAATGGAGTTTCAGCTGAGAGAAAAGAATATTGCAACACTTCACGAGATGCAGAACAAGGCAGTGAATGTAGAGGCTCATTTGCTGATCCGGAGGGCAAGGTTGAAGGAAGAAGAAAAGAAGAATGTTTCAGAGCAGCTGACACCTTCAGAGGAAAAGCTTGATCTTTTTGTAAACGCAGTAGAAGAGATGGTGCGGAAAATGACTGCAAAAAATGAAAATGACATTCAAGAACAAGTTGCTAACCCAAAACATTTTGTTTCTGATCCCAGTTGTTATAGTGATTGTTTTATAGATCATTGTGAAGAAGAGAGAGCTGTTGATATGATGTGTATGTTTGATGATGAATTGCCTCAGTTTGATCAGTATGATGATGATTATGTTCTCCAAACAGAAGCTAATCTTGCAGACGAATTAGTAGCTAGTTTGTGCGAGGAGGAAGTTCGCTTTCAGCAGCTCGAGTACAGTGATCAACCGATGCATATCAGCTATGGCAATGATGAGGAAAGTGCAGAAAATTTTGATGTAAGTGAAGGATCTTTGCCTTTTTGTTTTGATTCGTTTCAGTTCATCAGAGACAACTACCATGCAATCAGAAATCAAATGTCAACAAGTCTTGATTTGGACCATCTTGAGGGCAATGCAAGCCTTGTTCAAAACTTTTCATATTCAGATTTTCAGCCCTCGAAAGCCATTGATTTTCAAGTTGCAGATGAGGACATGCAAGCTGGTACATGTGATCAAATGCTACAAGGTGATTCAGTTCCATTTTGTTTTGAATCATTCCAGTTGTTAAAGGGTAAATTGCATAGTAAATCTTCAAATGAGCAGCCTATAGGAAATCATCAATCTCTCAGTATTGATGTTGAGGATGAGATAGATAACGAAATTCTTGGGTAGCCTGTAGCATCAGATTTGCAGCCACCAAATGAAATTGAAGGTCAGATTACAGATGAAGTTGTGGAAGATGAAATACATGATTTGATGATGCAGGAAAATTCTATACCCTTTTGTTTCGAAGCATTTCAGTTTATAAGGCAGAATCTTCGTAATATATCTCAAGGAAAAGATGAACAGCCAATAGGATGTCATACAGTTTCAAGGGATACAGTGCAGCAGTCTTCTCAAGTTTTTGATGATCCTATTGCTTGTGTGTTGGATGATGTTTGCTGTAAAAGTTGTCCTTCATTAGCTAACCATGTGTCGGAAAAGAATATTGATAATCTTATTCAAAGGTCACCTTCATTGTCTTGTTTAACATATTGTTCATTGCATAGCAGATGTCAAGATTTCCATTCATATGAGGAGATTGATAAAGGAGGCTTTTGTTCAGTTTGGAATCAGCAACAGAGTTTGATTTTTCATGAATTTCAGGATCCTTTTGACAACTTGCTGCAATCACCAAAGAAAAGCACCGCAGATGTGATGAAAAGTTTAAGATCAAGGTATGGAGATTATCTGGACCAGAGCTATGTTTATGAAGATCCTTTCGTAGTATTCTTCAGTCATCCAGTCAATTTGTGCTTTGCAAGTTTATCAGCAGTCCACGTGGTTCAAAGTTTCCATGGGAGTTGCCTTTCAGTAGTTATTTCTCGTTGTTCATAAGAAAGCATTTGGGAAGAAATAAAACAGCAGCTAGCATGCTTACATGGTTGCATTGGCTGTTCCATTACACTTGATCGGGTGGTGTAAAGTACAATTAGAGTAGGTTGTATTGAATAAGCTCTACTTTGAGCATCTTTTTCAGTTTTTCAGTTGTGTTTAAGTACCGAGTCAGTTTTTAGTTGAGTGAGAGTCAATTTGTGTCATCAAGTCATCAGTTTTCAGTCATGCATTTCAGTTTGAGTTTTTTATTCCATGGCCCAATGGATAAGGCACTGGTCTGCTCTCCCAAAGATCTGCCGTTCTTGGCACCTCCAAGGAGCTACCATCCCCATTGGAGCCAATGTTAGTGTCAGCCTTTACAGCCTTCCTCCAGTGATCAAACATGCTCTTACAAAGTGATTTTAAGGTGTCAAGGTCAAATTTTGTCATTTCAAAGAGTCTTCAAGCAAAATTTGGTCACTAGGCATTAGGTCTAGGGTTTGTTTTCACTCTTTTCAAATTTGTCCAAATGTCAGTCCATGTCACCATTCAGCTGAGTGTATCATCATTCAGAGGGTTTTCATCATCATGTCAAGTTCCATTGAGTCATTTTACACCTTGTTCATGCTTCAGTTGTGCATAGGTAAGGTCCATTTCCCTCTCCTAGGGTTTTGGAGGTAATTTCTCTTGGATGGTCAAATCATTAGAAAAACTTGTATCCTGATGTTCATACACCTTCCCCTATCATTAATGTACCTTATTAAACACTTCCCATCACCGAGATCCCCCAAATTCCTCATTTTTGCACAAACCCTAGTTTCTTGCCACAACTTGGCAATTTTCTAGGCTAGGCCTGTGTTTTTCCCTTTTGGACCCCTTCCCCTCACTAAATCTCTAAGATTCCACTTTCCCCTGCTTCCTAACATCCCTCCCTACTTCCAAAAATTTCCCCAAGAATTTAGAAGCCCCTTATCCCCTTCATTTCGCTTCATTTCGACAAAATTCCTTGTTTCACACATCGGGATAAGTTTCACTCAAAAGCTGTTTCAGAGCAATCAAAGATGAATTTTGGAAAACTGAGAGAGGTTTTTGTCCAAAACATGCCAAAGAAGAAAAACCTCCCTCACGTTTTACACAGGTATCATGGTTTTAGAGAAATATCAAAAATACCGTTGCCTCAGGAGAATTGAATGCACCTCTGAAGTGACCTTGGGAAAATCAAGATTTCTCCTAGCATGGTTGGCTAAATGACTTTATTGATGCATCAAAGGATAACTAGACAGAAATACCTTTCCAATGAGATATTATGAGCTCAATTTGGAGTTGAGGAAGACCTTCAAAAGTTGACTGCAACAGCGCTCTGCCTTGAGGCAGCCTCATTCTGCTCATTTTGACTAGTGTTGGGAGATTTGATTTTTGACAGGGTAAATGAAATCCAAATTGCATAATTCCACTTGTGTTGGAAATTAGACTCCAAAATATTTCCAACGAGCTATCACATGCCCAATTTGGACACCGGGAAGGCCTCCAAAATCCTCCTGCAAAATGCACTATGTGATAAAGTGCGCGCGACCCACTTGAGCGGGTGAGATGCACTTGAGGGGCGCGACCCACTTGAGCGCCACAGCCAATGTAAAGTTGAACGGGTGAGACCCACTTGGGGGGTGTGACCCACTTAAACCAGGGCGCTACCCACTTAAATCAGAACCCAGAAAATTGTGTTTTGCGCCCAGTTTTGATTCAAGTCGACTCCAACAACTTGCAAGTAGGTTTTTAAACATTGCTCAGTGATTTTTGGACATGATTATGGTGTTTTGAAAGTGGAGAAACAAATTTTTGATGTGGAGAAACATGAAACCTATGTTCATTGCAAATTAATTTCTTAGGGTTTTGAAAGACATGTTGATAGTCTTGTGAAGGATTTCCAAGGTTGTGTTGTTGATATATATGCTCATGCCTCTACTGTCTGTGGTGTCCCTGCTCATTATTTACCTCAGCCTCACGCTCTCTCATTGCCATTACATCACTGCTCTCATTGTTATTGTCATTGTCATTTTCACACTATTCATCATTCATGTTATGACATTGTACCATTTTCACTTGTCCACTTCCTCCATTGACAAAAGCCTAATCTCCATAACATTCAAGGGTTGTCTTCTTTGTCCTTGATTCCACTTGACTCACTGATATGTAGCCATTTCATTTCACTCCTGTCTTTAAAAACTACCCCTATCACCATATCCCATTCCTATCTCACTTATAGGGGTTCTCAATCCCTCATTCCCCTTTGGCACGCATTTTGTGATTGGAGACAAAGACACCAAGGTCTCATTTCTCATTTTCAACAAGCTGAACATACACATTGCAACACCATGACTGACAACAACACATCATACAACCGAGACAGTGTTTTCACCACAGGAACTGCATGCACCAGGAGAGCACTAAAACGGCGGAAAAGGCCTGATCCACTCCGGATTTTGGCTGTGGCTTCGTTGGCTGGGCATGATACATGATGGAGGGTCTTCACTCTAAATTTGAGCAAATTCGAAATTTTTTTTGTCATTTTGAAATATTTTGGTCTAAAAACAGGTTTTTCAGTTAAGCGGGTAGCGCGCCCATATGCTCACTTTTTTTCGGGACACTTGCTGAAGGAAATCTTTGCATTTTTGGATTTTTCATGGTAAGTTATGCATCCTCAGGCATTGCCGAAGCATTTCATCAGATTCTGGATGGTCAAAAAGCTCAAAAACACCATGAAAACCACCTTGCTGCCACCTTTTGCACCAACAGGAAGTACTTCTGGGAGAATGAGGTTTTGGAGGGTCAAATGAGCTCCAAATTGGGAAATTCCACTTGGATTGGATAGCCAACATCCAAGGCTTTCCAACGAGCTATCATGAGCTCAATTTGGATGCCGAGAAGTACTTAAAAATCGGGCTGAAAAGCATGCGACCCACTTAAATTTTTGGCTGAATTTTCAACTTCCAGCTCAGATTTTCGGCCAGTTTGGACCAGTTTTGTTTGTGGATGAAATTTTTGGGTTTTCATGATGTAAATTGATGGTTGGCATGTAAATTTGGCTTATTTTTACCTATTCTAGAAGATTCACTCTCAAAAAAGTGAAAATCATGTAAATGAATCAGTTTCCACTCTTTTAGAGGCAAGTTGTTAGCTGCCTAGATTTTAGTTCCTTGATTAGAATTTGGTTGAAACTGACCCCTGAAGGAGGAATTCGACCCCTAGAGGTGTGGGAAGGGGTGAGGATGGTCTATATGATGTAATTTCTCAATCATTTTCAGAGGTTAGAGAGGTTGGACTCTTGGGAAACTTTTGGCACCATTGTACATATTTTTTCATATTTTGGCTAAGGAAAGATCAGAGGTTTTGCGGCACTTGTTGGGATCCTTGTGGTGTTCTGTTCTTGATGGTGTTTTCTCTCTGTTTACTATAAGTTCTTCATGTTAAATGTATTCCATTCCTTTCATATGCTTCTGAAATTAAATGGATGAGTAGATGAGGTTGAACCCATTTTTTACAGTGCTCTGCCTTTGAATTCGTTTAATTTTGCATGTTTTCGACTGTTTGGAGAGGATCCAAGTTCTTCTTTGCCCTCTTTAGCTCCTCGTCGGTCTAATCTGTTCGTATATCCAATCTAAAGCATCAAGATATTCACCTACCTCGCCCCAACTCGAATTCTGCAAAGGTCTGACCTTATCCCCGGACCCAAAATTTGTTTTTCCCATTTCTCCAACGAAAACCCAAAAACCAAAAATCAAACATACCTATCTCTTTACTAGCCTAAAATCAGTTCCCTTTTAAAGTCATCTCGCACCCTATTGCTCATTTTATCGAGATTGACGGAGAGAGCCCTCTCCTGTCCTCGTAGGGCTAGCTACGAGGCTGAGCGTGGTTTGATGTAGCCTTGAGTTTTACCTCATTTTAGCCTGAGGTAGATTTGAGCGCTAACACATTGTCCAACATGAAAGTGAAATGGAAGAGATATGAATATATCGATACATCGATTCAAGGTGCAGATAGTGTTAAAAGAATCGAATTACAAGAAGACGAAATTTTTCTGATAGACTTTTTGAGAAAGTTTGAGGCAGAAATTTACAAATACACCAAGCATTCCCATAGAGCTCGATGGCAGGACTTGCAATTCAAAAAATCTCGTGAAGTTTTTCCACCAGGGACCATTTTGTCAGTGATTGATTTTGCATAAAACTACACATTTGTTCCACAAAAAGAAATTCAGAGTGAATACTATCACTCTGACCAAGTCTCCATGCTCGTCCATATTCTATATAGACATGCTGAACAAAATGTCGATCATATAGAAAGTACGAGTGAAAATCGACATATCATTAAAGAATATCACTTTTATATCAGTGACGATCGTACACATGATACATGTTTTGTACAACATTGTTTTGGAAGAATTTATGATTCATTGAAAAATCGTGGAATAAAATTCAATGAACATTGGATATGGTCAGACGGATGCGCAGGTCAATTCAAATCTGCACGATCATTCTTTTGGTTGTGTTGTCTTCATAAGAAAACCTGCATTAAACATTGTTGGAATTTATTTGAGACTGGCCATGGAAAAGGAGAACATGACGGTGCAGGAGCATGCATAAAACGAGTACTTCGAAGATATCAAATGAACCACTCTGCACGCCGACTTGTGAACGCTGAAGAAGTTGTTCAATGGTGCAAAACTGCTCTAAGCCATGAGATTAACCCATCAAGAAAAGTGCGAAGGTACATTCAATTTAATTTATATTGGAAATATAATTTTAAACATTGTACATTTATCATGCAATGATTATTTTTAATTGTATTTTGATATCATATTTACAAATTATTTTTCTAATTTTCCATATAAATGTTTTTCTGGCATATTGGAATCGAAGACATAGATAGATCAATTGGAAATGACGTTGAAACAGTAAAATGGACTCAAAAATTGCATTCAATTCAAACAAAATTGTCCAGAAATGTGTTTGCATTGAATAAAAGAAAATATTCTTGTTTTTGTGATGTTTGCATAGAAAACACAAAATCCAATGACGTTTGTGAAAACAAAATGTATGTGAACGATTGGAAACATACAGAGCTAAATACAAAGGGCAAAATGTCTGTTGCAATGTTTGAAGAAATGCAATCAGAGGAAACTACAATATCATCCGATGGTGATCGAGCTTCTGATCTTGTTAGAGAAGGTAACATTTGAATTACTTTCTAATGATTTAAAGATCTAGAAATAAATTTAAATATGCATAATTAAATGTTAAATTTATTTTATTGTGCAGGAGATGTTTTTGCTGTAATTGCACCTATTGAAAATGATGAAAATGTGAAGTATTATTTGATGCGTTGCACTGAACGAAAAATAAAATTATTACAAGACTATAATGATCACGGATTTTAGTATGATAGAGGGTCTATTATACTGAAAGGTTATTTTTTCAAACAAACTCGTCAAAGTGGAGACTTTGTTTACTTTGAAGACTATGAACCTGATTCCATAAGTTGTCAATATAGTCACTTGGTGTGTGCAGCACGCATCAAGTTGATAGAAGTTCAATCAAAGAAAAAATCGAAAATTAAGAAATGGAAAATGTCAAAATCCGATCATGAACGGATTATTGAGGATGGAATTCCACTAGAATTTTTTTTAGTGAAGTGTCCAACAATTTATTATCTTTGGATTAAATATGTTTTAGAACTTCCAGTACTCAACTAAAAATTGAGCTGCTTATGTTATTTGTGGTTCGCACATGTTACAAATTTTTTGGGTACAAGCACGTGCTCTAGTATCAACTGAAAGTAGTTTTTCTATACATGTGCATTGATGAAAAATGTTATATGTATTGGATATATATATATATATATATATATATATATATATTCTAGAATGAAATTAATTGTTCTTGTATATTAATTGTTCTTTTATATCAGTAACCGACCATATGGTACAAATTATTTCACTTTATTTTGTAAGGTTAGATTCGGTCCCCATATGGCCTAGCCTCTAAGGGACGAGATAACAAGTGGTTGTCCCCACTTGCCCGAATCTCAGCTTTTAAACTTACATGAGTACAATTTTACTGTTTATGTCAGGCATCTTACATGATGTCCAAGCCAAAGATAGATTCTCTTTGTTTCAAGTTTCCGGTAAAAGCTGTCACCGAATGACCTGCTCAAACTCTTGTAGTAAACACCATACCTTATCTCTCTTGCTCTCCAATATTATTAGGTTTAATTATTATAACACAAAAATCATTCTACATTGTCAATAATTTTTTGCGCTTACACTGAAATCAATGAACACTATTAATCTAATGACTTTACAAGTAATGTACCATCATACATGCAATTATATCAAATTAGAAATCAACATATACAATGAAATCAATGGGGATTGTCTTGTTACAAGTAACATAATTTCAATTTACCATATGTGAAAATGTAGGTTGAAACCATCCAAAACTTTAAGTTTTAAAACCCTTTTGATTATATATTGTGCAACATTATTTAACATTAAACATTTAAATTTCATTAAATATCACATGCAAAATGTAGATTGAAACCATCCAAAACTCGAGTTTTAAAAACTTCACATGCCATGCCAATTATAATTCAACTATCCAACAAAAACATTTAACAAATTAAATATCACATGCCAAAGTTGTTTCAAGTTTCTGGTAAAAGTTGTCACCGAATGACCTACTAGGATATTATAAATACTTACTTTGTAAGATCATTTGGCATTCGGAAAAATTTGAAAGTCTTAGACTGTCAATCAATTTAAAGTATCATTCACCCTAGGGAGTGTAAAATATTCAATGTAGGTTGGTGACGATGCTCACTCCTAGCTTGAAGCAACACCAATGACCAATTCTTTAATGAATTCCAATGCACTAGACCAAAGTTGGTTCAACCTACTTGGTTTTTCACCCAAGAAATTCCAAGGATGGACTATCTGGACAAACTGCTGAAATTGAAAAGCTTGACATGGAGATACGACAAGGTGAACAAAGACTTCAAGAACTCTTTATGGAAAGGGCTCACATGAAGGAAAGAAGCACCAAATTGCAGGCTAAAGTCAAGAACATGGAAGATAAGATCAAGAGGGACTTTCTTGATCCGAAACCTATTGGTTTGAAGAAAGAAAATACATGTGTTGGCACACTTGGAAAAGAAGACGACCACACTATGAGGATTGGTGCACTTCGTTTGGAAGGAGTCAATATATGTCGTATTGGAGAAATTAGACAGAATTCGAAAAGGAAAGAGCTTGAACCAATTCAAGCAGACCCAGGATCGGATTGTTCTATGGAGCTTCATGAGAAGAGATATGTGAAAAGGACTGTTAAGCCAAGGGCTAGTTTGAAAGACATATTGGAAGAGGAAATGTTGAAGAAGATTGCGGAAGTAAGGCGCAAGACAAGGAGAAGGAATGATGATGAAAGTTCCTTGGACTTGAGATTCGTGTCTACAACCGTACATGGGAAAAAGTTCTCTTTTTTGATAGACACGGGGGCTACCCATATCTTCCTAAGTCGAAAGGCAGCTTCATCTCTTAGAAAGAGGAAGGCTAGCATCGAGAAAGAGTTGAGTGCTTTCAAGGCAGTCAATTCGAGGATGAAAGCAGTGACTAGTGTCATGAAAGGCACACATGTGAGAGTAGGGTCATGGTTTGGAAAGATAGACTTAAGAGTCATTGACATGGATGATCATTCTATGGTGTTGGGACGAGACTTCATGGTTGCAGCACAAGCCATACCAATGATGAACCGAGACATTTTCTTAATTCTTGTGATCAATCTTAAACTATTTTCTGAACTTCTATTCTTATTGTCACCCTTATTAGTTTTGTCATCTTTCCGTATCGATTATATTAAAAAGAAAGTATAAATCATAAATCATAAACCATTTAAACATTTAGCTCGAACTCTTGTAGTAAGCACCATACCTCAAGTCTCTCTTTCTCTCCAATATTATTAGGTTTAATTATTATAACACAAAAATCGTTCTACATTGTTAATAATTTTTTGCGCTTACACTGAAATCAATGAACACTATTAATCCAATGACTTTACAAGTAATGTACCATCATACATGCAATTATATCAAATCAGAAATCAACACATAGGTACAAACCATTTAAATATTTAGCTCAAACTCTTGTAGTAAACACCATACCTCAAGTCTCTCTTGCTCTCCAATATTATTAGGTTTAATTATTATAACACAAAAATCGTACTACATTGTCAATAATTTTTTGCGTTTACACTGAAATCAATGAACACTATTAATCCAATGAATTTACAAGTAATGTACCATCATACATGCAATTATATCAAATCAGAAATCAACACATAGGTAAACCATTTAAATATTTAGCTCGAACTCTTGTAGTAAACACTATACCTCAAGTCTCTCTTGCTCTCCAATATTATTAGGTTTAATTATTATAACACAAAAATCGTTCTACATTGTCAATAATTTTTTGCGCTTACACTGAAATCAATGAACACTATTAATCCAATGACTTTACAAGTAATGTACCATCATACATGTAATTATATCAAATCAGAAATCAACATATACTGTAATGAAATCAATGGGGATTGTCTTGTTACAAGTAACATTTCAATTTACCACATGTGCAAATGTAGGTTCACATTCTATCATTCATGTAGTTTTAAAAACTTCAGATGCCATGCCAATTATAATTCAACTATCCAACAAAAACATTTAACATTAAATATCATATGCCATGCCAATTATAATTCAACTATCCAACAAAAACATTTAACATTAAATATCACATGTCAAATGTAATTCAGATGACAACATTACTTCACATTCACATGCCAAAAGTACTAAAACCATCCAAAAATTAAATAAAAAAAATTATATAATAACATTGTAATAAAATATGTCCAAAAATTGTAAATCTCACTTGAGTATCAAACCGTATCAAGTTTAACAAATTTTAAAACCATCTAAATTTTGAAATCAAATCTACTGTAAATCTTGTCCATCAAATGGAGGATCTAGCGTCTGGGTCTCGGGTAGCGCCCTATCCTGTGAATAGGAAACCTACATACACAATGCACATGTACTTGAACATTAAAATTTGAAGTTTTAAAAATGAATGAAAATATATATATCTAGAACTTCATGTAAAAAACAAAATATAACAAAAAAATCATGCAATACCTTGTAAGATTCCCTCTCCATTTGATGAACAGGTTCTGCCATAGAAACATCTGCAGTGGTAACCTGTACAATATACATGTACAGTTAAATATAAATATAAATATATATATATATATATATATATACATAAATAATTTATATAAATTAAAAACTTTCAAATGAAAATGCACGTGTACATATATAAACTTATTTGAACAATAATATTAAAAAAAAAAACTAAAGACAACTTCTTCAAATGCTATGGATGTTCCTATCTCCGTCGCTAGAGTCCTCGGATTAAAAAAATCTTCTATACGAACCTAAATTCAAAAATTTTTAAATAACTCAAAATATAGATCTCTCTCTATATATCTCAATTTTTA
Organism: Pinus albicaulis; assembly: GCA_034641835.2. Classification (NCBI taxonomy): domain Eukaryota; kingdom Viridiplantae; phylum Streptophyta; class Pinopsida; order Pinales; family Pinaceae; genus Pinus; species Pinus albicaulis. The sequence goes on along the minus strand of CM076570.1, from coordinate 1,274,281,866 downwards.
ATGGAACTTTTTGAGGTAACATAGATTTTGAACTTGTGAAAAATTTTCCATACTTGTACATCTCCCAATGAAGTAGAAGGTATATCTCCTAAGGAAGAAGAAGGTACCGCCATCCCAAAAACATCAGACGAAATCGGTACCTATTAAAACATTTTATCAAATTATATATATACATACATGTACATGTGTGGAAACAATTATTTATTTTAGAGTCACTTAAAAAACACTAACATACATGTGCCAACATATCATGATGGCCAGACCCAGCTGCATCGTTTGAGCCAGAGGTCCCGAACGTAATATTAACATTTTCATCATGCATCATGCCTGAGAACTGCAAATGGTGTTTTAACATATAATCATACATTTTTGTTAGATTAATGTACACATACAAATAAATGTATACATGTACATACACATGTATTTATTACAAATTGTACACATGTATATGTAAATATAATTTCAAACCCTAAGGTCACTAACACATACCGTTCCAATGCCCTCTTCCTCATGAAAAATTAGGTCTTGCAGACCATTGCGAAAATTTATTGCATATGTTCGGAGATCTTCAACATTCATGTTGTAAATCTCCTCATCTATACGATAAACAAAATTGGCACGTGCATTTTCACGTGCTCTTTGTCGATTTAAACAAATATCGACTCCACTCAATCCACTATGAACATTGTCGATCATAACATATCTTGCTTCATGACTTATTTTAGAAGTCGCATCCATCTCTGATCGCAGGGTTTCGACTCGAAACGGTCGACTCACCAATGGCGGCTCAGGGCGAGGCAACTCCACATCTCGCTTAGTGCCCTTACGTTGATATAATCGACCTCTCCCAGGGCCAAAAAATTCTGAAGGAAGGTCATTGTAGTCGGGTTTCATATCCAAAAAAATTCTGCATAAAAAATTTGTGCAAAATAAACAGGAACCTCATCGTTCCATGGAAGCCTTCCAAAGGCCGCAAGATGTCGATCATACAAATAACCAGCTTTGTCTGGGTGCTTGAAATACTGCACCTTCAACATTTTTCTTTTTGGCCCTTCCTTATAATTAAACATTGACTTAGCATCATCTCTTGAAACTTTTTGTTTTATGTCCTGCCATTTATCGAGACCTATCATTGTTTCTTTTCTCTTTCTCATTAGTTCTACAGACGAATCAGTCGTTGGCCCCAAATTTTTGTACACTTTTACCATTTCACTCAATGAATGTGTAACTATTTCGAGGATTTGTCTACTCTCAGCAGGTAGAGACAAAGCCTCGAGATCTCTTTGCAATTTTGCATGAAGGCTTTGACACCTTTGTAAGGTGCATTCCGCCATGTTCGTTTCCCATGGTATATCAGTAATCTCAGCCGGATAAGTTGTGCTGGGTTGACAGCCTTCTTCTTCAATGTAGTGCGCTGCCCTGCGTCTTTTTTGACCACTGGCTCGAACATTTTCAGCCTCTGCATCAATATATATAAAATTTCGTATATTAGAAAAAAAACGTGTAAAAAAAGTTGTACAAATTTAATGAAAAAATATTGAAATTGATGGCAACCTTGATGTTGTTGGTTAACATCATCTCCAACATGACCCTGCTGAGAACCAACCCCAGAATGACGCTGTTGAGAACCAGACCCACAGTGACCCTATTGAGAACCAGCAACCGTTGATTGGCCTTCGGGGGAATAAATATCACCCCCTTCCCGCAACCTGCTACCACTCATACCTCGACCGGTTGAACCTTGGCCACACTCCATGGATGGAGTAGAAACCCTTCTCCTCTTGCCTCCTAAAAATTAAAATATGAAACTTGTTAACAACTAATTTCACTCACAAAGTTAATAAAAAAATCAATTCCATATGTACAGACATGTATGGAGATTTAAGATTATATTTAAATACCGTGAACATCCTCCGATCCCTGAACCTCCATATGGGATTCGACTGATCTTCGTCTTTCATCCTCCATGATATATATCTATTGGTCGACATTCACAAAATAGATTTCAAAAAATCAATTTGTAATTTAGTGTACACAAATTATGTAGAACACAACTTTCAAAGCAATAATTGCTCATGTGTGAAACAAAATTTAATCGAAAAATATATTATAAAAATGATAAATTCACCAAATTGTGCTTTACATGGTGGGAGCACACTTGGTATAAAATTTACTACTTATACACTTTAGTTTGTGGGAGAAATGACACATGTACATAGTTTACCTTAAATTTGTTGTGTTTTACGGATATTAAAATGAAGAACTTCTATTTAGATCCATTCCAGAGATTGACGGTAGGGGCATTTACTAGATATGTCACCTTTATATGAACATAATTAGTACACATATCTAATTTACATTACTTTAATATTTCATGCTTCTTTAATTTATCTTTTATAGATGACCGGAGCATCCCTTTTTAATCTATCCCTTTTGACTTCGGATATGTGGGCAATATTCATCTGTATATTTTTCTATCATAAAGCAGTGAGTAAAATTGTATTCCATTTGTGTCAATGTTAAGGTTAAGCACATGGATTAAAGTTTTATATATTAGATGAGGAGGCTATGTATTACATATGGTCTTGAATGAGCTTTTGGACTCTTTAGATATATATCTAAAGAGTCCAAGTGCTCATTCAAGACCATATGTAATCCTCATCTAACTTAGCAAGGGATTTACAATACTATATTTGAATTGGCTAGCTCCATTTCAAGATATTATGGTTATCGAAGAGGGGATATAAAAAATGAAAAGAAGGATATTGAACTGTAGGTTATCCAAGTTGGACATAGAACCAATGGAGAAACCTAAGGAAAAACTATGTTTCCAGGTCGAACCTTTGTAGAGGTTCCAGAACCTGAGAGTAAAATCCAGTTTGGGGCTGTTAAATCCAGTATGTTCTATATTTCTTACATTTCTGTCCTCCTATTTTTCTTTCCAATCAAGGTTTATAAAATAACATGAGAAGCAGCATGAGACTTGGAACAATCATTTTCATTATCTATATGGAAGGAAAGAAGGATTATATCCCCTTAAGCTTAAGCTTATGTAGTTTGTCAATTTTTATCATATATTTTTTGGTAAGGGTAAATGTTTTTTTATCTATAGTACAAGTCATGAGTTCCCCAATTTTACCTTATGTAAAGCATGATTCTAGGATTACTACAATTTGTACTTGGTTTTTTAAGAATATATCAAATAAAGTTTTTGAGAAGCAAATATGGCTTGTTCCTTAGAATTTGGTACTTAGAATTTCCATAACGCTTATAACCCCATCCTTACAATTTTTATAATTTCCATGATGAGACATTTGAATTTCCTTCCCCATATTTCTTGTTAATGATTATAACCTTAAAATGGCTAGTATTGGTTTGTCATCATCATCTCAAAATGACCTGGCAGATGAAAATTTACCATGTCAATCATCATCACTTCACACCATCTCATAAATGACCCCTTCTACATATTATATGCATGAATTTTTGGCATGTCATCCTCTCTACCTATCCCATGAATGATTGTGACAACAGGGGAATAAAATACAATTTATAAGCAGAGGATATTTTCTAGTTTGTCCTCCTCCATCCGCCCCATAGCTAGTGATTTCTCAATTTTCCACTTCCAACTTTCTATTCTCGAAATTCATTAGCAGCTAATTTTATCGATAGCCACACCACACCTAGAAGTTAAAGAAATTATCATATATACACTACTACATTAATGAACTCTACGTTGTTTGTTATTGTAAGTCCAATAACAAACAATGTTAATTGAGTTTAGTAGTGTATATAACAATTTCTTTGACTTCCAGGTGTGTTGTGACTATTAGTAGAATTAACTACCAAAATGAATTTCCAAAATAAAATGTTGGAAGAGAAAAAATAGGCAATCACTGGATATGGAGTGGGTGGAGGAGGACAAACTTATAGTGATCCCTTCCTTATCAGATTTCCTTTATTCACCTAATGTCACAATCAATCATGGTCTAGGTAGAGGGGATGACCTACCATAAATTCAATCATATAATGTGTAGAAGGGTCATATGTAGATGGTGTGAAACGATGATTACAAACATGGTAATTTTTCATCTACTAGGTCATTTTGAGATGATGATTACAAACCAGTGCTAGCCCATTAAAGGTTATAATAATTGGTGCCTAATGTGGGGTGGAAAATTTAAATCAAGTTCGTATCAAAGTACAATTTAGCTCATTTTAGTCAAGGTTAGTTAGAAGAATTAGCTATTGGTTTCTGCCTTCAATTTCCTCTGAAAATGAATGTGTACGTGCTTTTGAGAGACATTAGAGGAATAAGGTCCAAATTTTTGATGAAAATTTGCTATGAAAGTAAAGGGTTTCAAAGGCAAGCATGTATAAGGCATAGTTGAGCCAAATGTTCTTCAAGAAGGGCCTAATTATTTGGGTCTTGGTTATGGAAAACATGGAAGATGCTCCAAAGACAAGGAGGCACATGAAGTTGTTCCAAGAAGGAATTTTATTTCGTGTTCATTACCTCAAGCTTGTGAAGTTTGTGTTCATGATGAATGGAACATGTACATAGTTTACCTTAAAGTTTTTGTGTTTTACGGATATTAAAATGAAGAACTTCTATTTAGATCCATTCCAGAGATTGACTGCAGGGGCATTTACTAGATATGTCACCTTTCATAAAAGATGAGATCGAGAGGCTACCTGGCCCTTTACAGACTCTGCTATAGAACTTGTAGAAGTAAACACTAGAGGCATTAACAATATCAAAGAACGTTTTCATGCTCAGACATGGGAATGTGTCTCTTTCCCTACGCAAAAAAATAGTCCTTGAGGTAGTTAATCTCCATAGACATGTCATCAAGCAAGTCAATGTGATCATCCCTCCTTCCCTCGCTTGTAAAATAATTATGTTTTGCGGGTCAGAAAGCCAAAATATGGAGACAATTATCACCAAATCCAATGTACGATTATGCATGATGGAGAATCTATAGCGCTTTCCCTTGTTAATATATTTAATAATCTCAATATTTATTTAAAAGTATCAATAGTATTTCGACGACATCACATTGTTCAAATCTCATGGTCGAAATACTATTGATACTTTTAAATAAATATTGAGATTATTAAATATATTAACAAGGGACAGCGCTAGAGATTCTCCATCATGCATAATTGTACGTTGATGCTTATAGAGTGAAAAAACTGAAAGAATCAACTTGTAGGGTCATTTTAATGGGGGGTGGAGAATTCAGGTCTAAAACCTTTTGGAGTCATTTTGAGGTATTAAATGAAATTTCTGGGGGTCAAACGATTATATAATTTAAGTTGAAGGCCCATGAGATAAATATGACTTCTATGTGACATGTGTAAATTAAATCATCTATTTTTTGTGTTATATGAACATAATTGGTACGCATATCTAAAGAGTCCAAATGCTCATTCAAGACCATATGTAATCCTCATCTAACTTAGCCAGGGATTTGCAATACTATATTTGAGTTGGCTAGCTCCATTTCAAGATATTATAGTTATCCAAGAGGGGATATAAAAAATGAAAAGAAGAGTGGAAAAGAGGATTTCATAATCGATGAGGGTCAAGATGATTCACATGATGAAGTGCAACTAAAAGAAGCGCCATTGAAATGGTTTGCTGACAGATGGTTAGATTTCTTATCCAATTAAGGCCTAGCATGTATTTTGATGTTTCATGAATTTCTTTTCAAATTCAAAGTATGGTGCATGTTGCATGAAGCAAGATGTTGAAAGTAGAGTTATGTTGACACACTTAAATGCAACAAATATGGAAATTTGTACATGAGCTCTATTATTTGACTTAAGATTCAGTTGTTTGAAGAGGCATGTTTTGTCAACTTGTGTTTGGTTGATGGTTTTGTACACCAATATGTAAGAGTACATGGACATATTCACATGATGTGAATTTTTTTTTTCTTTGAAGGAGAAAAATGATGTGTCAAATAGCCATGTTTTGCATGATGTGTTTTCAGTTTGATGGTTTTTTTTGTGACAAGACGTCACAAGATTTTGTGAAGGTCCACTCTTGAGCGAGAGCCTCATGATTACAACCTATTCATGAGAATCAAATGGGAGTGCATCCTTATTTTGAAAACAAGTAGGATTCTAAGCTACCTAGGACTCAAACCATCATTTTTAAATTTGAAATATAATGGTGTTGTTTCAATGCCTGAATCCACAACCCTAACACATGAAATCACTAATATAATTACACATGAAATAAATATTTATTTTCTCCAACATTAAAAATATAACTAAAAACTAAATTCAACATAGCTGAAAGAAAAAGAAGCGCCATTGAAATGGTTTGCTGACAGATGGTTAGATTTCTTATCCAATTAAGGCCTAGCATGTATTTTGATGTTTCATGAATTTATTTGCAAATTCAAAGTATGGTGCATGTTGCATGAAGCAAGATGTTGAAAGTAGAGTTATATTAGACACACTTAAATGCAACAAATATGGAAATTTGTACATGAGCTCTATTATTTGACTTAAGAGTCAGTTGTTTGAAGAGGCATGTTTTGTCGACTTTTGTTTGGTTGATGGTTTTGTACACCAATATGTAAGAGTACATGGAGATATTCACATGATGTGAATTTTTTTTTTCTTTGAAGGAGAAAAATGATGTGTTTTCAGTTTGATGGTTTTGTTTGTGACAAGACGTCACAAGATTTTGCGAAGGTCCACTTTTGAGCGAGAGCCTCATGATTACAACCTATTCGTGAGAATCAAATGGGAGTGCATCCTTATTTTGAAAACAAGTAGGATTCTAAGCTACCTAGGACTCAAACCATCATTTTTAAATTTGAAATATCATGGTGTGTTGTTTCAATGCCCGAATCCACAACCCTAACACATGAAATCACTAATCTAATTACACATGAAATAAATAGTTATTTTCTCCAACATTAAAAATATAACTAAAAACTAAATTCAACATGGTTGAAAGAAAAATAAAATGGAACTTTAAACATTCAATGAAAATTTCTAAATAAGAACATTGAAATTATAAGTTTCTTTCTTACACAGTTTAAGATTTGGGGTGTAAAGTTTTTTTTCAAAAATTCTTTTAAAATTTTTGATGCTTCACGTTTCTACCCAATTAGCTATTCCTAATGTATTGCAATAACTGTTATTTAATTAAACAATCATAAACCATTTCAATATTCTTTCCTTTTATGTCTTTAAAATATCAAGATAAGGAAAAAAAAAATTAAAATATCATACATCAATCAATCAGAAAACATATCAACTCAACCAGAGCCAACATGGAGATATCATTCTATAGTATGTACCATTCAAACATGAGCATCAAGTACATGTCCAACAAAAGAGAATTGACCAAAATCGACCCAAATGTTTCTCCAAAGAAAAGCATTGCAATATGCTAGATTTGTAATAAATTCAAAAAAATTAAATATTACTTGAAATATGAATTTGGATGTGAAATAATCATAGCTAAATGTGAAAACAAAAATTATATATATATTTTTTTAACTCCAATGTACTATGGGGTTTAAATCTATGATACTATGGGAAATAGAGATCTATCCAAAAAGTATTTCTTTCAATATCAGTATAAATATACATAAAGTCTTGAATATTATGCAATTTAATGAAACAATAATTAATAATCCATCTTTGAAACCATCTAAATAATAAGGAAATAACACATATGTGGAAACCAACAAGCACCATCAATTTACCAACCAACCAAATCCCCACTGATGGCAAGGGTTAGGATGTTACATTTTATCTACATACAACCCAAATGATTTGGTTGTCCTTTGTGCTACTTCTTAGAAAAACTGCAAGATGAAAGTTAAGGAAATTCACGATTGCGAAATTCTAGGTGTCCAAGAGGTGTAAGAAAAAGGAATAAAATAAAATAAAATAAAAACAATTTAGCTCCCAAGGTCTCCAACGAGGAACCAAAGCATATTTCTTTGTCAAGTTTGTCCTTAGAAAAGCTACAACATGAAAGCACGAGAAATTCACAATTACAAGATTCTAGGTGTCCAAGAGCTTAAAGAATAAAAAATAATGTAAAAAACTGAAAACTTGAACTCGTAAGGTGTACAACAAGGAAACAAAGTATATTTCTCAAGGCCATTTTGTACTTAGAAGAGAAGCAAGATGAAAATAGAGAAGATTCACAATTGCAAGATTGTAGGTGTCCAAGAGCTTAAACAAAAAACTCAAGTTCCGAAGGTCTACAAAAGGCATGAGAGGCTTAATATTAAGCAAAAATAACCACCAAATATCTTCCTTGAGAAAACAAAATAAAGGAAATAAAGAGTCACCAAATAACTAAAACATTGTTGTTTTGTGGAACCAAGATATAGTCAACAATATAAGAGCTACACAAAAACAAATGTAAACACAATGGAAAACTGAAACATATCTCGCTATCAAATTCGTGAATTCTTATTTTAAGATGGTAGAACTTAAGTCTCAATTGTAATTGTATTCTTTCTAAAGTGTAATTCCAAGCTCATTAAGCATACTAGGTGACCAAATTTTTAAAGTAACTTGAGATTCACAACAAGAGATACACAACATGCACCACAATACACAATGTGCCCTTGTAGATAAGGATTTAGACAAATATACTTCAACAAGGATGGAATCAACCTTCAAAAAGAATGATATAATGGAAGAAATATATCAATACTAGTGTCCTTTTTCATTCCTTAATAGCTATGATGACGAGAAACTTGAAATGCTAGAGATTTTAGCACTTGAGTATGGAATGGACCAAAAAATTATTGACCGCAATTGTTTGGTGACCTTCAACTTTATGGAAAATGTAGGACTACAGGGAAGTTCTCTTTGCACATGAAAGATGTAATTTCATTCCAATTACCAATAAATAATATGTTTTATTTCTGAAATTAAATATATATATATATATATATATATATATATATATATATATATATATATATTAATGTCCAATGAATGACCACAAGGTTGGTTAACAGGATTCAAAAGTATAGACAATGTGATTGCATATTTATATTTCAAATTAAAATCAAAATTTTATAAAGTGCCTAAATCTTCTTCAAAGATTAACATTTCTAAGATTAGTGGAATCACTAAACAACATCATAAAAATATAACAATAGAATAGTGTACATGCTTCTATTCTATGGTTATCCCTCTATCCTTGTAACCTAGATCTATTTAAACATTAGCATTTTTAGGAGGAGATCCCATGTCAGGTCTAACTTTGAATATGAGTTGTACAAGGACTAACTAACTAACGTACATATGTGAGAAAGAGATTAACAAGAAGTATATAAATGAAAAAGTAAGACAAGGGAAAAGCAGAGTAAGACATGAGAAGAGTAAGAAAACGCTAGAGCAGAGTAGAGTAAGACATGAGAAGAGTAAGAAAACGCTAGAGCAGAGTAGAGTAATACAAGAGAAGAGTAAGAAAAGGCCAGAGCAGCGCATTTTTATATAAATTCAATCCAGAATTAGATCCATTTTAATTTGGATCTTGAGACAGAAGTAGATCTCAAATATGAAAAATATATATGTAACAGGTTGTAGGTATTCCATTCTTACAACCATCTTATAGTATAAAAAACCATCTTATACTATAAAATTAATGCTTTCCTCTTATAATGGGAACACAAACACAATATATATTAATATAGTCCAAATCTCATGCAAAAATTCCCTTATTTTTCCAATAGAAACAAAAACAATAGAAATATAGTTCAAATCTGATGAAAAAAATTGTGAGAAAAAACAAAACAGTATCAATATAGTCCAAATCTACAAAGTTGTGATGCAAGTTGTTTATCAATGCAGTCCAAATCTACAAAGTTGTGATGCAAGTTGTCTGTAGTGCAGCCCAATGCAACATTGTGATGAAACTTTACAATACTTTCTATCCAACATTACTTCAATGCAAAAAAATGCAGGTTTGTAATACTGATCTATTGTAATACTGAGCTAAATGTAAAGAAATGCAGGTTTGTAATACTGAGCTAAATGCAAAAAAATGCAGGTTTGTCATACTGGGCTAATGATCCAAAATTGTGATGAAGGTTTGTAATACTCAACTAACCACAATTTGCTTCTTCGTATGACATACTCCTCACCACACGAACATGTTTTGGTCGACAAGTTGGCCATTTATATGAACAGTTGTTGCAGCTGGAAAAAATATCTATTACAGTTGCTTCTTAGTTCACTAATACATATGCTACTCACCAGGAAGTTATGGTCGAAAAGGTGTCAATGTACACGAAGAATTGTTGCAGGTGGAAACAATTGTTGTATGTTCTTCGCATGATATGCTAATATGAATGCTACTCACCAAGAAGTTGTGGTCGACAAGGTGTTAATGTACATGAACAAATGTTGGAGTGGAAAAAATAGTTGTTGCATGTGGAAAAAATTGGTGGCAGGTGTAAAGGGAGACAAAAGCGGTGGACTCTGTATTAAAAAAAATAAAGAGATTTCCCTGCGTATAAATTAAATCTATGCATTATCTTTTCTTAATGCAAGTTTTAAGAAATATATTGCAATACTTTGTTATTTACAGACTTTGGTTCTGTTATCTGTAGACTTAGCATATCTCAAAATAACTTAGCAACACGTTTCTCAAGTCGAAAAGCAATACAAGACGGACAGGACGAACATACCTGGACAGGACGAACACCAGCGCGGCAGGAAGAGCGCAGACGGGACGGACAGGACGAACACCAGCGCGAACACAACAACAGCCACAGGAACAGTAAACGCGCCAACAATGAACTCGGTAAACCATAACACTTCGCGGGCGATTTATTTATAGAAAATAGTTCGACCGAACTCTTTTAAAAGTAAAAGTTCGGCCGAACTAACAGTTTGACCGAACTTGTTTTATAAGTTCGGCCGAACTTTTGTTGCTGGTTTTCCAATCTCCGGCAAAAATTCTGTTTGCTCGCGCCGTCCGTGTGCCGTCAGCCTAAACGGAATCAAGAGTTCGGCCGAACTTTATAAAATGTTCGACCGAACTATTGCCGAAAAAAAATTTCTACCCCCGATTCTCACAAAAGTGTAACCCAGCTTCACGTTTCCGCCCTCTAGATAAGCACCTATCTAGGGAATAATTTTTTATCCGTAATACATAATTCCACATAACAAATTGGCAACTCCACTGGGGATTTTACTCTTCATCCTAGGTGTATTTTCCTATGATTTTATCTATTTATTCACCTAGTAGCATTTAGTCATAAATATTAGGCTTTTTGAAATCCAAATTTGCATTAGAAGTGTGTTAAACAACTGTGTTTTTCATTATACACTGTGCCCAATGCACTGTTGGATAGGACACAGGGCTTTGCATAGCATTGTCTCCCTTCCAGGGGTGCTTTGCAACACACTGTCTCTCCTTAGGGACTGCGTTGAGCCCAGAGACCATCCAAATTCCATTGAATTTGTCTTTGAATTTTTGTTTTCAGTTTATTCTCTACTATGTTTTGAAAAGCCTAATACCTCAGTTGACCAATGAACTTATCTACCTCTTCCTCCTTTGAAAGAAAAAATTGTTCAATGTTTGTTTAAAGTGTTTTTATTTATCATTGATGAATTAGTTTCAAATTATTTTCATTGTTGCAATAGATCCATTTGCTTTTGAAAACGGAAATTGTCGTAAATTCTTCATTTCCTGAAAGGATAAATTGTTGTTTAATTCCTTATTTTTCCTTCAAAAGAGAAATTGTTGTTTACATTCTTTATTTCTCAAAAAGTAAAAGGCATTTGTTTTTATTGATTTGGTGCACTTAGTTTCTTTTTTTCATTCATAACATTAAAGGAACTGAAAAGAAAAACTTGCATTTGCATGTAGTGGATTGTGTGTGTTGCAAAGGAACAATTAGGAAAGCTACATTTAGTTTGTGCTTTTTGATTTGTTTGCTTCCAAATTCATTGCTCTTTCTCTCTAGTAGCTAGGAATTTCATTGAAAAACTAAAAGTGAAATATTTCTTATCATTCTTTGTTTTAATTTTAGGAATTTCCAATACATCGTCGTGGTGAACCTTGAAAGGCAATTTGATAAACAATATCAACTTAAAATTTATCTCAATTTACTTAACAAAACATTGGAACCATAACGATAACATTTAGAAGGTCTAGGCTAGAGACGTGTTCCGACATTGTAAAACATAGCAGCTGTCATTAACTTGTCTGTGATACATTCCGAGTGTGATACCTCACTCCATGTACATAAGTATATCGTAGCTCGTCCACGTAATTTCGGGTATATCGGGTGGTGTTACAGTACAAAAAGTATAATGGGGTGCTCTCACTATGAGGTTTCACATCAGACAATGCTAATACAGACTTGGTCCTCCACATACCTTCAAGTATATTTGGGAGGATAAATTTTTGGGTCTATCCATCCATAGTGAACTGAGTCGGTTGCCTTGTAAAATGTGATACACCGAACACAACACTTAGGGAGAGTACTTGCTCATACTTCTTGGTTCGCCAAGAGGTATTCTGCAATTCACAGTTTCTTGGTAAACCTTTTTCCTAGCACTACCCTTTTATTTTGTTTATTTGTTTTTGGTTAAAATAAATCAGTAAGCGTGGAAGAAAAAAAATCATTTCTCCCGTTGTTCGCGTAGATTAGCATTTGAACCACCTTTACCACCAGAAGTTACTCCTAGTCGACGAAGGCGATAACGTTCTACCGAATCAAGTACAATTCGTACCTCTGGTGAAAAATCATCTTCCCATATTCCAAAGTTAACTCAAGTTGTTTCTACACATCCTGGTTCGTCTACTGTTGTTGAGACGGAGTCTTCAAGGTTACCTGTGGTCATGATCCATCCAATCAATGAGACCACTCCTCCTAAACCCGAAATTTTTCAACCGGAAGTTGATCCAGATCTTGTCTCTTCTTTGCCAAAAAATCTGAATCCCAAAGTCGAGCAACCATAAGTTTTTCATCCCTTGTTCATCCCACAAGTTTCTGTAACCATTGAGTCTAGTCAACCACCTAAAATATACTTTTGTTCTGACGGTGAAATACTTCCACCTGGTTTAATTGCGATTGAAGAAATCCCACAAGACGAGACACTTTTAACTCCAACCCATTTTGGGGAGGATCTTTACCTGTATGAGTCTTTTCCTCAATCACCACCCTCTACTTTTGTTGATCCTGTTCCTGTTCATATTCGCGTTGATTCACAAGGGTATACCTTTGGTCAAGTAACCATGCCTGAACCAACATATTCGGTTGGGCCATCTATTCCAATTACGTCAGTACCGACCCTCGCTACCCCGTAGATGTTTACTACTTCACCAGAATCATATTTTGATGGTGGCCCTATGGTCCCATCAGGTTATAAATCTTAATCTGGAATTTTTTCTGGTGCATCTTCAAAACCATGGAATTCATCAATGTCATCGTCTGGTATTCTAACTGGTAAACATATAATGAGTATTGAACGACTTGATTCTTTATACACATCATCAGGACAATATCAAGCCGGTCCTTCTGGGTCCATTCCATCTAGTTCCATATCAACTGGACTCCCTGCATTTGGAGAGAAATATTTTCCATCTTATTATCCTCCTCATGCAGGGGGGCAACCTTTGGTCACCCAATATGACAGTACTCCGTCAATTTTTGGTCAACCTAATGTCGAAATGAATGTTTGTCAATGGCAACCCACTCTTCCTACCCAATCACAAACGGTTGTACATTTGTATCAACCAGTTCAACCTATTACACCCACATCATTTCCACTTGTTAATAAATATTTACCCTTGTTACAGAATCAAAATTTTATACAAAAACCTTATCGGACGGGTCCTTCAACTTAATACCCTCAAGTATTGGGCCTACAGACTCCAAATCCTCTGGTTAATTTACAACATCAACCTGTATCTGGAATCATTTATTCACAAGCTAGTTTACCATTTTATGGGATGTCACAACCACAACCTAGTTATACCTATCAACCGAATCCAAATATTCCTAATTTGGGTTATAACATTGGTGGACAGACCCCTTGGTAGCCTCAGGCACAAATACCTCAAACTTCATTTCAACAAGTATCATATCCAGGTTTTGGTCAACATAATCCTCAAGCGTTTCTTTTCAAAACAACCCCTATTTGGGTTACCAGCAGTAGATTCCTTAAGCTGGTGCTCAAAGGCTTGTTTCTCAAGCAATTCCATCATACCCTGGCTATGCTCAACCTGACCTAAATAGACAGTTCCCCTTTGTTGCAACTTTAGAGTTACCAGATTTAAATCGGCTAACCAATGATCCAATCAACTATGCTCCTTGGTGGTCGATGATACCTCACAAATTACCCTCGGATATTCCTAAGTTCAATGGAAACCATGGAGAAGATCCGTTGACTCATGTCATGACTTATCATTTATGGTGTTCATGAAATTTCCTAAATGATGATTCTGTTTGACTACGTCTTTTCTAGCGTACGCTCACTGGTTCGGCTGCAAAATGGTACATTGAATTACCTAGAGCTTCTTTTGATAATTTCACTTCCCTTACTACTGTATTTTTTACTCACTTCTATTTACCCATATGATATGAAACTAGAACAGAAATCTTGACCAATTTCAAACAGACTAATGTTACTCACATTTCTGATCATATTCATGAGTGGCGTCGTCGTCATAGAATGGCTAAGACATTTGTTCCTGATCAGCTACTTGCTGAGTGGTTCATTAAGTCCCTGTTACCATCTATAACTGAGGATGTGGCTAAGGGTGACATCGTGACTGAAGAGCAAGTCATTGCTCGTGCCCAATATTTAGATTTGATTTACACTCAATCTGGCACGCTCTATGAAAAAATTTCTAATTCGCCATGATCTAATTTTACTGTTCCTCCTCAATTAAAGGAATCCAATGCAGAGACGACTTGATTGGTATTGTAAGCACACATCATACTACTGCAACTGATCCTGCTCCTTCTTTCGAAATTAATGTCATGTAACTTGACAAGGGCAAAAGTGACAAGAAACTCGGAAGTAAGAAAAAAGGGAAATATAAGAAAAAGCAAACTTCTAACCCGCAGGAAAGATCATTTGATCAATCGTCTGGACCTAGGAAACCTCGTTATCCATGCATAATCTATAATGAGGAACAATTTGTTAGGGATTTTCCTCACTACGCTGAAGTCTCTAAAATCATTAAGACTTCCAATGCTTCAGCTGTGTTGATAGACCCGTTTCCGAATCTGGACACAAATTTGGTTGCTACGAATCCAACTTCTAGTTCCCAAGTACTTATGTTAGGTCCCTATATTACTAGTATAGTCCCTTATTGTTGTTAGTGTAAACCCCTTATTGTTATTATTGTACCCTTGTAACCCCCATTTTGTTATTATTGTGCCCTTAAATTATTATTGTTAGGTCGGCTAGGATTACATTGTGGCCCACTAGGATTACATTATGCCCCATGGACTCCTATATATAGAAAGGAGGTTTTGTGAATTGTATCATCCAAGAATTGTTCATTTATGTAATGTATTGGAGGTTGCCTCCTCGAAGTGGCTTATTTCTAAGGCGTTCATATCTCTTTTCTTCTATTTTTGGAGCTGGTTACACAACATTTGGTATCAGAGCTTTGGATTCTAGGGTTTCGCTGCTCCAAACAGGTCATCGTGGCATTTTCGCTATAACTTTTTTTCTACGAAGTTTCAGAAGCTGAAATTTTTAGGATGTGAAGAAAACATCTTGAGGAAGCCTGTGTAAAAATTTCAGAGCTTGGTTCGCAATATTTTCGGAGTTATCATCTGTGGAAGTTAGGTATTTTTTCAGGCTCATAAACAGGTCATTGTGGCATTTGCGCTATAAATTTTTTTGTACGAAGGGTCAGAGTCTGAAATTCATATGGTGCGAAGCTGAAATCCTGAGGAAATTCGTCAAAAAATTTCAGAACTTGGTTCGCAATATTTTTGGAGATATGATCTGTGGAAGGTAGTGTTTTTTCAGGCTCCTGAATTTCATCTCAAAGAGGTGATCGTGGGAAAAGTTCAATAACTCTCTCTCTGAAGATTGGATTGGAGTGCCGTCAAAAGTGGTCACAAGTACACAGCCCGTAGTTTCTTCGCTATCAATTTCAGAGACAAAGAACAAAACAGTGACACGTGGCAAGTCGTACAAGTTCGCTCTACTGAACCAGTCCAGAATTAGGTCATTGTGGGAGATTGGACACAACTTTGTCTTGGAGAATCAAAATCAGGTCAGACCTGTGGCATTTGAAATAAGCTTCAGAGGGCTACTACATGGCTTAATTTCAGATATTGAAGATTTTCAATTACAGAGATAATTCAATTTCAATAGCGAGCTCCTAAAAGCTAGTAAAAGGTGTGTATTTTTTTTCCGAATTGCATAAGTCTTGTTTGAAGAATCAAGTCGAATTGATTCCAAGGGCAGCTTGTAGAATAGATATCAATATTGGATTCTAAAATGGCCCCTGAAAATAATTCAACACCCATTAAGCCTTCAGAAGGCTCTACTATGACTCATGAAGATGAAGAATTGCAACATGATCTATCAAAATTACAAGAGCAAGTGCAACAAATTTCACTCGCGCAAAGAGCAACAAAAAATGAAATGGAAGTTTTGAAGAAAGGCGTGGAAGTGAAGATGGACGGTTTGAAGAAAGGCATGGAAGCTAAGATGGATGGCATGGAAGTAAAGATGGATGGTTTGAAGAAAGGTGTAGAAGCTAAGATGGATGGATGGAGGCTGGCATGGAATCTAAGATGGATGACATGGAAGCTAATATCGATGAGAAAATGGAAAACATGAAGAATTTTCTAAAAGCAGACATGGAAGGTTTGACAAAGTTTATACAAGAAAGGTTTCCTCATGGTGAAAAGATAGTAGAAGAACCTCATGATGAGAACAAAATAAATGTTAATTGTGATTTCATAAACTCTAATGTTGGCGGGAAGAACCACCATATTCCAAAGATGGATATGAGGAAGCTTGATGGAAAGGATCCTGTAACATGGATACTACAGATGGAGCAATATTTTGATCTCCATAACGTGCAAAACACACAAAAGGTACGCATTGCAACTTTACATTTAGAACAAAATACATTTGTATGGTATCAATGGCTTTACTCCCGTAAAAAAATTGTCACTTGGTCAATTTTTACGGAGGAAATGATAGCACATTATGAGGATACAAAGAGCAACACCTTCTTTAGCCAATTGATAAATCTCAAACAAAAGGGTTTAGTGGGGCAGCACATTGAGGACTTCCAAAAATTGAATATAAGGGTAACTAATATTCCAGAAGAACACAGGATTGATCTCTTCTTAGGTACTCTAAAGGATAACATCCAACATGAAGTTCGTGTTTTGGAACCCGATTCATTGGAGAAGGCATTCAGGTTGGCAAGAAAAGTTGAATGTAAAATTATGGCGACAAGGAAGCCTACCACTCAATTCTATAAAGAAGGAAGTGTTTCTACGCCTAGATTTCCACAACCTACAAGGTTGACACCACAACAACTGGAAGAAAAAAGAGCAAAAGGGCTTTGCTACAGTTGTGATAGCAAATACACTAAAGGTCATAAGTGTGCTGAGAAGAAATTATTTTACATAGATTGTGAAGAAGAAGAAGAAAATAAAAAAGAAGAGGATATACACCAGGAACCAGCCCTAGAAGAGGAAGAAATGAATCCGACCATATCGTGTAATGCACTGGCAGGAATTACCACTCCTCAAACTCTCAAGATAGAAGGACATATCAAGAAGAAAAAGGTAATAGTGTTGATTGATTCAGGTAGCACCTATAATTTTATTCATTGTAAGGTAGCCAAGGAATTAAATTGTTTCCTATACCTAGCACCAGAATGTCAAGTGATGGTTGCAAATGGAGGAACTATAAATTGCTCTAGAAAATGCCATAATATCAAGCTAACCATGGGGGAATATGTATTGAATATTCCAATGCTTTCCATTCCTATGGGAGGTGCCGATGTTGTACTAGGAGTACAATGGTTACAATCTTTGGGGACGGTAGCTTTTAATTTTCAAGAACTTTTCTTGAAATTTTTTTCAGAAGGAAAGGAAGTCGAATTACGGGGTATTGAAGGGAAGTCGGGAAGGATAATAAGCTCTAATGTCATGACCAAGCTTCTAAAGAAAGAACAACGAGGCGTAATTGCACAGTTATGCTCACTAGACGTTTCGACATCAAAATCATCTATTTCGGCAGATCTCCAACAAGTCTTGGACAATCATTCCAAGGTGTTTGAAACTCCCAAAGGACTCCCACCTATTCGTGATTATGATCATGCTATTCATTTGATTCCAGGAAGTGTTCCTCCAAACATCAGGCCTTATAGATATCCTTACTTCCAAAAGAGCGAAATTGAACGTATGATTGCAGAAATGTTAGAGACGGGTATAATTCAACCTAGTCAAAGTTCTTTCTCTGCTCCTGTAGTATTGGTACACAAGAAGGATGGATCATGGCGAATGTGTCCGGATTATAGGGAGCTCAATAAGCTCACCATTAAAGACAAATTTCCCATTCCTGATTGATGAATTATTGGATGAATTACATGGAGCAATTTATTTTACCAAGTTGGATCTTCGTTCAGGATATCATCAAATTAGAATGAAGACTGAAGATATTCCAAAAACAGTGTTTCGAACTCATGAGGGTCACTATGAATTTTTGGTCATGCCTTTGGCCTTACCAATGCACCTTCTACATTTCAAGGGTTGATGAATTCCATTTTCAAACCCTTCCTTAGAAAATTTGTGCTAGTATTTTTTGATGATATACTAATCTATATCAGGTCTTGAAGGATCATGTTGAACATGTTGACAGGGTGCTCAAACTATTGCAGGAGAAACAATTATATGCAAAAACATCCAAATGTTTCTTTGGAGTACAAGAGGTGGAATATCCGGGTCATATTATATCTCACGAGGGTGTTAAAGTGGACCCTAACAAAATTAAAGCCATTAAGGAATGGAAAGTCCCCAAGACAATAAAGCAGTTGCGAGGATTTCTCGGGTTAACAGGCTATTATCGCAAGTTTGTTAAGAATTATGGGAGAATAGCAGCACCTCTAACAACATTATTGAAGAAATATGCATTTTCATGGACTCCCGAAGCAACTAAGGCCTTTGAACATCTTAAAGAGGCAATGTGCCTAGCACCGGTCTTAGCTACGCCAGACTTCACAAAAACCTTTATTGTGGAATGTGATGCCTCAAGAAATGGAATTGGTGCAGTTTTAATGCAGGAAGGAAGACCCATTGCTTTTGAAAGTCGTCCAATCAAAGGAAATTATTTACAAAAACCTATTTATGAGAAGGAAATGTTAGCAATACTGCATGCACTAAAGAAATGGCGAACTTACTTAATGGGAAGACACTTCAAGGTAAAAATTGATCATGATAGTCTTAAACACTTTTTGGAACAAAGACTATCTTCAGAAGAGCAGCAAAAATGGGTCACAAAGATGTTGGGTTATGACTTTGAAATAATCTACAAAAAAAAGAAAGCTTAATGTTGTTGCAGATGCACTCTCAAGAAAGAATGAAGAGGTGGAAGCATTGCTTTGTGCCATTTCTATTATCCAACCACATTGGATAACTGAAGCAAGAGATGAATGGAAGAAGGACAAAGATGTATGGACACTCATTCAAAAGTTGCAGCAAGATCCTAGTACATCCGATACATTTAGTTGGAAAAATGATTCCTTATGGTACAAAGATCGCTTATATCTTTGTAAGAATTCCCAACTAAAACAAAAGATTCTTCTGGAAGTGCACACTTCTCCTTTAGGAGGACACTCAGGATTTTTAAAAACTTACCACAGGGTGAAGAAAGAATTTTTTTGGGATGGCCTTAAATCTCATATTCAAAAGTTTGTGGCGGAATGTTTGGTTTGCCAGCAGAATAAAGTGGAAACAATTAAGACCCCGGGACTTCTACAACCTTTATCCATTCCAAGTCAACGTTGGGAGGAGATTTCAATGGATTTTATCACAGGTTTACCTAAGTCCGAAGGAAAGAGTGTCATCATGGTGGTAGTTGATAGATTTACCAAGTATGCACACTTTTGTGCATTATCTCATCCATTTAAAGCAAGTACAGTTGCTACTACATTTATGGACAGAATTCAAAAGTTACATGGAAGCCCAAGGGTTATTGTGAGCGACAGAGATCCCATTTTTACTGGAAATTTTTGGACGGAGTTATTTTCTTGTTTGGGTACTCACTTAGCTCATAGCTCATCTTATCATCCTCAATCTGATGGTCAAACTGAGATAGTAAATAAATGTTTGGAAGGATATCTTCGTTGTTTTGTATCTGATAAACAAACACAATGGGTCAAGTGGCTACCTCTTGCTGAATGGTGGTATAACACTTCCTTCCATACTGCAGCAAAAATGACCCCATTTATGGCACTTTATGGATATCATCCACCATCCATCACATCATCTTTAAGGGAAAATCTGAAGGTTCAAGCAGTGGAAGATCACATCGAGCATCAGCAAGAAGTTCTCCAACTCTTAAAGGATAACCTGAATTTGGCACAAAATCGAATGAAACAACAGCAGATCAACATCGCAGCGAGAGAAGTTTTGATGTAGGAGATTGGGTATTTTTACGGCTACAACCATATAAACAAATGTCCCTCAAGCAAGCTAAGAAGGATAATAAATTATCGCGAAAGTACTATGGTCCTTACAAGGTGTTGCAAAAGATTGGTACTATGGCATTCAAATTGGAGCTTCCTGCTTCTTCGCGAGTACATCCAGTTTTCCATGTTTCCTGCTTAAAGAAGCTTATAGGTGAAAATATTCCAGTTCAAACAATATTGCCAGAACTTGATGAGGAAGGAAAAATCATATTGGAACCAGAAGCGGTCACGGAAACAAGAACTCGACAACTACGGAATCGATCAATTTCAGAGTATCTCATCAAGTGGAAGAACTTACCCACTGAAGATTCTATATGGGAGGATGAGAATTTTATACAGAAGCACCCGGAGCTACTCAAGTGTTGAGGACAACACTTTTTTGAAGGAGAGGGGCATGTTAGGTCCCTATATCACTAGTATAGCCCCTTATTATTGTTAGTGTAAACCCCTTATTGTTATTATTGTACCCTTGTAACCCCCATTTTGTTATTCTTGTGCCCTTAAATTATTATTGTTAGGTCGGCTAGGATTACATTGTGGCCCACTAGGATTACATTATGGCCCCATGGACTCCTATACATAGAAAGGAGGTTTTGTAAATTGTATCATCCAAGAATTGTTCATTTATGTAATGTATTGGAGGTTGCCCCCTCGAAGTGGCTTATTTCTAAGGCGTTCATATCTCTTTTCTTCTATTTTTGGAGCTGGTTACACAACAACTTATGTTATCTGTCACAAAACCTTCAATAGATATTTTGGTGTCAACGTGCAATAAAGACTATGGTATTCAAGCCACTGATCAACCTACTACCTTGACTACCAATCCATCTACAGAATTGGTACTGCCTACTGCTATTCCTGAATTGACAATCAAGCCACCAAAGGAAGTAATTCACAAATTGACATATAATCCTCGAGTAAGAGCTACACAAAATTATAATATAGTTGAAGATTTGTCTCAATCCTATTCAGCTATGTCTACTCTTGAGGTATTACAAAATTTTCCTCCCAAAAACAAGCTTTATTGTCGGCTATTGGTGGAATTGATCCAACTGATTATAATTTAGTCATCTTTAATCATACGAGCTATGTGGCGCAACTACCAGCAGAATTGGCATTCTCCATACAAGTAAATGTTCTCAATCACCTTTTTCATCGTGCTATTATCGATGAGGGAGCATCTACTTGCACTATGTCTCTAAATTGTTGGAAGTCACTTGGATCACCACGCTTATCACAATCATCAACGACGTTGAAGGCTTTTGATGGACGTGCATATAAACCTTGTGGTATTATTAATAACCTGCACGTTGAACTAGGGGGAAAAATAGTGAATATTGATGTTGAGGTTGTTGACGGACCCCTTAACTATAATATTCTACTTGGGAGACCATGGGTATATGCTATGACTGCAGTTTTTTCTACATATTTCAGAATAATCGCCTTTCCATATAAAGGTTCAATTACAGTCATAAATCAGCTATCCTTCTTTGCCTCTGCTTGGCAGGTAACTAGAAGTGTTCTGTTCATTCATGCACCCCAACTAGCACTTCAGAACATTGGTGTAGGACTCTTAAAGGATTCCACTCTTATGGGAACCTTCGCATTACCGCCACCCACGACGTCAGCATAAATTGCAAGTATAGAGACCTGTTACATGATCTCTTCCACTCCATCTGGCTTAAGGGAGAGTATGACCAATTCTGAAATTGCTACGTTGGATGACTTTTTGCCGCCCAACCCTATTAAGATGGCATAGCAATCAATCTATCTGGTTTGGGTGGCGAATACGAAATCAACGTCGCCGGTTGTTTGGGTTTATCGTTCCTTAGATTTTGGTACTCCAGCTGATCCATTTTCCTCAATTTTCTTAACAGATGAGAATATTTTGGAAGCCATGATGAAAAAAGGATAATCATGGGCAGATTATCATCATCGTTCCCATATTCCTGATTATGAAGAAAATAATCTTAGTGAACTATATCACCCTTCGATCAAAAATTTATTTTTGAATTCTTTACCTATTAATGCAATTGATTCCGAGCGAAATTTGTCAAATATTGAAGAAACCATTTCTATCAACATTTCGACCAAACCTGGCATTGTAGAAAATATTCATGTTGGTTTATCTTTTTCTCCATCAGAACATGAATCATATCGCTCTCTATTTCATGAATTACGTGACGCATTTGCTTGGTCTTATGAGTAAATGCCAGGCATAGATACTAGTATTGTTGAACACACTATTAATATGTATCCTGATGTCAAACCGGTGCGTCAATGGCTTCATCCTATTCATCTGAAGAAAGCCACTACCATCAAAGCAGAAGTTGAAAAGCTTTTTCTTGCTAGTTTCATTTACCCTGTTTCGCTAACTAAGTGGGTTTCCAACAGTGTTCTTGTCATGAAAAAACAAGGAACCATTAGAGTGTGTGTCGATTATCGGGACGTCAACATTGCTTTTCCAAAAGACAACTATCCTACTCCCTTTATCGACCAAATTATTGACAATTGTGCCGGTGTGAAATTTTTTCATTCATGGATGGACTTTCTGGCTATAATCAAATCAATATCTGCCCAAAGGATCAACATAAGAAAACATTCATCTATCCCTGGGGCACATTCGCATATAGGAAACTGCCATTTGGTTTAATGAACGCAAGGGAAAACTTTCAGAGAGAAATGGATTATGCTTTCAATGACATCAAGCACATTGTTCAACCTTGTCTAGATGATTTACCAACGGATTCATGAAATCATATTGATCACTCGATGCATTTGAGAGCCATATTTTTATGCTGCCGACACTACAAAATACGCCTCAATCCACATAAATATATGTTTTGTGTTGGTTCTGGTCGTTTTCTTGGATTCGTATGTTTTATGTTGGTTTTGGTCATTTGCTTGGATTCATAGTCTCAAAAGAAGGAATTTGAATCGACCCATAGAAGGGTCAGGCCATTCTTGATTTTCCTGTGCCGTCAAATTTACTTCAGACATAGAAACTTCAGGGAAAGAATATCTTCCTAGGAAGGTTCATTCAAAACTACGCCGAAAAGGCTAAAGGATTTACTCGACTATTGAAAAAGGGGGTTCCCTTCATTTGGGACCAAGTTGTGCAAGCTTCTTTTGATGATATCAATGATATTCTTGTTAGAGCATCATTAATGTATCCCCCTAATTATCAAAATGATTATTTCCTATATATTTCCGTGGCTGAATCGACCATTCTTTGGTTTTGGTCCAAGTAGAAAATGGAATTGAACATCCGATCTATTATTTGAGTCATAATCTCAATGATACGGAAGTTAAGCATTCGTACGTGGAAAAGCTTGCCTTGGCAACTGTTCAAGTTGTCCAAAGATTTTGCCATTATATCCTGCTCTGAAAGATCACTGTCTTTTTAGATTGCAACCCCATGAATTATATCTTATCATGTCAATTGTTGGGGGGGAAATATTCAAAATTGATTGTCATTTTGCAGGAATTTGATTTGGAATTCATCAAATCCAAGTCAAAGAAGTATTTAGTTTTGGCGGAGCTTCTCTGTGACCTTCCCTCTGATAATACTCCTACTATTTCGGAACCATCCATTCTTGACGAGACTCTATTTATGATCGGATCATATAATCCTTCGTATGTGTTAGGGTCAGTCTCTGCAGCCTTCCTCGTGTGATTAAATATACTCTTACAAACATACTCTTAAGGTGTCAAGGTCAAATTAGGTTTAGGGTTTTGACAATTTGGTTTGCAGAATGTTCAATAATGCCAAAGGCACGTAGGGAGGGTCGAAATAAGTTTTCACGGTCAGTCATTTCATCATCATATGCTTGGAAATATATTTTTCCTCAAAACTCTGTTTTGAGAAAAATAAAGTATTTGATTTCCATGTAAATAAATCCAAGATATTTTAAAGAGTTCATGTAGCCCTGGTTACCTTCAGGTTTCAGCAGCTCCCATTCCTGTAAAAATCAACCAAGAGAACATCATTTCAAGTCTTAAAAAGCAGCGTTTATTTTAAAAGGTGAAAGTGCCAAAGCCTGCAAAATCAAAAAGAAAGTTTGCCAAATTAAAATATCAAAGCTCATGCCATAAAAATAGTTTGGTGTCTTCCTAAATCATTTCCATACTAAGAGATATCAAGAACATCATTGAAGTTAAGACCAATCATGGAGAAAACGAAAGTCAATGTGAAATCAAAATTTTTGGTGAAAAAGCAGGCACGGCACATAAGAAAGAGGCGCGGCGCATTCATGGAGTGCGGCGCATAGAGCCAAGCTCCACAGTTCATTTTTTAAACTGGCGCGGTGCACCCACGCGACGCGGCGCATTGGGTTGGCGCGCGGCGCATTGGAATGATACTCCAGTTTTCTCATCGCTTTCAACGAAATCCCAAATTTCTTGGCTCCTCTGCTCCAAAGAGGCACATACATTTGTTGCGCATTCTTGCAGAGAGATATTTCTTTCTTGGGCATTCGAGATGGCCGTAGTAGAAAACATAGGGATGATGGAGAGTGCCTATTTTGTTGGCAAGAATGAGATTCTGTCATGGATCAGCTCTACTCTGCAACTCAACCTCGCGAAAGTGGAGGAGGCAGCTTCATGTGCAATTCAATACCAAATGATGGATATGATTCACCCAGGAGTTGTCCCTATGCACAAGGTGAATTTCGAGGCAAAGACAGAATATGATATGGTCCAGAATTATAAATTGCTCCAAGAAGTATTTTCAAAATTAAAGATAGAGAAGCATATAGAGGTTAATAAACTTGTTAAAGGTCGGCCATCAGACAGTCTGGAGCTTCTCTAGTGGTTGATGCGGTATTGTGATTCTGCAACAGGTGGAATAATGAATAGAAATTATAATCTTGTGGAGAGAGGATGTAAAGGAGGAAAGGAAGTCCACAGAAAGGGAATGTCTTCAATGCAATGCTCATCACAGAACAAGGGTAGTGGAGTAGTTTTAAAATTAGTTCAATCTAGCTCATCTTCAGCAATTCGACGTATAGATGGATCCGGGGCTGGCCCAAGTGAAAGTAAGCAAGGGAAGCATGTTTCAATGCCTCCTGGTTATATTTCTGTAGAACACGTTCAAGCTGTGACTGAACAGGTTGCAGAATTAAAGCTTTCTGTGAGCAATTTGGAGAAGGAAAGGGACTTCTACTTTGCTAAACTTCGAGATATAGAAATCCTAATTCAAAATGAAGATTTGGAGCAGTTTCCAGTGGTAGCAGCCATTCAGAAATTTTTTTATGCTGTAGATGATAATGATTCAGTAATTGCTGATGCTCAGGCAATACCTGGCAAATCTATGTTGCGCGAAAATGGGCCAGAGGACATTAATGTAGAGGGTTCCTTCAACGAGAGAAGTGAGATGGATACCGTTGCACCAGTAGACAGATCTGAATCAAAAAGTGGGGGACAAACTAACCATTCGCCACAAAAGCTTAGAAACTTATATGTTTTTTTACTGGAAGTGGTGATCAAGTGCAGCCTGCTTCTCCTGGAGCGGTTTACAATGGAAGATGCTTAATGCACTTTTAGCTCTTCAAACAATCATTAACCCTTTCCAGTACTTCTTGAAACCAAAAGTGGCGAGGGAACCTGTCCCTAAACAATTGAAGCTGATAGCACCGGAGGTCCTTCATATGGAATTTTGCATCATTTTGTAGAACAGGCAGTGGCATTCAAAGGCATCGCGGTGGAGAATGTACATGTACTGCTGACTTTCTGCAAGTGTTTTCACTTGGCCGTAAGGTCACGCATGCCATCTGTTTTGATTCTTTCCTTGGCTTCTTGGAATCAAGACTTTATTTCCCTTTTGAACTCTATTACTTTGGACAGTCCCATGGAAGAAACTGAGCAAGTCAGGCTCAAAGTAGGGAAGTTGCCAGTTGTATGGAAACTGCTGAGTTACCAATTATATCAAGGAATCCGAGAGTATGGTAGTGTGTCAAAATTAGAAAAGTTTGTTGAACAGGTCAAACATTATCCAATGACAAGAAGGATGAATTATAAAAGCCATTTTCATTTAAAAATTAGTTTTTATTGAAATGGCAAATGTAAAATAGGAAAGCACGCCTAGACATCCACCAGGGCAGAGAAATAGGATTCGACTTCCTATTTATGAATTCAGTTGCATTTCAAAGGGTCTACGCTCCAGATTTGGTCTTTTAGTTGGTCATCAAAGAATTTCAAGGGGAATGCTGTTCTTTTTCTATCTTTATCAGTCCAGTTGAAACAAACCTTTGTTTTTGGATGATCTGTTTTCTCATAGCAGAATCTATTTATTGTATTGTAAAACATTTTGTACGGAGGAGAGTTCTGGGAAAAGTGTAGAGGAATAACAGAGAGCTTCACTGTACAGTTTTGACAGAGATTTAATGAAAAGATACAGCTCTGGTTCATGAGATTCATGTGGTACAATGTTTGGCATATGTTTCTTCTCTGTTTCATATGTTTCTCGTTAGGTTTACTGTTAATTTCATAATCATTTCTAGATGAATGCTTTTAAGTGAGAAAGGTAGAATCCATGTTAATTGCTCTGCCTTGAGAAAGCATTCATTTTCTGTGTATCTTCTTCTGTCTGAGAAGGATTCATTATAGATGCCCTTTTCGGCTTCTCAGCTGTCTTTCACCCCATATAATTTCATTTCGAATGCTAAACCTTTCGCCTATCTTGCCTCATGAGATAATCTGTGTCTTTGATTTAATTTCTCTGCTCATGCTGTTCCTTGGTCCCATACAGCCCAGAAAATCCAGACATTCATCAAATATTTCTTTCATATTTATTTACTAGCCTAAAATAATTATCAGTTTTGTATTTAGGTCATCTCAGGCCCTATTTGACATCTTTTGCCGAGATAGACCCGGAGAGAGCCCTCTCCTGTCCTCGTAGGGCTAGCTACGAGGCTGAGCTTGGTTTGATGTTGCCTTGAGTTTTACCTTATTTCTGCCTAAGGTAAATTCGAGTGCTAACATAGTGGCGACCATACTGGGGAAGTCCTCCCTGGTAAAGGATGACAAAGTTCAGATCTGATCGTCGATGGTGAACAACGATCAGACATTAGAAGGCTGAAATCATTCGCCTGGCGATTTCACTGAAAATCCAGCAATCAATGCTTCATGGTGACTCCACTGCAGATTTTCAAGATGGACCGGATTGCAAGAAGATACACTCCCATGAGCCGAGATCACATCCCAGGTTTTCCGAATAAAATGCCCAAGGTAGATTGGCTTCAGAATCTGCCTATGTTCAGAAATGTGGAAGGTAATGACGCTGCTCTTCACCTGGTGAAATTTCACCTTCATGTGCATAAATTAAAGATCCATTTTCCTAAAGACTGTTTGATGAAAATGTTTATGGCTACTCTGGAAGATGAAGCGCGATCTTGGTATGAAAGTTTGCCACCTGCTTTTGTTTATTGTCTGAAGGATTTTCATTCAATATTCTTTGAAAGGTACAGAGAATCTTGTCCGTCTTTAATGTTAGTGCAGAATTGTTGTGAACACATTAGTAATTTCATTGAAGAGCTTGAGAATTTTTATGGAGCTAATGAATTGATGGATGGAGAAATCATGGAAGCATTGTATGAAAACCCGTTTCAGCAGCACACAGAAATCTTATAGGATACTTATCAAGATCAGCAGGTTGAAGATTGCCATATGGCTGAAAATGATGAAAGAGAAATTTTTGTTTCAGATCTATCCACAGAAGAAGACAACATGCAGGGAAGTCAAGTTTCAATTTCAGAAAGTGATAATGTCCAGTCAGCTATTCCAGATCCAGACTTAGATTGTGATGACCAAGTACACCTTGTGCTGAATCCCATGAAAGAGAATTCTGCTGTTGAGATCACCTGGAATGCAGAAGACACAGTTATGGATCCAACTGTTCTCATGTCATCAGAACAAAGCCTTCATAAAGAGGTAATTCAGTCAATTCATGAACAACAAGATGAGATCTTTGTTCCTCTGGATGAATTTATGGTAGATGATAGAAATGTCATTTTTGCACTTCAAGAATCATCCGAAGTTTCTTTTCTCATGATTGATGAATGTAATGAGAATCCAGTTGTCATATCATATGAAGATGACTTACAATATATTCATCAGAACAGTCAGGAGTGCCTTTCAGATTCTTCTGATCAGAATAGTCAGGATTGCCTTTCAGATTCTTCTTCATATGTCTCATGTGTTGAAATGTTCTTTGAAGAAGAAATCTGCTCATACACTTGTTCAGAATTTTTTGAGGAGCAGGAACATATTGAAGTACATTTTGAAGGAAGATCAGAAGCAGGAGGAAAAGACACCTTGTTCTTTCAGCAGGAGGTAAATCTTCATGTTTTTCAGGATCCAATGGCAGATTTGTTGCAGTCAACAGAAAAGGTGATTATTGCAGTATTCAGTGATGAAGGAGATCATGGTCAATTATGTTTTTTGCCCAGTTACCAGTGTTTACTGTTGACCAGGAGATCTGATCAGAAGAATCAGTCAAGAAGCCATCTACTTGATTGGTTACATTGGAAGGCTCATTATACATGATTGTACATATTTCATCAGTATGCAGGTGGTTGTTATCATGATTTGAAATCTTGATGGACTGCTGCCCTTCAATAAGCTTTGTAAGTTCTTGTTTTAGTTAAGTCAGTCATGGGTCATTTGTGAGTCAGTTTTCAACCGTGTTATTAAGTTAGCTTGTGTCGGTTTTCAATCGTGTTTTAGCTTGAGTTTTGATTCCATCGCCCAATGGAAGAAGGCACTGTCTGCTCTCCCAAAGATCTGCAATTCTTGGCACCTCCAGGGAGCTACCATCCCCATTGGAACCAATGTTAGGGTCAGTCTCTGCAGCCTTCCTCGTGTGATTAAATATACTCTTACAAACATACTCTTAAGGTGTCAAGGTCAAATTAGGTTTAGGGTTTTGAAAATTTGGTTTGCAAAATGTTCAATAATGCCAAAGGCACGTAGGGAGGGTCGAAATAAGTTTTCACGGTCAGTCATTTCATCATCATATGCTTGGAAATCTATTTTTCCTCAAAACTCTGTTTTGAGAAAAATAAAGTATTTCATTTCCATGTAAATAAATCCAAGATATTTTAAAGATTTCATGTAGCCCTGGTTACCTTCAGGTTTCAGCAGCTCCTATTCCTGCAAAAATCAACCAAGAGAACATCATTTCAAGTCTTAAAAAGCAGCGTTTATTTTAAAAGGTGAAAGTGCCAAAGCCTGCAAAATCAAAAAGAAAGTTTGCCAAATTAAAATATCAAAGCTCATGCCATAAAAATAGTTTGGTGTCTTCCTAAATCATTTCCATACTAAGAGATATCAAGAACATCATTGAAGTTAAGACCAATCATGGAGAAAACGAAAGTCAATGTGAAATCAAAATTGTTGGTGAAAAAGCAGGCGCGACGCATAAGAAAGAGGCGCGACGCGTTCATGGAGCGCGGTGCATAGAGCCAAGCTCCACAGTTCATTTTTTAAACTGGTGCGGTGCACCCACGCGACGCAGCGCATTGGACTGATACTCCAGTTTTCTCATCGCTTTCAACGAAATCCCAAATTTCTTGGCTCCTCTGCTCCAAAGAGGCACATAAATTTGTTGCGCATTCTTGCAGAGAGATATTTCTTTCTTGGGAATTCGAGATGGCCGCAGTAGCAAACATAGGGATGATGGACAGTGCCTATTTTGTTGGCAGGAATGAGATTCTGTCATGGATCAGCTCTACTCTGCAACTCAACCTCGCGAAAGTGGAGGAGGCAGCTTCATGTGCAATTCAATACCAAATGATGGATATGATTCACCCAGGAGTTGTCCCTACACACAAGGTGAATTTCGAGGCAAAGACAGAATACGATATGGTCCAGAATTATAAATTGCTCCAAGAAGTATTTTCAAAATTAAAGATAGAGAAGCATATAGAGGTTAATAAACTTGTTAAAGGTCGGCCATCGGACAATCTGGAGCTTCTCCAGTGGTTGAAGCGGTATTGTGATTCTGCAACAGGTGGAATAATGAATATCAATTATAATCTCGTGGAGAGAAGATGTAAAGGAGGAAGGGAAGTCCACAGAAAGGGAATGTCTTCAATGCAATGCTCATCATAGAACAAGGGCAGTGGAGTAGTTTTAAAATCAGTTCAATCTAGCTCATCTTCAGCAATTCGACGTATAGATGGATCCGGGGCTGGCCCAAGTGAAAGTAAGCAAGGGAAGCATGTTTCAATGCCTCCTGGTTATATTTCTGTAGAACACGTTCAAGCTGTGACTGAACAGGTTGCAGAATTAAAGCTTTCTGTGAGCAATTTGGAGAAGGAAAGGGACTTCTACTTTGCTAAACTTCGAGATATAGAAATCCTAATTCAAAATGAAGAGTTGGAGCACAGTGGTAGCAGCCATTCGAAATTTTTTTATGCCGTAGATGATAATGATTCAAGAATTGTCGATGCTCGTGCAATACCCGGCAAATCTATGTTGCGCGAAAATGGGCCAGAGGACATTAATGTAGAGGGTTCCTTCAACGAGAGAAGTGAGATGGATACCGTTGCACCAGTAGACAGATCTGAATCAAAAAGTGGGGGACAAACTAACCATTCGCCACAAAAGCTTAGAAACTTATATGTTTTTTTACTGGAAGTGGTGATCAAGTGCAGCCTGCTTCTCCTAGAGCGGTTTACAATGGAAGATGCTTAATGCACTTTTAGCTCTTCAAACAATCATTAAACCTTTCCAGTACTTCTTGAAACCAAAAGTGGCAAGGGAACCTGTCCCTGAACAATTGAAGCTGATAGCACCAGAGGTCCTTCATATGGAATTTTGCATCATTTTGTAGAACAGGCAGTGGCATTCAAAGGCATTGCGATGGAGAATGTACATGTACTACTGACTTTCTGCAAGTGTTTTCACTTGGCCGTAAGGTCACGCATGCCATCTGTTTTGATTCTTTCCTTGGCTTCTTGGAATCAAGACTTTATTTCCCTTTTGAAATCTATTACTTTGGACAGTCCCATGGAAGAAACTGAGCAAGTCAGGCTCAAAGTAGGGAAGTTGCCAGTGTATGGAAACTTCTGAGTTACCAATTATATCAAGGAATCTGAGAGTATGGTAGTGTGTCAAAATTAGAAAAGTTTGTTGAACAGGTCAAACATTATCCAATGACAAGAAGGATGAATTATAAAAGCCATTTTCATTTAAAAATTAGTTTTATCAAAATGGCAAATGTAAAATAGAAAGCACACCTGCATATATACCTATGTATGCAGAAATAGTGAAAATAGGATTCGACTTCCTATTTATGACTTCAGTTGCATTTCAAAGGGTCTACGCTCCAGATTTGGTCTTTTAGTTGGTCATCAGAGAATTTCAAGGGGAATGCTGTTCTTTTTGTATCTTTATCAGTCCAGTTGAAACAAACCTTTGTTTTTGGATGATCTTTTTTCTCATAGCAGAGTCTATTTATTGTATTGTAAAACATTTTGTACGGAGGAGAGTTCTGGGAAAAGTGTAGAGGAATAACAGAGAGCTTCACTGTACAATTTTTACAGAGATTTAATGAAAAGATACAGCTCTGCTTCATGAGATTCATGTGGTACAATGTTTGGCATATGTTTCTTCTCTGTTTCATATGTTTCTCGTTATGTTTACTGTTCATTTCATAATCATTTATAGATGAATGCTTTTAAGTGAGAAAGGTAGAATCCATGTTAATTTCTCTGCCTTGAGAAAGCGTTCATTTTCTGTGTATCTTCTTCTGTCTGAGAAGGATTCATTATAGATGCCCTTTTTGGCCTCTCAGCTGTCTTTCACCCCATATAATTTCAATTCGAATGCTAAACCTTTCGCCTATCTTGCCTCATGAGATAATCTGTGTCTTTGATTTAATTTCTCTGCTCATGTTGTTCCTTGGTCCCATACAGCCCAGAAAATCCAGACATTCATCAAATATTTCTTTCATATTTATTTACTAGCCTAAAATCATTATCAGTTTCGCATTTAGGTCATCTCAGGCCCTATTTGACATCTTTTGCCGAGATAGACCCGGATAGAGCCCTCTCCTGTCCTCGTAGGGCTAGCTACGAGGCTGAGCTTGCTTTGATGTTGCCTTGAGTTTTACCTTATTTCAGCCTAAGGTAAATTCGAGTGCTAACAGTATGGATATTTCATTATTTATCTCCAAACTCAAACTTTTTGACCTGATACCTCTCACTCTGAACAACGACGTATTTGATACCAAGCCAAATATTATCTGATCGTCGGTGATACACTTTATCATCGTGACGTTGATACCATTTTAAGGAGGTGCCTCACTCATGAGGAGGTAGAAAAGGATTTAAATGATTGTCATGTTGGGTCTTATGGTGGACATTTATCTGGATATGATACCGCACAGAAGATACTCCGCGCTAGTTACTTTTGGCCTACAATTTTTCAAGATTGTTTCCCCGCGGTCAGAAGTTGTCATGCATGCCAGATTTTTTATCGTAAACTCCATAAAACGCCAGTGCCAATGCATCCTTTCATCTCCGTAGGACCATTTTCGAAATTGGGTATTGACTTCATGACCTGTAACCCTCGTTCGTCCGAGGGGCATGGTTATATTATTGTGGCAGTCGACTATTTTACTAAATGGGCTGAAGTGATGCCTACATTCAACAATACATGATAGATAGCTGCATTGTTTTTCTTTAATCATGTTATTGAATGGTTTGGGGTCCCATAAGCTATAGTCACAGATCATGGGAAGCATTTTCACAACCATATGATGGCTAAATTGACTACCAAGTTAGGATTGTCACATGATAATTCTACTCCTTATTATCCACAATCAAATGGACAAGTTGAGGCTATCAACAAAATTCTTAAACGTACGCTTCAACAAATGATAGGAGTTCATAAAGGAAACTGGCATTTGATCCTGTACTCTGCCTTGTGGGCATATCGAACCTCGGTGAGAAATGCAACCATATTTACTCCTTTTCAATTGGTGTATGGTCTGGAAGCTATCTTACCAATCCAATGTGAAATACCATCATTGAAACTCACAATTGACTTGCTACCATCTTGATGGAATGCGTCGTGAAGCCCAATTGGCCAACGAAGCGCATAAGAGATGTATAAAGGCGCAATACGACAAAAATTTCTAGCCTCGCATTTTCTCAGAGGGTGACTTGGTCCTTATTTATGATCAAGAAGCTGATGTAATAAGTACAGGAAAATTTGAGCCACTATGGCATGGCCCCTATATTGTCAAAAGAGTTATTGCTAAGGGTGCCTACGAGTTAGTTGATTACGATGGAATTCCGTCAGCGCAGCCAAGAAATGAATTGTATCTGAAACGTTACTATGCTTAATCATGAGAGTAGTGATTTTTTGTATTATATTGTATATATATGTTGTTGATTTGCATTCACTATCTTAGTTTGTTTTTTAGAGTTTTTCTTAATGTTAGTAATCCACTTTACATTTCATCACAGATGTCTGAATATTTGAAACCATTTGTTGGATATGCTTATGGTGCTATTCATAGTACACAGAGTCTATCCTTTGCAGCGTGCACCATTCTCGCTCCGAATGGCGAGTTAGTGAGTTTTCAAGGGATTTTTATTGGTAGATCGACGAATAATATCGCTGAGTATAGCGCGTTGATTGAATTTCTCTCTGATGCCATTTAATTTGGTATTAACTGCATTATCATAAGGTTAGACTCACAAATCGTGGTATTACAACTTACTAGTGTTTATACTGTTAGAAATCCAACACTGCATCATTTTTTCCTTAGAGTTCGACTTTTGGAAAGACACTTTGATTTTATTCAATATCAACACATTTCCAGAAATTTGAACACATTAAATGATTCTTTGGCTAATCAAGTTTTAGACAGACATTTGCAACATATGTAAAGAAAACATTCACACCATTTGAATAGGATTACACAATAAACATAGGAAAACACTAAAATCAAATAATTAGATAGTTATAGGTTTTTTACAAAATTTGTGCCCGAGACACATTGGTCATCTGACCTCAAAATGTATGCAAAATTTCAAAATTAAACTAAAGGTGCTCATGGTAACATGCTATAGATCTAGTTATCCTACGTAGCAACTGCATCCAATGGTTAGGAAGCCCAATGGTGTGATGCTACAGTCGCATGGGTAACTCTTCGATCCGGAAATCCAGAATCCCAATGGTCAAACCCTCTATGTGCTGCCAAAGCTCAGTCAGATTCTCAACCATATCAAGATCCTGAAGGACTTCTCTTCCGACAACCCTTTTTGCTGGCTCATCTGTTGCACGCTCTAGTTCCTCCACTAGTTGAACTCGACCAACATCTGCATTACAACAAAGATTTAGTTTAGTCTTTGGAAAACATAAAAATAAAAAAAAATTGTATAAACGTTAGGAAAATAAAAAAACATGGTCATAACATTCTTACCTATTGCACCCC
Source organism: Pinus albicaulis (assembly GCA_034641835.2). Classification (NCBI taxonomy): domain Eukaryota; kingdom Viridiplantae; phylum Streptophyta; class Pinopsida; order Pinales; family Pinaceae; genus Pinus; species Pinus albicaulis. The sequence goes on along the minus strand of CM076570.1, from coordinate 1,274,246,716 downwards.
ACTGAGTGCCTTTTGGTAATGTTAAGTCTGGATCTCCCCGAAAATCAACGCCTGTGTATGCATACTCATCGATGGTGAAAATCTGTCACTGGAACCAGGCGAAGAACACAATTGAGAATAAAATGGTAGATTCGCCTACATGCCTACCCATTAGTTTCACCCATCTCTGCATCCTCGGATCTCTAAGATTAGATATATCCAGTGTCACATGCTGTGGCTGCATCAGTGCAATCCGTTACAAGGAAAATGATATGAGGATCAAACCATAACTGAAATTATTCTTCCTTCCTCCCTTTTCTTTGTTCAGTTGTTCTTTTATCTGAGAAAGTACAACTTCAGACCAGTTGAACGTTGTTGGCTCGATACACTCTAGTGCATACTGCATATACGATCTATTCGCTACATGTAGTGTAACGGTGCTAGCTAGTTTTGCGATCATGAAAAGGATAGTTCTCAAAGGAAAATCTCTAACATCCCAGATTTTTATCTTTCCATCTTTTCTTGGCTCTGCTCCTGGATAACAATGTTGCAAAACATAATCTCTCACTGTCTCTCCTCCAAGAATAGACCCTGAGAGTGAAATAGGCAAGCCTCTATGAGAAAGTATACATCCTCGATTGTTATGGGAACCACTTGGTTCTTAATATGAAATGCCTCGATAGATAGATCCCATGGTCGAACTAAGAACTCCAAGAGTTCTAATTGTTGCCTCATCCCTGACAATTGGAAGTACTTTAATAGTCCAAAATCTCTTAGGGCTCTTACCCTGCATGTATAATTTAGGGAAATCATATCCTGTTCTTCATGTTCTCTTTCCCTCCATGTAGTCATCATTGTAATTCGATGGAAACCTGAAATAAAATCATAAATACCATTAGATACCTTTCAATGAAAAAAATTGGGCAAATTTTGGGCATAATGCAAAAATCAAGAATACAGATTGTGCCCAACGCAGGCTCTTACAAGAAATAGTTCATTGTGTGTGCAAGTAAGCTTCCATTTAGCTGCTATGCAATGCAAATTTCAACATTAAAGAGTGCGTTGCCCTCTTTTTGGGCAGAATTTACCCTAGGGCCACCAAAACCCTAAAAATTTGCATAAATTGGAAATGAAATGATTACTGAAGGAAATAGGAGGTTCATGGCACTAACCTGAATCAAACGGCAATGAAATCTATCCACAGAAACGATCGCAATCAACATCTGAAGTTCGGGTGAAAAATCAGGTTCAGAGCTCCAAAATACAAATGGTAACTATGGAATGGTAAAAATGAATAGTAAAACTATTTTTAATAGTCATTTAATTATTTTAAAATTACATTTATTGCTATGAATATAGTTTTTATTATGTTTTTATCATGAAACAAGTATTTTTAATCCATTTAATGTTGTTCTGAACAGGCTATAAAATTGATGAACATATTAGTTGTGTAGATTTATTTCGAGAATGATTTGACCACAAAGCATAATTTTTCTCCTTATTTTTCGATCTTTGTTAAAAATGAAAAAGGATTTGAAGCGCACTTTTATATCTTTTTCGAGCTTTGATAACAGCGAAAAAGGAACCCCTGGAGTCTTCTTTTAGCTCTTTCCAGAATGCAATAATGTCAAAATATTGCCAAGAACTTGTATTTTCGAGCTTGTAAAAGTAAATGAATTGATATCTACTCAGTATAAGTTTAACCCTTTTCTGGACTGAGATAGATTATTTACGAAAAATGAATACCTTGGTTGAAAATGACTAAAGAGGTTCTCTCAGATATTATTTTACACTTTTTCGGATTTGAGTGACAACTTTACGAAAAATTACTTATGGAGTTTTCTTTTCATCCTCTTTTTCAAACTCTCTAAACATGAAAAAGGACTAGGATGTCATTGTCATTAGGCTCGTTAAAACATAAAATAGAAATGGACTTGTCAATCATGGCAAGAATCGAGTTTCATTCATTGCTAGACTCAATAAATTATTAAATAGCAATACTTTACTCGCCCGAAGGGTTGAATTATAGATCAAGAAAATGTTATCCTCCTCAAGCTTGTTAAAAAATAGAGAGGTACTGGTCGATAAATGACTGGGTAAAATTTGGGAAAGTGAACTGAACTTTTTATGGTAGCAGGTCACTCTTGAACATGACACTTCACTGCATCACCGTGACCGTTTTGGTTGGGAAATATTCTTGATGGTTCATTCATACCTATGGTTCATCATACCTTCACTTCGGTTTGGGGTCAATGCTTCCAACTCATCTCAGTGTCACTGATATGTTCAAGAGAAGTCATCTAGTGAATACTCATCCTTCTGCAATACTCATAAACCTTCATTCTCATGACCATCATCCCTGAACATTGCTATATCAAGTCATACCTTTGTCTCCGAAATCAGTAAATCCCGTTTCAAAATAAGGTGACTTCCTGTCAACGACAAATAAATATCCAGGAATTTCACTTAGAAACATCACATTCCAGTACCATGAGGCTTGTTACAGCATCGACAAGATCCTCGCTTCCAGACTTTTGACTGAAATATTTTCTTTGGTGTTCAACATCAAATCATCTATTCACGCCTTACGAAATGTACTGCAATACCTTGAGGGCCATTGACAACAATGGTGGTTCTCTTGCATTTGTTAACAACTCACATCATTGGTTGGTAATCAAACAATGTCTTTCCATGTTCGACTATAAATCATATATTCACATGGCTAGACTTGTACCCGAATGAACGAGTGAACGAGATAAGAATACCATGGATCTAGTTTCATCCATCTGGGCTGTGATTTCAGGACTGTTGTACACATCATCTGTACGGTGACCTTACATACAGATCATCATCCAGACATGGGCCTATATCTGTAGATGTCTGCATTGGGCAACATTCCAATGAAGATGACTTTCTGAATTATGTACATGTTATTAGATTGTTTATGTACTGAACATGGGAATGCCTACCCTCAACAATTATGATCAAGAGGATATATCATGATGTAATGTATTGTAAGATTGATGCAGGTCGCTACTTCACTTCATCTCCAGCCCATCACAGTGTAAAGCATCTCAATCAAAATATTGTTATTATTATTCCGACTTCATGCTTTAGGGGGAAATTGTTATAGATAAATTTGGGCATCATTCCCAATGACCTGGTTAACTAGACATCATCCCCAGGACCGATGAATAGGGTCTATCATTCCCTATCATCTCAGTTGTTACATGCCCTAAGCCAAATAACAAGACAAATCATTCTTGACTTACATCTGCAAAGGTTTCGAAGATTTGAAGTTTATAATATATCATATGAGAGCTTACCAACACTACCTCTAAAGGGACTAAGTGCATTGCATATGAAAGTAACCCCATTCTAGGGTGCTTTGCAAAGCACTTCCCAACATTCAAGAGTGCGTTGGTCACATTGGCAGAACATTTCTCATTGTTCCGGAATCTCCACTTGTCTAGTGCCTTCTAGAAGAGTTCACATGTGTCAAACTTTGAATCCATGTGTCCATTTTACATCTACAGTATTGGGAACATGCCTTGCCTATTATTAGAAATTCATTGACTATAAAACTACCTACAACTCCTCTATAAATTAAGAACAGATCCTAGTGCTTGGTAAGGAAGAATTGGAGTATAGAAATGTTGGTGGAATTTCAATTGAGGAATTGATTTGAGTGACATGCTGTTGGAGAGATGTGCATTGTGATGGGGCTAGATGCTACTGGAGATGGTGACACTAAATCAATCACTGGGTTGTAACCTCCCCTTCTATCCATTAATAAATATTGTTTTTTACTTTCCCACATATGTATGTATATAAGCTCATGTTTTCCATATTATGGATTCTTATTTGATGCATATGGTTCATGTTTTATTGATTTAATTGAATAACTTGAATAGAAATCTATATTATTTATATATTTTTCTATTTAGTGTTCATCTTTGTAGAGAATATTTTGGCGACTTAGCTTAGATTTGAAACTACAACAAAAGTGACAGAAGGATAATAGGAAGAGCTTGGATTCGAAGTAGGTTATCTGATCTATTCTGTGTGTTTATTTCTTGTTAGGAAAATCAACTGTAGATTCTTTAACTTGTTTTTCTAGATAAGCACCTGTCTATGGAAGAATGTTTTATCCATAATACGTAATTCACATAACAGAGAGTAATAAAATGGTGCACAATATAAAGATATATCCTAAATATGGCTTGGATTTTAGCTCTTTAATCATAGCTTTCCACCCATATCTATTGATCTTTTCCAAAATAATTATGTATAGCTTGAAAAAAAGTTGCTAATGATAATGGACCTACAATTAGAGGGGATGTTTTTATCCCCACTTTTAAAGAAAGGTACAACAAGGCTTTGTGTCAAAGGAAGCCATGATTCATTTCCAAATTGAAGAGCTTGTGTATGTGGGGTGAGAATAAGCCCTCCTTGTTTAAAAGTTTCAACTTGGTAGTGTTCAATATCCTTATATTTCCTATTTATGAGCTACTTAATCCCAAAATCTATGTCTTGTAGAGAAAACATTACATCCCATATAATACTCGCATTTGAAATGGATTTGTCTATATGTGAGAACGTTTGGATTTTTCGACGGATTTTTGGCAAAAACATTTGTGATGAAATCTTGTTTTGTGTTGTTTAAATTATATTTTTGACAATATGTATGGATTCAACGCCCTCAAAAACCCCTAGGGGTACTTCGATTTTGAAGAATTCATCTGTAAAACTTGTGATTTTAATGAATATATCTCTATAATTTTAGACAAATTAGATAAAAAAAACTAGAATTTTTTTCAAAATGACTCACTTATAGACAACACCATTTGAAATTGTGTTCATGGTGTTATGGGATTCATAATGATTTTTAAGGTAGGAGATCTAGTTCTTTAATGGAAACTATTATTTTCTTACAAAAATCCATATTTTGAGATTCATATATTTTCGACATTTCTCTTTATTTTTATTTGTATAGCATATCTTCTTCCTTTTAATAAGAGCTTCCTATATAGGATTTACACTTGCAAAGTACATGTATCAAATGGTAAACTCGTGGGGCACTATTTTTGTGAGTATGATTAATACTTGTAATATTAAATTCTAGGAGACTTGATAATTTCTTTGTCCAAAAAATTAGTATATAAATATATTTTGCAATTGAAGGGCTACATATGAAATATTTTCTACCACCATAACTAGATATTACACTTCATTACTTTGATTTAATAACAGGTGTTAGCTTTGCTTTTTTGGGATCATGTAGGATCCAGTTTAGATAACATAACCACTCAAATACTGATATGAAGTTGTTAATGATGTGTGTAATATAACCACTCAAATATTGATATCAAGTTGTTAATGATATCCGTAATGCCTGAGATCAATTTTCAAATTGTTGATAAGTCTAATGGCTAGAGTTTACCCGCAAGATGTTAGACCATTATGGAAAGAGGTCGAATACTTGAAAAAATATAAAACATGATTAATAGGGTTGGTGGGATATGGACGTGTTGAGGCAATATAACTTTGTGTGACATCATGTATTATCATCTATACATGCATGAACAGAATTGGACAAGTGTGCATGGAAAAAGATGACAAGGAAAATTTAAGGATGACAATTTATGTTAAAGTTTAGAAACCTTGGCAAAGCTTACTAGTCCCTAATATGAAAACTAGAAAATTTTTCGTGATATTGTTATAAATGTATTCAAATTAAAATTATTTTATATAGTCTATAAGGTAAAATAATTTTATTTTATAAAATTGGGGAGAATGTAGAAATTTTTGATACAATTATGTATTTCTTGGATTCTCCTGATCTAAAAATTATATGCCACTGTTAAATACATAATCCTTCTACTAAAATCTTTGCAGAAATTTAATCGCCAATTGAAAACACATGAAGAAAGATAAATCACACATAACATAGATTTTTTTACCAGGAAAGCATACAGCTAAAAACCCCACTATCATATATTATGTATATATCATGGATCATGAAAAAATATCATACAAAACTCTCATCCAAGAGCTCTCAGTAAAATATACAATCATCTGACACTGTCATACAAAAATTGGCAAATACATGCACCAATTTACTGACTCCAGACAACCTGCCTCCACTGTGCAATCCTTGATGGTCACAAACCTCTGAATGATTAATTCTAGCCTGCCTTGACTGCACAATACTCATAGGAATCTCTAATGTGTGTGTGGTTGCATGAGTGCACCCACTAATGTCACAATTGATAGTCAAACTGTCCCTTTCACCTATCTCTCAACTAGGTCTCCACTGGATCTGACATGCATGTAGTTAAGACTAGTAAATCTTCAGTTTCATGTGAGATCACTCCATGTGAATTAATTTAATATTTAATTCATTGATCTCTCACTAGTGTATCTTTATTTACAACTAGCACAACTGAGTTTAACTCACTTAATTGAGTTAAACTACTTTACAACTCACATAACTACAGATCCAACTCTGTTACAACTTTATATCACTCAGTTACAATGAAGTCCACTTGCATGTCCCACCAACCAACCTTAGAACTCAAAATTCCTTCAGTCAACTGGATTTCCATATCAGTTAACTGAAATCAAGTGCTTCAAGAGAATAGATTATTATTTATTCGCTAATTATTATTAAGAGATAATAATAATCGACATGCATTTTATTTTTAGACATGAAATCCACGAATCGACTTCGGACATGCATTCCAAAAATAGATGCCCATCCATACATTTAATTTTCTCAACCATATATAAATATACTCCTACTAAAAATAGAATTTTCTCACCATTCTAAAAATAGACATACACCTAAAAATAGCCTATGTGTGCCCCACGTAGTGCAGGTGCTTAATTTTCACTAGGATCAAGGATGTTGTTTCTGGATGCCAATTTCACTGTTTCTTGTTGCAACCTTCAACACTCCCTCTCAACGAGAAAGGAATGTCTTTGCATACGACATGAAACTCCATGCATTCGCCCTGCAACTCTTGTGTGCAACACTTCTCTAGTGTTTCTCACACATGCAACATTTGCATGCAACACTTCCGAAACTGAATAGCCTCCAAACAACTGAATCAGTATAATGCAAATATCATCAAAGTTTTCTAACTTTTGCTAGTACCAACTGCACATGTCTTCAATATCCTCTGCACTGTTGACCTTTACATCCATGCACTTTGCACTTACTGTCAACTCTGATCTGTGCTCCATTATCCAACACTGTCACTTTGATTTCATGTCCTCCTAACATCTGACTGCATCAATCCAACTGATCCTACTACTGCTGTACTGTGGGCTCCTCGTAGCTAGGTTCAATTCATGAGATCCACACCATCTTAATGAATCCTGCCCAGAAATTTCTTCTTGGGATTACTCATGCATGTCACCACACCTCTCACCTGGTGGTATAGCTGCATGCACTCCCTCTGCCCATCTGGCTCGAAATTTCTCTGCATGAGTGGTTTCCCCCACTCCATGATTCTCATCTTGTGTCTGCTCCACATCCCGAGGTTCACTCTTAGCTGCATGCAAATCTTGCCCCCTCTCAAGCATCAATTGCATGGCTTTCTCACACTTCTGAATAGTAGGAAGCTCAATATAAATCCCATCTACATCAAGTCTATAGAGATTCTTAACTCGAATCCTAACTTTCTTGGCTTTCCTTGTGGCTTTGTGTCGCAGGAAAAATTTTCCTTCACTAAAGACAACATCATAGCCTGTATCCTCTAACATTGCAACTGAGACTAAATTTTTCTTCAAACCTGGAAAATGCATAACATATTTTAAATGAAAGGGTTTACCTGACACCCTCTGAAAGGTATTGGTACCAATGCCAGTCACACTGTATCATCCATCGTCGCCCAACTCAATATGCATCTGGATATCTTTCTCCACCAAGTCACTGAAAAGTTTCTTATCTATCGTCATGTGAAAGGAAGCACTAGCATCCAAGTACCACCCCGATCCCAATGCACTAGACACCATGCATGATATCAATGAGAAGTAAAGCTAAAATTGTGACGCAAGAGCCTCACCAGCTGCAGCTCTAGCAGCCATCTTGTTCTTCTTCTTATGTGGACAATTTGTGGCAATATGTCCATACTCGTGACAATGAAAACACTTCACTTTGGACATGTTGTGCTCCTTTCTATCTTCACGGACCTTAAATTTAGAATGGAATTTATTCCCCTTCCCCTTCTTCACCTTGGAAGCCAAAGCACAATCCTCTTCATCATCATGCTTTGATGAATATCCATCTTTGGTGTTCCGCCTAAACTCCTCCTGTGCTAGATCCAACCACAGTCGTTCCTAATCCAGTAGTTTTTCCTGTCCGTTGACAGAGTCTTCATAAATATGAAAACTCTTAGGAAGTCCCAAGAGAGCCAAGCTCACCAAATCATCATCAGCAACACTTAATCCTACACTCCCAAGCTCATCCCTGCATTGGACAAAATTTGTTAAGTATATCGGAAGAGTGTCGTTCTTTTCCGTCTCAATCTTTCTGAGTTTATCCTTTAGCGCCAATTTCCTATGGTCATTGCTGCTTTGGAAAAGATCCGTCAAAGCCTTCCACATAGCATATGGAGTGGCTTTTCCATGAAGTCTTGAGATAATATGGTCTCACATAACTTTCAATAGAATCCTTCTTGTCTTCGCTACTTTCTTTTGCTAGGCGTCAAGTAATGCAACATCCATCAAAGTGGGCTTAGGAACATCACTATCGATGAATTCCTTCAAGCCGTTACCTTCAAGCACTGCCTCCATCCTATCCTTCCATGAAATGTAGTTTGAGCTACCCTCGAGTGCATACTCTAACTGTAAAGCATTGAAAGCCATTTCGATGTTTACTCAACTATCGCACCATGAAATTCTTGCAGCGAATTCAAATTGTGTCCACCAATAAGCTCAGCTACTGCTTCAATATTGCAATATTCTTTGCTCTGATACCATGTAGAAATTTTTAATACAATTATGTATTTCCTAGATTCTCTTGATCTAACAATTATATGCCACTATTAAATACAAAATCCTTCTACTAAAATCTTTGTGGAAATTTAATCTCCAATTGCAAACACACGAAGAAAGATCAATCACACATAACACAGATGTTTTTACCGGGAAAGCATAAAGCTAAAAACCACACTATCATATATTATGTATATATCATGGATTGTGAAACAATATCATACAAAAATATAATCCAAGAGCTCTTAGTACAATATACAATCGTCTCACACTATCATACAAAAATTGGCAAATACATGCACCAATTTACTGCCTCTAGACAACCTGCCTCCACTGTGCAATCCTTGATGGTCAAGAACGTCTGAATGATTAATTATAACCTACCTTGACTGCACAATACTCATAGGCATCTCCAATGTGTGTGTGGTTGCATGAGTACACCCACTAATGTCACAACTGATAGTCAAACTGTCCCTTTCACCTATCTCTCAACTCGGTCTCCACTGGATATGACATGCATGTGGTTAACAGTAGTAAATCTTCAGTTGCATGTGAGATCACTCCATGTGAATTAATTTAATATTTAATTCACTGATCCCTCACTAGTGTATCTTTAGTTACAACGAGAACAACTAAGTTTAACTCACTTAACTAAGTTAAACTACTTTACAACTCACATAACTACACATCCAACTCTGTTACAACTTTGTATCACTTAGTTACAACGAAGTCCACTTGCATGTCCCACAAACCAACCTTAGAACTCGAAATTCCTTCAGTCAACTGGTTTGCCACATTAGTTAACTGAAATCAAGTGCATTAAGAGAATAGATTATTATTTATTGTCTAATTATTATTAAGAGATAACAATAATTGGCATGCATTCTATTTTTAGACATGAAATCCACGAACCGAATTCGCACATGCATTCCAAAAATAGACGCCCATCGATACACAGAATTTGCTCAAACATCTATAAATAGACTCCCACTATAAATAGAATTTTCTCACCATTCTAAAAATAGACATACACCTAAAAATAGCCTGTGTGGGCCCCACCTAGTGTAGGTGCTTAATTTTCACTAGGATCAAGGATGTTGTTTCTGGATGCCAATTTCATTGTTTCTTGTTGCAACCTTCAACAGGGAATGATTTTTAGAGTGGAAATCAGTGAATATTTTCTTGGAAAAAGCATGGAAAATTAGCCTAATTGCGAATATTAGCCCCTAATTGTTTCCGTGAAAACTAGTTTATGGTTTAGACATGTATTATTATTTATAAATGCATGAATTTGGTTTTTTTTAACCTCATTTATGTTTGAACATGGTATATACATTCATGGTAGCCCGATCTATACTTGTATTGTTATTTATACATCAACTTCGCTTATACATTTCCATAATTTTATATCCAATTATTTGTTTGTCCATGAACCTCCTTTACAACTTTATGTTTGAATTTCCATTTTCTGAGTTTTATGTTTTTCCATTTCCATTTTCATTCTTAGCTATATTTATGTTTTCAATTTTCATGTGAATGTAATATTTTAATATTCTAGAAAAAGCTAAATTTTTATATTCCGCAATTCAATCCATGGAGGCATGCACATGGCCATTCAAATCCTTACAGTGTAACAACCCTTGTTAAAACTGCATGTAAAAAAATATAAGACCAAATTCATGGGACGCATATTCCAAGATGAATGGTGGGAAAAACATCCTAGTGGGTGTCACTTTTAGTTTAGTATGGCTATGGAAATTGGAAAATGCATTGAAAAGGTAAAGTGACATTAATTGTCATTTTATTTATGAAAATAATGGAAAATAGGAGAAAAGGAAAATCAAAGGTCAAAGGTTGCATGTGAGGGGGAAATTGAAGGAAAAATGAAGGAAAATGAAGAAACTAGAGGCCTCAATGATAAAAAGAATTTTGAGAATGAGTTCATGTATTTTGTGAGTTCTATGGTGGAGCTCTCTCTCTATTCTCTATCTATTGCACCCTCACTGAATTCTTGGAGAATACTTGGAGCATGCTTGGAGCACTCTAGTATTCACTTATATTTGGAGAAAGAAGGAAAAGGAAAGTGAGAAAGCACAAGGTAATAGGTGGATGAATGACTACAACGGTATTTATTTTCACGTATCAAGTTGCATGAGTTATTTAATTGCTAGTTTTGGCATGCATGACATATGTCACTACAAGGAAAAGACCCTCTAGTAGATGTTTTTGAGGAACCCCTTATAAAAATACCCCATACATTTGTTTCTAGCGGAGGTTACTAGAGGAGGTTCATGGGCAGAGGGTTTTGTAGATGTTTTCCTCTCAGTGTGCTTATCATCCAACATCACATCAGTGCTCTCTATAAGAGAAAGCACCCGTGCGCACAAAACATTGGCACATCGCACACCATGCGCTCTGTACACACCCTCCCAGTGCGTCGTATTACCGTAGAGCATCGGTGCTTCACAAATCTTCCGCGCCGGTGCATCATAAAACACCACGCCAAAACCGAAACCGCCCGGTGCGGTATTACAAAACCGCACTAGTGCATCATAAAAAACCATGCCAAAATAGAAACCGACTGGTGTGTTTGTAAGAAATGGCACCGGTGTGGATATAAATTACGCGCACCTGCAAAGGGTTAAATAAAAAAAAAATACGGCAAAAAACCAAATTTTTCAGTTTCTTCAGTGCTCCAGAGCTCTCAATTACCGGTGCACTCTACAAGAGAAAGCACCAGTGTGCACAAAACATTGGCCCACCGAACACCAGTGCATCCTATTACTATAAAGCACCGGTGTTTCACAACTCTTCTGCGTCAGTGCATCATAAAACATCACCCCAAACCAAAAACCACCCAGTGCAATGTTAGGAAACCGCACCACTGCATCATAAAAAATCGTGCCAAAACAGAAATTGACCAGTGTATTCATATGAAACAACACCAGTGCCCTTATAAAATCCGCACACTGGAACAGTGTTAAATAAAAAAAAAATTACGGTGAAAAAACCTCATTTTTCACTTTTCTCAGTGCCCTAGAGCTCTAATCATCGATGCGTCCTATTACTCTAGCGCACTGGGGCTTCAAAAATATTCTGCCCTAGTGCATCATAAAACACCGCGCCAAAACAGAAACTGCCTAGAAGTGTTAGGGAACCGCACCGGTGCCTCATAGAACACCACACCAAAATAGAAACGCCCGGTGCGGTGTTAAGGAACCGCACCGGTGCCTCGTAAAACACCGCGCCAAAACTGAAACCGCACCAGTGCGCCTATAAAACCCTGTGCACTGGAACAGGGTTAAATTAAAAAACATTACAGCCAAAAAACCACATTTTTTACTTTTCTCAATGCTCCAGAGCTCTCACGCACTGGTGAAATTTCTCCTTCTCTGAGCCGCCCTGACATCTGTGCTCCCATTGCACCCATTGCACGCACTGCTCCTGTGCATTGCCCACCAATCTCCAGCTTTAATTTTGCAAAATGGTGGGTAAATTTTCTTTTGCAACTTCTACAGCCAATATGCCTCCTTGACGGCGAAATGTACAGGCATTTTTCTTGTTTTTCCATAATTAAGCCTTTTAGCGGATTAGAAATAGAAATAGCCTTAAAAATAACCATTTAAGAGATTTAAATTTTTTTTGTCGTGTGGTGCGCACGAGCCATTCGGCTCACACCGGTAAGCGGTGTTGCCTGTAAAATTTATAGGCCGCACTGCAATCGGTGCTAATGGTATCTACACCGTGTCGAGGGTGGTACCGGTTGGCGCCCCGCGTTATTTTAAAATTAAAAAAAAAGTGTGGTGCGGTCATTTAGCCCGTCGCACCATTGACCATGGGAATAGCAGCGTGGTGTGTTGAAGAAAATATCCGTCGTGGTGTCTGTCAGCGGACTGCATTCAAAATTCTGACGGGATCAATGGTGCAGCCTGGTAAAAGACCGCACAGTTGACTATGTAATTTGTCAAGAAGTCGGTGTGCTGACACAACTATACGTGCTGGGACATATATTTTAGTAAATGCACTGCTCTTCTGACACCATATATAGTCAACGGTGCTTTCAAAAATTTCAGGTGCACCGCATACGGTGTGTTATATTTCATCTGGTGCACTGCAACCGATGCGCTACAAACAAACACCGCACTGGAACTGGTGCATGACTGTTTTTGTGGCGCACCGACTGGTCTATTTTTTTTTTCCAAAAAAAATTATATATGTATATTCTTAAATACATGTCTGATTTAATAAAAAAATTTATTTAATATTTCAATGATTCAGAGAGAAGAGGAGGGACAACAACAACAAGCAGAGAAGTATGACATGCTTCGCCAGTGGACGACACGAGAGAGGGAGAGAGATGCATACCCTCGCCCTATTACAATAGATACCCAGGAGCTCCTAAGGCAGGTAGCCCTCCTCAAGTTCTATGAGGAGGCTACTTCCCTAAAGGCCCATAGTGTGTTTTTTAGAGATTTTATCTACAGGTGGAATGCCCACCAACAGGCTTTCCAGGTTGGTCCTTTCCAGTGGTACACACCCACTGAGGAGGATATTTATTTCATTATAGGGCTATCGAGGAGAGGGGTGGATTTTCCCTCATTCCCAGAGGTTCCAGCTGGTTGTGTAGTAGGGAGTCAGTTAGTTTACTCCCAGAGATACATTGGAGCAGATGTACTATCTCCTTCAGAGTTTCAGGTCCTTGGAGGTTAGTTACATATTGGTGCATTTGGTAGACAGGATGTGCAGTGCCTCTCACTTCTCATTTCTACCATTTCACACAACACCAGTGACGGGAAATGCATTAGTTTCCAGCTTCTATATTATGTTGATTCTTTAGTACAACAGCCACGACTTGTCAGGTGGTCTGCCATTTTTTTGTGGCAGTTCTGTACAGCCTCAGATAGATGTCATGCTCATGCACAAGGGAGTGTCAACTTCCCTTTTTCTTCAAAGCTTTTTTGTTTATTTTTTGAGAGGTTTCCAGAGATGAGGCCTAATTTTGTTCGACAGCCTCGTAGGCCAATGTTGGAGGCTTGGATGCACATGTGGGGGCAGATGATGCCCAAGAGGGGAGAGACTATGTTTCTAGCCAGGATATCACATGATGCACTGGACTTACTAGCCAGTGTTGACAAGCTGCATCCCTTCATTATGGTCTCCTATCCTTATGCTGGATTGGATTGGTGAGGGTGTGCCAACATCCTCTTCATAGATGATGAGCTGCCATATGATAGAGGTAATATTACTGTTTTATTTATATTTATTCTAACATGTTCTTTAACTTGTTCTTATTAAATTGTGTAATGAAATTGTCTAATTATTGTTGTGTACTTATATATATTTTGTAGACATTGGCTCTTTTGATGGTGAGGATATTCTCGCACTGCCACATGATCCAGGTGTGAATCCTGATGACGATCAGGGCATGGCAGATGCCGAGGATCATGATTAGGGGGTCGGTGCAGAGAGACAATCTCTTGCTGGTGCGCCGATACCACCTTTTTCTAGGCGCGGTCAACCTGATATGAGATATAGGATGGAGTTGGGCGACCAACTCAATGCATTGAATGTTGAGGTGGGCATCAGGCCCGCTCATTACAGAGACATACAGGCCGATGACATGCTATTGCAGATGTGGAGAGGCATGTCGCGTGACATGTACAACTTGATGCGGCATGTCGTAGGAGCTACGACAGCTGTTACGTGACTGAGGAGGAATGTTTCACGTTATAGGTGTGCTCGAGCTGAAACACATGATGGACAGTCCGTGAGTAGCGACTCATCATCTCATGATCGTTCACCTCGCCGTGCCTAATGAGCATGAGGCTCCACTAGCATCTAGTAGTCATCATGGAGATGAGGTTGCACCATCGGCCACGTCCAGTCAGCAGCCTACAGCAGCATCCATTAGTACTAGTCATGATCATGAGCAGGTTGGACCATCGTCGACCATCAAGGCTGCAGTACCATTGACTGAGCAGGCCTCCACTAGTATTGTTATTGTACTACCACCAGCTGATCTATGACATTTATATTACAGTTGTGTATTTTTAACATTATTCAGTTATATATATATATATATATATATATATATATATATATATATATATATATATATATATATATATATATATATATATATATATATATATATATAAGTCCATGTATTTTTATATTCATGTTGCGGTTGTTATGGTACATGTTGGTGATCATCATGATGTGTATATTGTTAGGTCATGTTAGATATGTTCATTTAATGTGCAACTTGCAGATAGATGTGTATGTGATAGCATGAGTTATTTGACATGAGATGTATGTTTGATGTTTGTGTTGTGATGATGTGATTATATAATGTTAATTTGATGTTTGAATGTGTTTTTTATTCGAATATTAATTGTAATTGTAATTGTAATTTTAATTGTTGTGCATTGTAATTGTAATTTTAATTGTAATTGTATGTATGACAAATTGTAAAATTGTAATTGTAATTATAATTGTATGTAAAATTCTGAAATTGTAATTGTATTTGTAATTATAATTGTAATTTTAACTTTAATTGTATATGTAAAATATTTGATGTAAAATTTTAATTGTAATTTTAATATTTAATTTATTGTGAAATGATTGTAATTGTAATTGTATATATGACAAATTGTAAAATTGTAATTATAATTCTAATTGTAAGTAAAATTCTAAAATTGTAATTGTAATTGTATTTGTAATTGTAATTGTAACTGTAACTTTAACTGTAATTGTATGTAAAATATTTAATGTAAAATTTTAATTGTAATTGTAATATTTAATTTATTGTGAAATGATTGTAATTGTAATTTTAATTGTAATTGTATATATGACAAATTGTAAAATTGTAATTCTAATTCTAATTATATGTAAAATTCTAAAATTGTAATTGTATTTGTAATTGTAATTGTATGTAAAATATTTGTAAAATTGTAATTGTAATTGTAAATGTAATTATAATTCTGTAAAATTTTAATTGTATTACTGTGAAATGATTGTAATTGTAAAATTTTAATTGTAAATGTAATTTTATGTAAGATTAAAATTGTAATTGTAATTCTAATCGTAATTGTATGTGAAATTGTAAAATTAATGTAATTATAATTCCAATTCTAATTCTAATTCTAATTTTAATTGTAATTGCATGTAAAATATTTGTAAAATTTTAATTGTATTAATGTGAAATGATTTTATTAAAATATTTAAATTTGTAAATTTGTAAATAATTTTTTGTGACATAATAAAGTTTAGAAAATAATGCAAATAAATTCATGTACTTTAGAACTATCATTATTTTATTATGATCTTACATACCAAAAAAAAATAATTTTATACAGTCTAGTGCGCTTATCATCATAACACGCACCTATGCGTCTTATTACTCAGATGCACCGGTGCTTCACAACTCTTACACACGAGTGCGTCATAAAACACCGCACCAAAACAAAAACCTCGATCTTACAAACCGCCCCGGTGCACCTTTAAAACAACGCGCACTGGAACAAGGTTATTCTGTAAAGTGCAGTATTGGAGCAGCGGAGGGTTCGAATCGTTGGAAAGAATTTTTCTGAGGAGATGAGGGCTTGAAACGACAAGAGTTCAAATTTCAGCTGAGAAGTTTATAGAAGAGAAAATGAGTGATTCAAATAGAAAGACGTACAAAGATGCTTATAGGGATGTAGACGGCTACAGAGCTCGACAGAGTACAAAAGGAGAAAAGGAGTACAAGTTGAGACCGACAGAGAGCATTCGGTTGAGGCCGGCGATAGGGTTAAGAGGTCCCATGATGGAGAAATGGAGAGTAGATTTGATGGCGGAGAAAGATCAATCGAGGTAGTCGATAAAGCCAAGAGGCACCATGAAGGTAAGGATTCTCATTCTCTTAAGGACAACAGAGAAAGATCAATTGACGTTGTTGATTGGGCTAGTAGGTCCCATGAAGGGAAAGATTCTCCAGAATGCGTTTAAAAGAAGCTAGAGTATTATCCAAGCTTTAGTTGGCTTACATAAACTTTTACCTGCAAAGCTAACATCGCATAAAATCACATCTTCGACTTTCAATTGAACCTGAATGGCATCTCTAACTTGTCTGAGCTATTGTCCTATGAATGAAACCAGTAAAAAGTATGCTTGTTTTATAAATGGAAATCCAGTGACCGTTTCTATGGGAAGAAAAGCATAGATACCTACAGCTACCATATTTCCACCTGAAAATCGGGTTCCCATTGGAAAAGCTAATGTAATAGCCTATTTTGCAATGTCTTTCTTCTATTCAACCCTATACTCATTTTCTATGGGAAACCATTGCCTCCACATGTAATAACTGCATCGTCTAGTCGAAAATTGGTCCTCTTCTGCTAACAAATACAAAATGAAGGAATCATTGTCATTGCTCCCAGAACGTTACCCTTCTGTAGATTATATGTGCTAATTGCTGGTAGGCCATTCGTCTATCTGCAGATTATATTCTAAAACATATTGGTTGCAAATAGTTAAGTGCCAATTATAACAGGTTCACATGCCACAATTTCCCACTTGGCCCTGTAATATTGCATCTTCACATGCCCCACAATGCATTCTCTCCACATAATCAATGGGGACCTCTTGTAATAAACAAAATGCATTGGAAGAATAGTTATTTCCATCAAGAATTTATCCAATTCCAAATCTCAATTTTAATTCTAATTCTAATTCTCAAGAATAAACAAAATTTGCGAAATGTGTGAAAATTGTGAATGATTTCGCGGCAATTTATATTGCCGCGAAATGTGTTTTAGTAGGGGCTCCGCAAAACTTTCTGGCCGACGGAAAGTTATACAAAAGTTTGGCCGAACTTTTGATTAAAAGTTCGGCTGAACTATTAAGTCGTTAGACTTAATGAACCGTCGGCGCAAAACATATCTCGGTCGAACTTTTAATCAAAGTTTGGCCGAATTAACGCATCACCAGTTATGCAAAAACCAGGATCTGAATACATTTCTACAACTTTGGACTGATTAAACTCAATGAAAGGTTGTTAATCCACTATCAGAACCAATAAAAGAATTTTTAGAATTGAATCTACTTTCAGGAAATATAAATTTTATGTAATTTCATAAATGCTTACTAATTTTAATTATTTTTCTAATAAAATGGGTGCAAACAATTTCTGAGGCTCATTGTGATTCAGTGAGATCAAAATTTTGTATCTCCAAAAATTCATTGTAAAAAAAATTGAAAAAATTATGGGGCATTACATTGGTCCGTCGTCTCTAATGGGTAGCTTTTAGATTTTTAGTTTATAACTTATATGTTAAGAAATTTGTTGCATCGCGAAACATATCCAAAATATGCAGTTTTTCGTATTGGACTAGTTCAAAATTTTTTAGTAATTATGATATGCATCCATTGGCTTTGTAAATATGACGAAACCAAAGTAGACTCTGTCTGGATTGTTGTAACACATTTTTTTTTCTCAAAAACACTAATTTTCAATGAATACAACATTGCGTCATAACATGACTTCTTATGAATCCTTTGATTGTTAAGAAACACACACTCAAAGAAACGCTAAGTTGACATATCAAATCTGCATAAAAAAATTTCAAAAAATAAGTAATAGAAAGATAACAAAATTTCTCACAAGTTTTATTTTTATCACAAAATGAAATTCTACATAGAAAAATTGTTATAGTTTTCAGAAAATTGAAGAACCGAAAAAAATGAAATTTTTTTCTCAAAAAAGGGCAAAAAGTGTAACCCAGCTTCACATTTTCACCTCTGTAGAATTCTCAATTTCTATGGTTGGAGTTCACTAAATTTTGGTGTACACACCTAAAATTAATTTTGGTTCCTTAACCACAACTCGGTGCTAATGTACATATAACCGCAGTAGTGCTGGTGTTACAAAAGATGCACCGGTGACAAATAAACGCAAATAAAAAAAGCGCAACTCTATTTTCTTTAAGTGAAAAAAAAAAAGTGGCAAATTGAAAAATGGACGGAAAAATATTTTCTAAAATCTAATTTCATAAAATAATTCTTTAAATACTAAACACTTTTCATTATTTCACTATTTTTTCTAAAATTTTCAGCCAAATATTTGTAGGGCATATGTGAACAGAGAGCATTCCTCACTATGGAGGCAGTAAGCCAAATGACAATTAATTAAATAGTAGAAAACCAAACCTCTGGTGATTCAAACCCTGTATCATATAATTTCAAACCATCTCATGATTAAATTTGAATATTTTTTATACTTTTTCTGCAACTTTTTTACTTTTTCTGCAGTTTTATCCATTTTTACCCTAAACCCTTCATTTTTTGTTTTTGTCCTTTCTTCTCGCTCTTTCTGTGATTTCTGAATTAGGGCTTTTCATTTTATATTGACATCCAACCCACGGGACGACTTGCATAGTTGGATCCCAATCCATTCGGCCATTGTGTGAATTTTTGGAAAAAATGGATTTTTTTTATCAGTGCACCCTGCGTAACCGAGTGCACTGGTGCGCTGTATTATACACCGTATCGCGCAAGTACTGTGTAATAAAAATTTTGAAAACATTTTTTTTTAAATCACTGCACCATATCCTGAAATAGGGCACCAGTGCTCCATGTTACGAGGATAGCATTGCACGGTCTATTACACTATTTGTGCGGTGCATTTATAATACCCCACGCACCGTACCGTCTATTATACTGTTTTTTCAGTGTGTTTTTAACAACCCCATGCACCGTTGCATACATCATGAAAGGCAAACTGGTGTCTTTATATTTATTTTTTACCCGAAAAGTTGACAATTTATTTATAAATATATTAATGAATGATATGGTACAGGTTTCAGATTTATAAAGAAATGAATGACAAGAGATCAAGTAACAAAAATACTGATACCATATCAAGAAAAGAAAAAAAAGGAAAGTTCTTTGTAAATTATTTATAAAAAATATTATTTTTGCCCTATATGTAAGTTTAACTAATATGTATTGTTTACTGTGTATCATGCAGAGCCACAAAATGACGAAGCTCGATAATATTATTTCTGATCTAGGACTAGAAGAGCATAAAAGCTTGATGGAAAAATTGCAAAAGGATGAATCAGGTGAATGAAAAAATACTATCAATCCAATATGAGTTTCTTTTTTTAATTATCATTAAAAATGTACTTAAAATTATTATATAACATGTGTCAAATAGTCTATTAATTCACATTTGTTTAATGTTCTACATGGATCAACAACTCAGAAAAGGAATGTTGTTCTAAGAAAAAAAAAATAGAACATGCAAATGAAGATGAATTTCTCCTTAGCTCATCTGGAGTGGTGCTGGAAGCTAATGAAAGGGGGAAAAACTTTTACAAAATTTTGAGGGATCTAGTGGAACGAATGTATAGATGTCCTTTCCACTTACAATACAAAAATCAATCCAATGATTCCAAGAACCAAATTTTATCTAAACTACAGGAAGGGTTTCCAGAGAATTGGTCAATGAGACATGTTAGACTTTTAATAGCAAAAACGTACCAAAAAAAAGGAATGCAAAAGTAATATTCTTTTAAATGTTTGTCTAGAATTATTAGTAAATATCACTTTTGTTATATTTACTTTTCATATATCAATACAAAAATTAAATATTTTATTGTCATGTTACATTTTCAGGAAGATTATGAAAATCTCAAAATGACTATTTGATATAATATGGGTAGAGGAATACACCCTATCATACAGGAGATAACGTTAAAGTTAAAGTTAAAAATATATAGGAAAGAATGCATCTAACACCTTAACGTAATTTTAAATCATAATGTATCTCATCATTGAATTTTTCAATCATTAAGTACAATAAATAAACAATTTAGCATTAAATATTAATTTTCAAGTATTTTCTTGCAGAAAAGAAAAGAAAATGGAACCCATTCAACACATAAAACATGACGACAAGGAAGAAAAGGGTTGATATCTAAGTTTGTGAGTAATTGTTACTTCCTTATAACAACTTAACTAGATTTCATTTTGTATTTTTTAAGTTGTTTTACAAAAATCATCATTGAATGTCTTCAAACAGGTGCTAACATACAAAGAAGAACCATCAGACGAATTGATTGAAATTGGGTTAAATATGGGTTGTGAGTATATGTTGGCATATCAGAAATTAATTGTGGAATTTGTAAGCATCTATCGATCTTGTTTTATTTAGCTCCGTCTATAATTAATAGAACAAAAAAATCTTTTATATTAAATATATGATTTTTTATGGGGTATAAAACTTGCAGGAAACAAAGTATGAAACTACGCCAACAGATGAAATTTTGAAAGATGGCATGGTACATGGTTTTGAAAGAATGCGTGTAGTTTATGAGTCAATTGTTGCTATGGTACGTCATTTTTCTTTTCGATTTACATTGATGTATATTGTTTAATATTGCAATTTTCATTATTCTCACCAATGTATATACACTCATTTCAGTTTATTTTTATGTTTGTAGATGGAAGGTGAAGAAGAAGAAAACAATCAACACTGTGAACAAAACATTCCTGAAAATAACCCAAGTCATGGAAGTAGCTCTAGCAGTGATAGCAGTTCAAGCAAAGAATGATGATCACTATGTTTGGATATCAAAGCAAGGTGTTGTATTTTCTGAAATATGTCTGTGAAATCAAACATTTTGTTTAACTTAATGGACATAATGTCCCAATTGAAAGACACAGGGATACCAATAACTGTCCCATTTTGTATGACAAATATTGTCTTATTCATATATATATATATATATATATATATATATATATATATAATAAAATATGTTTAAATTTATTCTATTGCATTCTCCATTGTCGTTCTTAAATGCACTAATATAAATTTAATTCATATGAATATTGTTATAAGATATATATGTGTAGACTTTGATGAATAATGAATTTTAAAAAACCACAATAACTATGATATGATATAACAAATTAATCCAAACATCACATTCAAATGCATTAATAAAAAATTAATTAATACGAATATTGTTATAAGATGTGTCGACTTTTGATGAATAATGACTATAAAACGATCACAATAATTGCACTGTCACAGGTTGATGTTTCTAAAAAATACAAAATGATAACCGGTGCATGTCAGTTATTATACACTAGTGCGTTTGAATTCTCAAGCGCACCGGTGCAGTTCTACGACGTATGGGCACCGCACAAATACCAAAACCAATTAAAATGGAAATGGCATTTATATATTAAGCCTTTATATTTGATGCAGTCCCCACAACCCTGTAGGCATGCGATAAGATACCCAATTTAACCAAAATGCGGTGTGTTTGTGGAAACCTCCAGCACTTTTATAGGGGCAACCCACTATCTTTCTCTTAAGCAATTTGTTGTGGAGACCTGTGTTTCCTGCAGCCTCATTGTATTGTCTCCCAGTGCATTTGTGGCATTCAGCACAGGGTGCATTTCTCTGTCCATGCAGGTGTGTTAGTCTGACCTATAAACGTGTCCCAAATCCCAAGACCAATTAGAACGGCCTGGGTATTCTCCTTCGACTGCCCCGGGGCTCCTTCCGTAATAACCGTAATAACCTCTGGTCGCCCTTTTTTTTTAGTTGTGTTGAATTTCTGTTAAAATCTCCGCCAAAACCTCTGTAACCATAAACGGATGTTGTAGCAAATGATTTTTTGAAAATTTTGGCCAATTTTATAACACTAAAAACCTCCTTTATAACCTATGCTAGAGGGTCTTTTCTTTGTAGTGTGTATGTGGTTGTTTGGTTATGACTTTTCATTGGCATGAAGGATTACCTAGATTGACAGTGGTTCTGCCAAAGTCTTAGCAATTCTTGGATAACTATGGTGTTGTTGGTTTTCCTTTTTATTTTCTCATCGGTGCTTATGTTCCTTATGGCTATGTGTTGAGATATTAGTTCAGGAAGCCTTGGTTGGATAAACACTCTAGAGCCCTTGGTGGGTTGAGTTACTAGTCGTAGAACCTTGGTTCAGAAAACCCTCTAAAGTCAGTGTGGATTGAGTTACTAGTCCTTACAACCATAAAGAGACTATTACAATATGGTAAAACATGAAATAATAGTAGCATTTTGAAAAAAAAATGACAATTTACATTTCACAATAGAAATTTATGTCATTTCACTTAAACCCCTTCAATAAAATCTCACCAAAATAAAGTTCAGAGTAAACCTTCCAATATAGTAATTGAAAGATACTTTACAAACATAGAGAATTAAACCCACCCAATCTAATGGGAACATCAACAAATCTATAAATTTCATGGACAACATCATGTAATACATGCAAAACTCGAATTCCACATCAAGTCTACTTGTTTATATCATGTAGTAGGTCATCAAATCATCAATGGCTTCGAAAAAAATTATATTTGAGTTGTATGGCCTTCCAAACCGCTACACACTTATGCAAACCATGATATTCAAGGGAAAAAATATTGATGGGACGAAGGTTTCTCCACTATAGA
The DNA here is from genome assembly GCA_034641835.2 of Pinus albicaulis. NCBI lineage: Eukaryota > Viridiplantae > Streptophyta > Pinopsida > Pinales > Pinaceae > Pinus > Pinus albicaulis. The sequence continues at coordinate 1,274,223,250 of CM076570.1, read as the reverse complement.
AATTGAAATGCCAGTTGCATGAAGATAAACATGTTCAAGCCAAGTCAGTCAAACAATATAGAGTGATGGAGAAATAAATAAAAATAAAATCCAAGGTAGTCAAGCAATAGAGAGCTAGTAGCATGGATTAATGAAACAATTTTTTGCTCAAACTGATGGACTGATTTTGAAAATTAAAATGCCTAGGTCCAAGTGGAAAACGTTTTGGAGTGAAATTCACAAGCCACATTTAATAAAATCCCTTTCCATTTGTAAAAACATTTTCCATTTGTAAAAACATAACATATAATCATATTATGAAAAAAGAAGAAGGGACAATGAACAAGGTGATGGTGAGATATAGATTTCAACCATGTATTTTTGTATATGGCTAGGAATATTCCTTCAATCTTAAATTAGAACTATTTATTTAATAAAAACTAAAAATTCGAAAGATTATTCTGAAAAATATATACTTATGATAATTGTTTCCAACAACCCATTGTAGGTGAGTGATTACACATTACCCCATATCATATTCAATTTTTTTTATTCTTTAATTTTTTATTTTATTTTATCAAATTTAAATATATTTTATATCAAAATATTATGAGAATAGAGCTCATCCACTTTCATTGCACCTTTCTATAGTGCATTGAAGCTTATTTATAATTTTAGATTGCAATAAAGAAAGATATACTCCAATACACTGAATGAAGGGTATTTTCAATAGATAACCTTGCATCTTCTCAATTTATTAATGAGAGTTATTGATTTGCTTCAAAATGGAATTAACAATAAAATTATGTTGTAAATCAAAAACCATTTTTATAATTTTGAATGTGATTTTTCTTAGAGATGTATCTAATAGTAAGAGAAATAATCTAGTAGCAATTGATGTAATGGGAATAAAGCTCAAAATATATGGAGATTTTATGGTCACACCAGTCTACCATGAGAATACAACTCATCCAATTTCACTACACCTTTCTAAATTACAATGCATTGAAACTTATTTATAAATGTAGATTGCAATAAAGAAAGATATACTCCAATAGCATGAATCAAGAATATTTTCAATAGATAACTTGACATCTTCTCAATTTATTAATTAAAGTTACTGATTTGCTTCAAAATGCCTCTAACAATAAAATTAAGTTGTAAATCAAAAACCATTTTTATAATTTTTAATGCAAATTTTCTTCCACATGTATTTAATGGTAAGAGAAGTAATATCGTAGCAATTGATGTAATGAGAATAGAGCTCAAAATATATGGAGATTTAATTGTCACACCAGTGTAGTTTTTATTTCAGGATGGCTTGGATTGCTAAATTATTATGCTTTCATGGTTGATTTATTTTATTTTTTTCCTTCAAAGAATTTTTTACATCGTTGTTATTACAAATCTTGACAATAAATAGATAGATGTTTTTCATAAATATTAACCTTCTTTTTTTCTATTTAATCTATTCAATTCATAGTACACAAGATGAGATGATATGATATACTTACATGATAAAAATGTAATAGTAGAAAGCTTACTATATATTATATTTCACTTATTTATTTCATTATTAATTTATAAATTAGATAATATGATATCAAATAATAAAATATCTTATCAAAACATACACATGGTATTAAACATATTTATTCTTACTTTTTTATTAATATTTTCTTATATTCTTAAGATTACTGAAATTATCTAATTATATTTAAATAATTTCTTTATTTTTCAACTCCATTCTTGATGATCTCTGTTAGGATACCGTAGTTATGCAAGATTGGTAAATACAAAGCTGCAGAGCCAGCATCAAACCACTTTGGTATCTGAGGACCCAACCATCCTAGATTCAGAGAGGGATCTCTCTATGTATGTGTTCAAAGATATGATCTTTAAGGCTTCAAGTATGATATTAGGCTAGTTATTAAGAACAAGGTTGTTTTGTTTGTTTTGGTTGGGCAGGATGACATGAAGATGAAGGAAGTCTATATGAAGGGTGAAGGTGTGAGTAAGTGATAGAATGGTTCAACTGATAAGATATGCAAGGAGCAACATCAATCCATTGGGCTATGGAGTCATAAGAGGATTTAATTGGATAGCAAGGTTCAAGAGTGGTCCATGGGGAAAGTCATCAATGTCAAAGGATCTCCTTAAGTTGATTTTATGGAATGAAATAGTAAGAAATGAAGTGAAGGAAGTAAAACACATGAAGAAACAAAGAACATCCTAAGATCAGGTAAGTAATTTTAAACTAGCCTGCTTTTGACATGAACTTAAGGGAAAAATACAAAATTAATCTAAGATCAGGTAAGTACTTTGAAACTAGTCTGCTTTTGATCTACTTTCAAGGGAAAACATTTCAAAAACATAGAATAGCTTGAGATCAATTAAAAACTTTTAAATTAGCCTGCTTTCAGCATATTCAAAGGGAAACATTCATGATAAACATAAAAAGTAGTCTAAGATCAGGTAAGTACTTTTAAACTAGCCTGCTTTCAACATGCTCTTAAGGGAACTTTTCAAAGCAACCGTTGGAGATAAACTGGAGGACAGGGCTAACCATAAAATTCTCCACCTCAACTTTAATTAGCAGAATTCTCAAGAATATTTAAAGACAAAATATCAAGTTGTACTCAGGAAATATGGGCTTACCAACACTTCACTAGTTATACTCTATTGAATTACCTTCAAATTAACAATCAACAGAAAACATAAGGATAAAGATTTATCAGTGAGATTTAGGGTACTTCAGCAGTAAATCCTAATCTATATTTGTTGTTATTTATCATAGAATAGTGAACAGAATGAAAACATAAAGAAAAATGACAATTACAGTGAGAAACACATCACCATTGACATAGACCAGGATCCCATAAATCAACTATTTGTATTTGATTTTCAAACTAGTTACAATCTTTAAGTCCAGAGGGTTTCTACAGCTTCAAACTTCTCATCTCAGCTTATGTGTCTTCAATTAAAAAGCATAGCTACAACAACTTCAAAAGCTATTTACATACAATAGGTATCTAGAGACCAACCTGTATACTGCCTTCTACAGAAGTATTTATAGAAGAATGAGGAGGTGGAGTGTAAAAAAGAGTCTTTTGTGCAATTAATACAGAGTAATGGTTTTTCGACCTTTGGGAGGCCTAAGGGAGAAAACTACAAATGTTTATCTCTGTTGTAATCAACTTTACATTAAATTTCATCACCTTCAGTCACTTTTACTGACTTTGGGGGCTTTTGGTAGTTTGGTAGTTAATTCCGAGCTTTCTTTGAAAATATCCCTGACTGTGCAATTAATATGCACTCTTTCGGATGAAATCAACTAGCAGGTGGCATTTTGAGGAGTTATAGCCTAAATGATGTGGCATTCGGATGCTCTTTGTTGATTTATGCTGATCTGGCACTTTGAACTTCAATAAGGCCTTTGATATTTCTTTTATGCCTTATAATCACTTTCAGAGTCTTTAAACCTTATATGCCGACTATTTTCACTTTTCAAACACTTTCTGCTTTGTTCAATATGTCCTTATCTTCATAAATTATTGGTTAACTCTTTTGATCCTTGGTCTTTTGGGCTTTAACCTTTATCCTTAATCATCACTATCTTTTTTTCTTTTGAACTGAATTCAGCCTTGGTAATCTAAGCATGTTCTTTTAACCTTTCTAATCACGCTTTACCTATAACTGCAGGGTTAAGCCCTTTTGATTTTCAATTTGCGCTTTAAACCCGTTACTTGTATGCTTAAGTAGTCATTTGCCCTTTGTTTAATTTTTTAACCTTTAAACATGTTTTAACCCTAAAACCATAGGATTTGAACCTTTCAACCTTCGATCTTCATACCTCAATCCTTTTTCCTTTGATTATCTATAGACTTTTCCCCTTTTTCTATGTATAAGTGGCTTTTAATACGTGGAGGGTTTAATGGTATGACCAGTGCTCACACAACACTGACCGAATCATCTAACGAAGACTGGCAGCCTTCTCCTTTGTGTTTTTAGCCCTGGAGATAGAAAAATTTGGTTCTATTTCTTTGTGAGTCATGGACAGAGTTTCCGCTTCAAAACCATGGTGAAACCTGCAAAATACGATAAAAAACATTATAAAAGACCTGCGATGGAGGGCTTTGATTGCATAGGAGGATAGCGGAGCAATGCAGAGGGGGTGAATATGTAGGCATAAGAGGTTCTGTGAAGAAGACCGGTGAAAATCTGATTTAAATTTGTATTTGGAGTGAATTTGGAAAAGTGGTTTTCGAAATACCACGGGTGGTTTTCACACGACCCTCAGATGGTAAGTGGTTTTGCCTGGAGGGAACGTGATCCACTTGTATCGCGCCGTGTGGCCTTTTCAATACCTCCGGTATCACGTGATTTTGGAGTGTTAAACTCTGGACAAAAAAATCGCACGATATGCAATGACAACAGTCGGATGAGGGGGAAGAGATTTGACGGTGCGGACCGGTCTGATAGAAAGTTGCACGACGGGCACTGTAGTGGGGGACAGGTGTCAGGGCATGATTTGAAGAGAGGACCGGGTAGTGGAATGGTGGGTCCAGAGGTGCCGGGCTATCAGATTTGAGTTAGGACCATGGAATCAAACAAATCAACAATGGAGATTTGATTTATAGGGTGAATGGATGGGATTTCGTCAGGAGGCTGTGGGGAGAAAAGGAAACATCATGGTCGTCGATATTTGAAGATCGACGGTCCAAAATTGATCGGGAATCCGCTAGGTAGTGTAGGGAAAAACCAAAAGAAAAGGTTTTTGTAAGGGGCATGAGGATAACAAATGGTAAGGGAAGGTGCTAGAGGAAAAGGAGTGGGGAGAGGTCTGATGGAGGTGCTAGGAACCGGGAGAAGAGAAAAAGGGGCTAAGGGTTTAGCCAGTGGTTGGGGGTGAGGTTTTATGAATAAAATTGAAAGGGCCGAGGTCTAAGGTGAAGGTTTGAGAGCAAAAGGTTTAAGCGCTCGGTTACGGGTCTTGGCCACATGATGGATAGGGGGCTAGAATTTTAAGCTCTGAGGGGCTTAAGGCCTATGTGTTTAACAAAAAGCAAAATAAGTGGGTTTTTTGTGTTTTCAATGGATTTTTTTGGGGATTTTCCAGTTCCGATAGAGTGAAAAAGGAAGGGTTTTAAACCATTAAAAGGATTTATAGGTCTAAAAAGGATTCTTGAGGGAATAGAGGGTAAATGAAAAAAGGGGGGAAAAAGGGGTTTTTAGAAAGAAATGTGTATAAGGTGAAAGGGAAAAATGAGTGATATGGGGGGTGAAATGATGTAAATGGGACCTTTAAGAAACAGTCTTTTCTTTGGGAATAGCAGGGTTTTTTGGTGGATTTGAAGTAAAGATATCAGGGAAAAGGACTCTTCAGATAAGGGGCACAAAGAGGCTGCAAGAAGCCATAAATTTTTGCAGGAATTTTTTTTTCTGGTAGACTGCAGGACTTGTTTTAGCCATCACTTGATGAAACAAAATTTACTGATGGCTAACAGTGGCTCCACTTGGGGATGGCAGCTCCTTGGAGGTGTCAAGAACTTTAAAATTTTAATCTTTGGGATGTAGACCTGTGCCTTTATCCATTGACAACCTTTCTTCTCTGATCATGTTCCTTTAGAAAAGATGATCAGCATTTCATATCAGCAAACAAATTTTCCAAATCATTTTACCTACACAACCTACTTTTCCTAACATTTTCTCTTCATAAGGTGCATTTGGACTTGCAAACCTTAAACATCAACATTTTATTCTTTTGAAAGTAGGAAAAACTAATCTAAATCAACCCTTATTTCTTCCATGAGTTCAGATTAGACTGTTGAACTCATAAATTCTCTACCTTAGATACTATCTGCTAGGATTAGACTGCCTGGCAGATTTTATTCTCTACCTTCTGTTAGCCCCTTATGAATTCCTTGACAAGCAAGCAAGGGGCTAGATTGCTTTGTGAGCCTTTAAGGAATGCATTTCCCTTGAAAACACATCATCTTTGAAGCCTTTTTATGTTCCCTCCCTTTGACTATTTCCCTCTACTGTTCTGAGTCAATAAGCCTTGCTGATAAAGAATTATGCTCCAAAAGGCTTTTATTCTGCCCTTTATACCCTTACAAAATGCTTCATTTCACCCCTTTTTCCCTTTTGTCAAAGTCCCCTTTGTTCCCCCTAAATTCCCCCTTACTCTCCTAAAACTTCCCAAAATCCCCATGAAATCCCACCCTTACCCTTTGTTTTACCAAATTCCCCCTTAGTCCTCCTATCATTACCCTCTTATGGCTTTAAAATCCATTGAAATGGGCTCAAAACCCACTTTTAAATCTTATAATAGGGCTTAGCCCTCTTACGGCCAGCCCCAACCACTTCCCCACATACACCCTTAGCGCTAAGACCAAGCGCTTAAGCTTTAAGCGCTAATCGCATCAGAAAAGACCAAGTGGAACATTATAAATCCTTTGTAACATCAAAAAACTCCGATGCGATTGTTTTTGTTATATAAGTCCCGCGACTTAATATCCACCGTTGATCTTTTATTGGGATCGAACGACCCGTGCAATATCGCAAACCTTTGTAATCGCAACACTTATTTTGTGTCCCTCGATCGGTCCATCGAAAATGTTTGCGATGCGATTGATCGCAACTCCCTTCTGACCATCGCAATCACATTTCCTTCCGACCGCTTTCCCCTTCGATTGATTCCAGTTTCTCCCCTCCGATTCCCGATCACGCCATCTCCTGATCCGATCCTGACCGTCCATCCTCCCACTAATCCAACGACCCGCGCAGATCGCAATCGCCGCAATCGCAACTTTATTGTAACGTTCCCTGATCGGTCCATCGCAATTATTCGCGTGGCGATTGATCGCATTGCTTCTTCCCTCCGATCGTGCCCTCCCTCCAATTGTTCCAATCGCCCGATCACAACCTTTCCTCTGATCACATCGCAAGTCATTTTTCCCGCGTTGCGATTACCCCCTGCTCCGTCTTCTGATTGCGATTGATCCCGATGGGCCCACCGTACCATACCTTCGCCCGTTCATAAAATAAAGGGCCCTTCCCTTTGAAAATATGAAAATTGTTATGATTTGGTTTTTACAAAGGTTTTCCATTTTCCACTCTTCCCCAATCGCATTGGAAGTTTTGTGTTGCACCACTCTGCCATGCTCCCTCTCCCGATTTCCGATTGCAATTGTAGCGCCGGTCCCACCGTTTGATCCCTCCACCATTCACGACAAAAACCTTTTTTCCCTTCGTTAAACCCGATTTTTGGTTTTATTTCATTTATATAAAGATTTGTTCCAATCGCATCGAAGAATGCTGATTCATACATATAACTCTCCGCTCCCGTCTCCGATTGCGATTTGTGATTCCATATGGGTCCCACCTCATCGCATTTCCGTTGCATTTCATGTATTTTCTGTGTATTTCCACAAAAGTCCAAACCTTTGCATTTTTGCATAAAAGTTTAACGTTTCATATGTATTTCTCCCATTTCATATATCATTCCACTATTGGTCTCCACCATTGATCTACGCCTCCACATCACGATCAAACGGTCCACGATGCATTTCTCTGTCAAACCCTATTGTTTGCCATTTACGCCATATCATTGCATTTTTCACCGTTATTTCACATAAACCACTGTTTCACCACCGCCGCGCTATCATTTCTTCCACCCTCCATAACCAACCATCCTTGTGCATGGATTTCCTGACTAAGTTGCGTGTTGTTCCAGAGTACGAGCGGTGGAAAACCACCATGATTGAATGTCCCGGTACAGTTGCAGAGAAACAGAAAAAAGACCATTTTTAAGAGCCATACTCATGTAAAAAGGGGCTGAGAAGACATATAACAGTGCTGGCATTAAAGGAACAGAGTTTAAACTCTGCAAGTCCTCTCCAAAGCCATTAATGCTTGGATTTCGCAGCCAGAGACAAACCAGCGCATAGAAATAAAAAATAGCAGGTTTTCTACATCAGCAGAGTGATTTTCTCCATGAAAGGACAAAGCGTCCATACTATTTCCATTATTTACCATGCTCCAGAAGAGATTTCTGCCCAGACCATTGTCCAAAGCTACCAAAGCATTTTTTTCACAAGTGTGGCAGACCAGTCAATCATTTGTTTACCATTTTGTTCATGCACCAAGGGTACTACAGAGTACAGCAAACCAGAATGCATCAGGGACATACCTGGAGTTAATGAAGCCTGACGAAGACCATTCTTTCCTCCAAAGAATACAAAAGATTAATGCTCAGAGTTGAAAATAGAATGGGCTTCGGCCCTCTTCCTCTTCTGAGTGTTAATGTTGCATTTATTTTTCTACCTACCTCCTCTGCTCATCTTCTGATATAAAAATCATGAGAAAACTATTGTAATGGTTATTGATGAGATACCAGAGAAGTGCAAGCTGTTTCTTTGAGATATAGTTCTATGTAAAGTTGTAAGATAGGCTGAGGAAAGATGTATTCAGGCTAAATGTTCAAACTGTGGGCAATGTTGTACATGACTGGTGTTGTTTTTTAATATGACAAGCACATTTCTTTGGATCCTGATCTAAAGCAGTTGGTGATGTTTTTCTATCTATGTGTTTTATTCCATTTCATTACACTTCTTCTGGCTTGCATCAGAAATCTGGCATAGGATTTGCCCTTGTTAGGCACCCTATGTTTCTGCTCTCCGTGCCTTAATGTTTTCTGCTAAATGTGTTATCTAAGGATTGATTTCAATTAATTTAACCAGTGTAGTGGTTTGATATATTTGCTAGCTAATGTATGAATTAATGGAATCTGTCTTTAGATGTTCTTGTTTAGATTTAATTAAACGAGTTGAGAACACTGGGGGGTTTTTAACTCTGTCTCTGCCTCACTAAGATCTTTCCATTTCAATTAAACTTTCCAAGTTCCCTCAAGTTGCCTCTGATTATGTCCAAGCAGGTCTGGAGTTAAATGACCTCTGACCCGATCTATAGGTAGAATTGGATGGCTTTCCTCTTCCACTTTCAATCCTTAATGTTCCATGCCACCTTATCACTTTAGGATCCAATGCTTTAGATGACTAGCCCAACGTAAAGCTTGCACATTGAACAACAAGTAAACCCTTTCCTAACTCCATTACCCAATGGCCTTGATGTTCTCTAAGTTATCTACCTTTGCCTAAAATCCTCTTTACCCATATTATCTTATATTGGACCCTTCTTTCCTAATTCCCAATGACCAAATCCAACAAATCAAACAAACAAACCTTGTGCCTATAACTAGCCTAACATCTTAACCTTTGAGCATCAAAGATATATACCTTTGACAATCATAGAGGGATCCCTCTCTAGACCTAGGAGGGCTAGATCCTAAGGTCTGAAAGTGGTTCTGATGTTGTCTCATCTTTTGGTCTTGCCAACCTGGCCAAAACATGGGAACCCCAAAATAATGGCGACTCCACTGGGGAACTAAGTGCATTACACCTTGAACATCCTAAGGCATTCAAAAAACCTTCAATCTCTGGTCAGGTTGGTAGTGAAACACTAACACTTACATTCCACTTACCTCTTGTTGTGTTTCACCCACACTCTTAGACAGAATCTGGAAAGGGCCAGGTAGCCTCTAGATCTCACACTCTTTCAGAGGTGACATATCTAGTTAATGCCCTCCCAGTCAATCTCTGGTTAGAGTTTGCTGTGTTTTCGGGATATCCTTGGAAAGGGATATTTCACAAGCACTGTGGTGGATAGTGTACCCCCTAGAAACACCCTAAACCCTCCACCTGGTGACTCCATAGTTCCTAAAATATCAAAGACTCCACTGGTGATCAGTAGGCCTACTGATTATCTTGGTTTCACATAAGACTCCACTGGGAGACCAACCTCCACACAACATCAACCACAATAGAAGGAACAAGTAGGGTTAAGCTACTTGGTTGGAAAACATCACTCTGGCTTTCAGAACCATTCACACAAGAGCTTATCCTAACCCAAACCCACCTGAAATAGTTGATAACCCTAAGAGCATCCTCAGGAAATCACCTACACCTAAAATATCAACTAGTTCCAGACACATCTATAGGGCTAACTCTGCACCAGAATACCTTACAACTCTAATATTCCCATCTTTTGACCTAGACCTACCTAATAGATTACCAAGAACTAGGTCATTCAGTGATCTAGATCAGCCAGAACCTGAGCTTCATGATTCACCACCTCAAAGTGGTAGACACATTAGGGACAGAGAAACCCCTCCATCTACACCTCCTGATATTCAATTCATTCAAAACTTGGGGCTCTCCCACCCTAGATCTGCTCAACAAACCTTTGTTGGTCCTAGTATCCCTATCATCCATATACCAGTTGCTCAAGTTAACCCTTTACCTCATTAGAATATCATCATGGCAGCCTGGTATGCACCTTTGGTTTTGCCTCAGCCTCTAGTACCCTTACCCAATGATTATCAATCAAAGATCCCACACTTCACTGCAAAAGAATCCATCACAGCCCAGCAACATGTAGATAAGATGGAAGACTCCTTTGACTACATGGAAATTGATGATGAGACAGTCAAAATGAGAATCTTTGCCCAGAGCTTAGGAGGTGATGTGAAGAAATGGTTTAAGAGCTTGCCTCCTGGTAGTATCCAAGATCTTCCTGGTTTATATCAGACCTTCATAAACAAATGGGAAGTTAGGGCAAATCCTTGCCAAATCCTAGCAGAATACATGAGCCTTACTCAACAAGGTTTAACAGCATTTACAATGCTCTCCCTCCACATATGAAACCTCTCCAAGGTATGGACCTAGCGAAATACCCTGAAGGCTTTGATGCTGACATGGCTTATCAGTTGAGGGATAAAGAGTACAACACATTGGAGGACATGCAGAAAGGAGCAGTGAATATAGAAGCCAACTTGATTGAGAAAAGGGCAAGACTGAGAGCTGAGAAGAGGGTAACATATAGAGATGACAATGTAGCTTCCACATCTGATCCCAATCATGACCATCTATCCAAAAAGTGGACAAGCTATACCAAATGATGGAGAAAATGGTTGTCATTTTCAATCACCAAAACCGAAACCAAAACCAGAACCAGAACTTTAGAAGAAACAATACCACTCCCAACAGGCAGAGAGAATCAGATCAACAAGTTATCCCCCCATTCCAAGAGAACTTTCTTGATGAAGATGAGGGAATCATAGAAGAGTCTGAGGGAAACACAATAAACATGTTTGAAACAGAAAATTCAATCCATAGCTGTTACATAGAGGAAGATCAGCCCTCACCCTTATATTGGGATGAGGAAAGATCAGAATCTGAAGATTACAGACTTGGATTTGAAAGTGCTATCATGCAGGTCAGGGAACAATATGAACTTAGGAGCAAAAAGAGCCAAGACAGTTCCAAAACCAGAGCTCCCAAGATTACCATCAAGAAAAGGCCTGAGAAATCTTCTAAAGCAACTGCTGAGAGTAGCAAGCCAACAACTAAGAGTTCTGGGAAAAACAAAGAAAAAGACAACCAACAAATTCATAAACAAAGCCAACCCACTAGCAGCACTAGCACTGCAGTTAGTGCTCCGGATAAAAATGTCACCAACACTGTACATAGAGAGAATCAGCCCACTGATATAGCCACTAAGGTGGTGGCCCACAAAACAGAGTCGAGCGTGCCAAAGAGTCAGTCCACCTTCAATCTGGAAAGTGAGATTGCAAAAATTAAAATCTCTGTGCCACTCTCTGAGCTGGCCACTCAAGATGTATATAAAGGCCAGATTTTGAAAGCCTTGAACCTAGGTGAAAATAGTGACACTGTAAATCTGAGTGATGATCAACCTGCACTTTTGTTTGGCCCAAATATAGAAGGGAAGTTTTAGGAGGGGGTAGTTCCACCCTTTTATATCAGTCTCAATATTCATGATAAGATTCTTCATAATGCAATGCATGATTCTGGAGCATCACACAACCTAATGCCTAAAGTAGTCATGGAAAGGCTAGGCCTAGAGATAACCCGTCCTTACAAATATTTATATTCATTCGACTCTAGCAAAGTAAAATGCCTTGGCCTAATTAAAGATTTATGTGTGAGCTTGACCCAAATCCTAGCTAAATGCATGGTCATGGATGTTGTGGTGGCAGATGTGCCACCTAAGTATGGCATGCTACTATCTAGATCGTGGGGAGCCAAGCTGCAAGGCACAATGCAGATGGATGGGGCATATGCCACAATCCCTGTTTTTAGCCAACTTAGAAGACTGTACATGGAAGTTCAAATGAAATTCCTGGTTAGTAGCCCCGAAAAGCCAGAAAATTCTCCTTTATACTCTGTGCACATAGATCTGGACTCTTTCATCTTCTGCAACGATGAACCCTTGGGAGATCCAGCACCAGAGAGCATTGATACAAACAGAGGAGTTGAGCCCATGGAATTTAACATAATGGCTACCCTCGATTTAGAGGAAAACGAAGAAGAAGACCCTAAACAGTGCACTGAAAGGGAAATTCGGAGTGAGGAAAAAACATAAGGTAACCAGTTAATTGGACATCCCTCACAAACCCATACACCACACGAAGAACTAAATAGCCCACAGCATAGTGCAGACTCTGCAACACGACATAATGACAAACCCAGCCATAGGGGAAGAAATGTTAACAAAACCGAGAGTGAACCCCTGTGGGAGATGAGTTTCGATGGGTCCTGTACAAGAAGAACTGCCGGGGCTGGGGTGTGGCTGCATAACACAGAAAATGATTACGTAGAGAGCCACACCTGCAACCTACATTTCAAATGCACAAACAATGTTGCAGAGTACGAGGCCCTTATCCTTGGTTTAAATCTGGTTAAGAAATTAGGGGCCCGTAAGATAGCCGTGCAGGGGGACTCTGAGTTGGTTATAAAATAGGTGAACGGTGAGTACATAGCAAAGCACCCTAGGTTGAGAGCATATAGGAACGATGCCGCGGACATATTGAAAACCTTTGTTGAATACAAATTAGTGTTTATCCCTAGGAATCAAAATGCCATTGCAAACGGATTAGCGTGCCTAGCTAGTTCATACCCTAAGACTCCAAACGACCAGCAAATCATAATACAGACCAAATTCAGACCTGCAGTGCCAGATAACGAAAAATACTGGCAGGTTTTCGAGGGAGATAAACATATTGAGGATTTCTTAACAGGCAGGGATGAGTTTGAGTTTTCTGATTCAGACTCTGTGACAAGTGATAGTTGCCTAAGTGAGGAACGCTCAGATGAGGAAGAAACACCTGGTAACATAGAAATAAACACTTTAAACGAAGAAACTGGAAATTCTAACGGAAATTGTGAAAACGCGGAAAATGAAGAAGTCGAGGTGCTGCAGGCCAAAGATAAGAACATACATCGAGGTCTGGCGCCTCTAGAAGACTTGTTTGACTTCGACGACGTAGCAAAAAATCCCACCATAGAGCAGGCAGACTCTGACGTGAAATAATGCAATATAGGCACAAAAGAAAAGCCCAAAATGATTAAATTGGCTAAATCCTTACCCGCGGCAATGAAAAATAAATACATTGACCTTTTTAAGGAATTTATTGACGTGTTTGCGCGGGGTTATGAGGATTTGAAGGTTATGACACGAACATCATACAACATAAAATACCTTTAAAAGAAAATCAGAAACCTTTCAGAAAGAAACTTCGTAGGATAAACCCAAAACAATTTCCTGCAGTTGAAAAGGAGATTAAAAAGATGTATGAGGCAGGCATAATATCCCTTTAAGGTTCTCTGATTGGGTATCGAACTTAGTGGCTATGAGAAAGAAAACAGGTGAGATCAGATTGTGTATAGACTTCAGAAATCTTAATAGAGCCTCTCTCAAAGACAATTACCCTTTGCCAAAAATGGAACACATTCTACAATGGGTAGTGGGCTCAAAAAGGATTTCTCTGTTAGATGGTTTTTCAGGATACAACCAAGTTTTAGTACTCCTAGAAGATCAAATGAAAACAGCTTTTACCACTCCATGGGGCACCTTTATGTACGTTAAAATGCCCTTTGGACTTATGAATGCTGGAGCCACCTTGCAAAGAGCAATGGATATAGATTTTTTAGATGAAATAGGACATTTTATTGTCATCTATTTGGATGACATAACAGTCTACTCCAAGACTGAGGAAGAACACCTTGAACATCTGAGAAAAGTTTTTGAAAAATGTAGAAGGTTTGGTCTGTCATTGAATCCTAAAAAGACTGTATTTGGGCTGCAAGAAGGAAAGCTTATTGGCCACATTATATCTGAAAGGGGAATTAGGATAGACCCACAAAGAGTTGAGGGAATACTAAAGTTCACACACCCAAGAAACATCAAAGAATTACAATCCTTCATTGGGAAGATCAACTTCCTTAGGAGGTTTATTCCCAACCTAGTTGAACACCTTAGGAATATGACTAACATGCTGAAGAAAGGCGTGGGAGTTAAATGGACCGTTGGAGCTAAACAATCTTTTGAATCAGTAAAACTTGCACTCACCCAAGCCCCTGTTTTGATTAGCCCAGATTTTTCAAAGGATTTCCTGATCTTTTCATTTTCCTCTGAGCATACAATGGCTGTCGTCTTGCTGCATAAAAACATAGAGGGAATGGAATAGCCAATTTCCTTTTTCAGCAAAGCACTAAGGGATGCACCCTTGAAATACAACATAATTGAAAAATAGGCCTATGCCTTAGTCAAGGCCTTAAAGGACTTTAGGGTGTACATATTGCATTCTCACACCATATCTTATGTGCCTAACATAGTTGTCAAAGATATATTGTCCCAAGATCCTGATGGAAAGAGGGGCAAATGGATTGCTGTGATTTTAGAATATGATCTTGAGATAAAACCCAAAAAACTGATTAAGGGCCAGGGCTTAGCTAAATTAATGGCTAAATCAAATCTGCAAGCCCTTGAAATTAACATGGTAAATGCCTTGAATGAGCAGGAAGGTCTGGCTGATCCCACTGTTGAGGAGAAGTTCCAGAACTCTCCTTGGTATTCTGATATCCTTTATGTGCTCACCAACCTCAATGCTCCACTTGAACTGTCAAAGACTAAGGCCAGATTCATAAAACTAAAAGCCAGAAATTACTGCATTCTGAATCAAGACTTATATTGGAAAAATCCAAATGGCCTATTGCTTAAATGTTTGCCTGAAGCTGAAGCAGAAAGGATTAAACAAGAATTCCATGCTGGAGAGTGTGGAGGCCACCTGAGTTGGAAAGCCACTACAAATAAAATACTCAGGGCTGGTTATTGTTGGCCCACACTCTTCAATGATGTCCATAAGATGATAACTGCCTGCCACAAATGCCAGATTTTTGAAGGCAAGAGAAAACTCCTCCCCCTCCCTTTACAACCCATCACTGTTGAAGGCCCTTTTATGCAGTGGGGCCTAGATTTCATAGGGGAAATTCACCCAGCTTCTTCTACACAACACAAATGGATCTTAATAGCCACATATTACTTCACTAAGTGGATAGAGGCCATACCTACTAGGAATGCCACAGATTCAGTCATCATTAGGTTCTGATGCAGGGGCATTAGACACTAGCCAGCAATGTAGGAGTTTTGTCCACATGTTGTGGCTAGGAGGGTTTAAAACCAGTTGAATTATCATAGCTAGGTGTCAATACCTTAGCTGATTGTATTATTAGATCAGTTAGAGTCGTAGAAGTTGAATAGCTCAGTTAGTCTAGCTGTCACATCCTAGTTAGTTGAATTGTTTTAATTAGATTGTTGATTTCCTGAAACGGTCCTCTTAGAGGAGCCGAAGAGTCATAGGTTTATGTATATAATTGTAACCCTCAGATGTATGGGGGAGGACAAGAAGAAGAGAAGATATTCTGCAATAAACTCTGTGTGTTACAATTACTTCCAATTAAATAGTTTATGTGCGCATTTACCCTAGAATCGTGTTGAATCCTTAATTGTCAAGAGGTTGTTTAATTGCGAAGTGATGAACTCTATGCATGTATAATTGAACCCCTGTATGAATTCCATATAATTCTGTCTGGTGTTTTCCTTAATTGATTCGAACAAAACCTGTGAAGTTATCACCACCCGTAGGCATGGTCTGTATAGAAAAGCCGTTGCAATAGAATCTCGTTATCGTTGATTGAAACCTGCCAAAGATTGACCCGAGATTAGACGTGGGTTAACAAATAAAGAAGAACGCAAACCCGACGAGGAACCCTGGTTAAACACTGCGAGCGGGCTGGGTGAACAGTAAAGGCTGGAAGCGGTATTCATCACACCACTCTTATACAAAAGGCGGTATTTTTGGGTCGAGGAGCGATTCCATAGAGCACCTGACGCGTGTCCCCGAGTGAAATTGGAAAACCACCTTCCCGTACGCGCCATCGCGCATTATCGTTTGTGCATGTTGATCGAGCGATATACGTTGGATCGGGCAACGCGATAATAGCCGTCGGATAAGGAAGCAAGATTAATGAATTTATATGAGCCGAGAGATATAAAATAAAGTATGGAAAACTATATCCATCAGTTATAAGGTCGGCAACGCGAAAGATATATTTAAAATTGCAATGGTTTTCAAATGATATTTATTTATCAAATTCCTCGAATTTTATAAATAAGATTCTGATCAAGGAAATATACCATGTGGGGAAAAGGGAGGTGAATACAGAGCCACGACGACGATTGACCGACCCTCCTCAGAGTGGAATTTCAACGTTGTTGCGTCATTTGTGGTATCAGAGCCAGGTTTGAAGTTGTTTTTGCTGACATGGCAATCCGAGTTGCTAGAGGTGCTGGCAGAAGGAGGCCTGTTGCCAACGCAGAAGTGTTGGGAATGTTGCAGAGGGTCGAGGCCAGAATGGATGTCATAGAGAAAAGACAGACCAGAGATCCTGAAGACATCAATGAACCTGAGATAGAAGAAGCAGAAGAAAATGTTGAAATTCCTCCTGACATGAGGCTCCTTAGAACTGTTCTGGGGTCTGCAGTTAAGCCTAGAATTGAAGTGTCAAGCTATGCAGGGGGACTGAATCCAGAGGAGCTGGTGGACTGGATTAATGAAATGAACAAGTGCTTCGATTATGAAGAAATAAGTGAAGATAAGAAGGTCAAGTTTGCAGTGACAAAGCTAAAAGGACATGTTGCACTTTGGTGGTATGGAGTGCAGGCAGAAAGGAGGAGAGTTGGCAAGCAACCTATTAAGAGTTGGACCAGAATGATGGCTAAATTAAAAGGTAAATTCTTGCCTAGTGATTACCAGCTAACATTATATAAGAAAATGTAGAACCTGAGATAGAGGTTGCTGACAGTAAAGGAATACACAGAGGAATTCTACAGAGTAAGCATAAGGGTTGGGCAATTCCAAGACACACCAGAGAAGACTGCCAGATATGTGAATGGTCTCAAGCTAGAGATCCAAGATGAGATTGGTCTCCTGTCTCCCAAGATAGTGGAAGATGCCTATCATATGGCCTTGAAATCAGAGGAGAAACTCCTGAGGAAACAATCTGCCAAGAAGAGAGGTACTTTCTAAAGGTAAGTCAGTGGCGAGAGGAAATTCGCTACACCAGGATGTGAGTTAATAAAAGAGTTTCGACCACTTCCCGTAATTTTAATGTGGCAGGATGATCAGGGCAGTATAGGCTCAAGAGGAAAGGGGAAGAGGAGGCAAGAGATATGCGCAGGTAGAACGAGGGTGTGTTACATATGTCAAAGAAGGGACACAAGCAATTATGAATGTCCAGAGAATGTGGGCGTCGTCCAAGGAATGCTAAAGTTGTTGCCCAGATCGGAGAAGAGGCTTGAGGCAAGAGACGAAGAAGCAGCTCCTTCCGTAGAGGGGATAATCTCGTGGTGAACAAGGTCTTGTCATGTGCTTCTGCAGCGAGCACTGAGCCTGCACAAAGAAAGACTTTGTTTAGGAGCATATGCAAAGTCCAAGGGAAATGCTGCCAGCTAGTCATTGATAGTGGCAGCACAGAAAATCTAGTTTCCACTGAGGTAATAGAAAAGTTGAAGCTGAAGACAAGGGAGCATCCAACTCCCTACAGGGTGTCCTGGCTGCATAAAGGGCACCAGCTGGTTGTAAAAGAATAGTGTGAGATAGAGCTGCAAATGGGCAAATACAAAGATAAGGTCCTGTGTGATGTAATGCCCATGGATGTGTGTCATATACTGCTGGGTAGACCTTGGCAGTTTGACAGAGCAGCAGTGCATGATGGCAAGAAGAACACCTACAAGTTCTTCAAAGATGGGGTACATCATACATTGATACCCATGGAAGAAGCAGAGCCATCCAGCAGAGTGATTGATCCAAAGACCTTGTTGCTGAGCGGGAAGGAATAACTACAGCAGATAGAGGAGGAAGAGGTAAGCTTTTCTTAGTTTGCAAGCCTAAAGTAGTCCTTACTTCTACAAAGATTTCTGATTTACCAGTAGAAATACAAGAGATGTTAGACAATTACTGTGACATTGTTGTGGATGATTTACCTGATGAGCTGCCACCTGTGAGGAAGATCAGCCATCAGATAGATTTTATCCCTGGTTCAAATCTGCCAAATAAGGCAGCCTACAAAATGACTCCCAAGGAAAATGAGGAAATCAGGAGACAAGTACAGGAGTTGGTGGACAAAGGACTGATCAGAGAAAGTCTGAGTCCATGTGCGGTACCAGCAGTTTTGAGCCCAAAGAAAGATGGGGGCTGGAGGATGTGTACTGATTCCAGAGCAATTTATAAGATCACAATCAGGTACAGATTCCCTTTGCCCAGAATTGAGGATTTAATGTACTGTTTGAGTGGTGCTAAATATTTCTCAAAGATATATTTAAAGAGTGGATATCATTAGATTAGAATAAGAGAGGGTGATGAGTGGAAAACTGCCTTTAAAACAAATGAAGGGTTATATGAATGGATGGTAATGCCTTTTGTTTTGTCAAATGCACCTAGCACTTTTATGAGACTTATGAATGAAGTGTTGAAATAATTCATTGGTAAATTTGTGACAGTGTATTTGGATGATATATTAGTTTTCAGCAGAACTAAAGAAGAACATTTAAGGCATCTTAATCATGTCTTGAAGAAGCTGCACCAAGAGAAATTGATAATAAATTTGAAGAAATGCTCATTCATGAAGGAAGAATTGGTGTATTTTGGGTTTGTTGTTTCTGCAGAAGGATTGAAGATGGACCCATAAAAGGTTAAGGCAATTGTGGAGTGGCCTTCACCCAGGAATGTTTTTGAGGTAAGAAGTTTCCATGGACTTGCTAGTTTTTACAGGAAGTTTATAAGAAACTCCAGTAAGATCAATGCACCCATAATAGATTCAATAAAGAAGAAAAAACAACCATTTAAGTGGACTGCTGAAGCAGAAAGGAATTTTAAGCTGCTGAAGAAAAAGATAATAGAGAAGCCTATTTTGATTCTGCCTGATTTTACAAAACCATTTCAAGTAAAATGTGATGCCAGTGGAGAGGCCATTGGAGCTATGTTGAGTCAGGATGATAGGCCTGTGGCATATTCCAGTGAGAATTTGAATGACACCAGAAGAAATTATTCCTCTTATGAGAAGGAATTCTATGCAATTGTTCAGGCACTGAAGAAGTGGAGACATTACTTGATGTCCAGGGAATTTGTATTATATTCTGACAATCATGCTTTGCAGTATATTGTATAGCAGCCCAAGTTGAAACATAAGCATGCTAAATGGGTTGAGTATCTCCAAAGTTTTAATTTTGTTCTGAAACATATAAGTGGCCAAGTCGATAAAGTAGCTGATGCTTTGAGTAGGCGGCACATGCTTGTTCGAGAAACTAATTTTGAAGTTGTAGGGTTTGATTTCCTGAAAGAATTGTATAAAACATATCCAAATTTTAAAGAAGCATTTGAGGCATGTAGTAACCCTGTTTTAATAGATAGAAGCCAGTGGTTGGATTACTTCTTGCAGGAGGACTTACTATTCAGAAGAAACCAACTGTGTGTACCAAAATGTTCCATGAGGGAAAATTTGATCAAAGAGAAGCATAGTGGTGGACTTGCTGGACACTTTGGTACTGATAAGACTTATGAGCAACTGAGTCACTTTTATTTCTGGCCCAAGATGAGAGCAGAAGTGGACAAGTTTGTGAAGAATTGCAAGATTTGTCAATATGCCAAAGGAAGGAGCCAGAATGCAGGATTGTACACTCCCTTACCTATTCCAGACAGGCCTTGGGACATGGTGAGTATGGATTTTGTTCTAGGATTGCCCAAGACTTAGAGAGGGAATGATGCAGTCTTTGTTGTGGTGGATAGATTCTCCAAAATGGCACATTTTATTCCATGTTACAAAACTAGTGATGCCACCCATGTTGCTAACTTGTTCTTCAAGGAAGTTGTTAGATTGCATGGGTTTCCCAAGGGTATTGTTTCAGACAGAGATACCAGATTTGTGGTTCATTTTTGGAGGACACTGTGGAAGAAACTTGGTACCAAACTAAGTTTCAGCTCAGCTTATCATCCTCAGACTGATGGAAAAACTAAGGTAGTGAATAGGAGTCTGGGAAATTCGTTGAGATGTCTTGCAGGAGAGCATCCCAAGCAGTGGGATCATATTTTTCCCCAGGTAGAATATGCATGCAATGATTCACTAAACAGAAGCACAGGGCAGAGTCCATTTCATATTGTTTATGGAATGCACCCCAGAGGAATATCAGATTTGAGAAATCTAGGGAAGGCAGAACTGAGAAGTGCAAATGGTGAGGAATTTGCTTCAGAGATCCAGGCCATACATGAACAAGTGAAACAACAAATACAAGGTAGCAGCATCAAATACAAAAGAAGAGCAGACTTAAGCAGAAAAGAAGTTCATTTTGAAGTAGGAGATCAGGTTTTGGCACACTTGAGAAAGGAGAGATTCCCAAAGAAGCAGTACAACAAATTGAAGTTCAAGAAGATTGGGCCATGCAAGATACTTAGGAAGTTTTCTGCAAATGCTTATGAGATTGAATTACCTCCTGATGTTGGAATATCTTCTCTTTTTAATGTTTCAGATTTGTACAAGTATGAAGATGATGGTGCAGAAGAAAGAGCAGCAGACAAGGAACATATTGATTGGAGAGAGCAACTACCACCAGCACAACCGTTGCAACCAAAGAAGATATTGGACAAAAGAGTGTTCAGAAGGACAAGAGGACAAGAGTAATTTCGGTACTTGATTAAATGGAAGGATAAACCGGATGAACATGCCACTTGGATGGCTGAAGAAATGTTGCAGAAGATAGGCAGATCAGTGGAAGAGCTCATGGACAGGAGCCTATGAAGAAAATTTCCCTCGAGAGTCTGATGCAGGGGCATTAGACACTAGCCATAAATGTAGGAGTTTTGTCTACATGTTGTGGCTAGGAGGGTTTAAAAACAGTCGAATTATCACAGCTAGGTGTCAACACCTTAGCTGATTGTATTATTAGATCAGTTAGAGTCATAGAAGTTGAATAGCTCAGTTAGTCTAGCTGTCACATTCTAGTTAGTTGAATTTTTTTAATTAGATTGTTGATTTCATGAAACGGTCCTCTCAGAGGTGCCGAAGAGTCATAGGTTTATGTTTATAATTGTAACCCTCGGATGTATGGGGGAGGAAAAGAAGAAGATAAGATATTCTGTAATAAACTCTGTGTGTTACAATTACTTCCAATTAAATAGTTTCTGTGCGCATTTACCCTAGAATCGTGTTGAATCCTTAATTTTCAAGAGGTTGTTTAATTGCGAAGTGATGAACTCTATGCATGTATAATTGAACCCCAGTATGAATTCCATATAATTCTGTCTGGTGTTTTCCTTAATTGATTCGAACAAAACCTGTGAATTTATCACCACCCGTAGGCATGGTCTGTATAGAAAAGCCGTTGCAATAGAATCTCGTTATCGTTGATTGAAACCTGCCAAGGATTGACCCGAGATTAGACGTGGGTTAACAAACAAAGAAGAATGTAAACCCGATGAGGAACCCTGGTTAAACACTGCGAGCAGGCTGGGTGAAAAGTAAAGGCTGGAAGCGGTATTCATCGCACCACTCTTATATGGAAGGAGGTATTTTTGGGTCGAGGAGCGATTCCATAGAGCGCCTGACGCGTGTCCCCGAGTGAAATTGGAAAACCACCTTCCCGTACGCGCCATCACGCATTATCGTTTGCGCAAGTTGATCGAGCGATATACGTTGGATCGGGCAATGCGATAATAGCCATCAGATAAGGAAGCAAGATTAATGAAGTTATATGAACCGGGAGATATAAAATAAAGTATGGAAAACTATAACCATCGTTTATAAGGTCGGCAACGTGAAAGATATATTTAAAATTGCAATGGTTTTCAAATGATATTTATTTATCAAATTCCCCGAATTTGATAAATAAGATTTTGATCAAGGAAATAGACCACGTGGGGGAAAGGGAGGTGAATATAGAGCCACGACGATGGTTGACCGACCCTCCTCAGAGTGGACTTTTAGTGTTGTTGTGTCAGGTTCCTAGAAGGTCATATCCTCTCTCGGTTTGGCTGCGCAAGGAAAATAATCATTGATAATGCTGCTGCTTTTGGATCCAAGAAAATGGTTGATTTTTGTCATAGGTATCAAATAACACTTGGTCATTCAATTGCCTATTACCCTCAAGGTAATGGCTTAGCTGAGTCATCAAACAAGAGCCTAGTTACCATCATCAAAAAGTTTCTGGAAGAAAACAAAAAGTCATGGCATAACAAGTTAGTGCATGCTTTGTGGGCTGATAGGCTTACAACCAAGAAATCCATTAGCATGTCACCGTATCAGCTTGTCTATGGGACAAAAGTAGTGTTTCCTACCAGCCTTGGGATACCAGTGATTAAGCTGGTCCAAGAGATCCAAACAGAAGAAGACAGTATGGTCAGAAGGATAAACCAGACAATTCATCTCCAGCAAACAAGGGAAGAGGTTTATAGCAGAGCTGTCAAAGTTCAGGAAAACATAAAGAGGTTGTTTGACAAGAGAAAAAAAGTGGCTGATTTCAAAATTGGGCATAAAGTTCTGAAGTGGGACTCAAGGAGAGATGACAAAGGAAAGCACGACAAGTTTGACAGTTTGTGGCAGGGTCCATACATCATCCAGGCCATTGTGGGTCCAAATTATTTCTTCCTACATGAATTAGATGGTACAGAGCTGTTTGGGGGTCCTATCAATGGCAGGATGCTCAAAAACTACTTCTACTGATTTATCAATTTCCATTTTTCATTTCCATTGTACATACCATTGCAGTTTTTGTTTTCAAGAAAAAGAGAAAAATGTTTCAAAAAACAGAGAGAAAGGAGAGGTTCAGACATGTTCAAAACATGAACCTCTGAAGTGCAAAAGATTGGCTCTAATATGATCAAAACCTAAGCCAAAAAGAAGCAAAGTGGCTGGTCCTAATATGCTCAAAATCTGGACCAGCAAAGAAGAAAGAAAAATCAGCTCTAATATGCCCAAAACCAGAGCTGAAAATGAAGAAAAGAGTGACTCAAACAAGCTCAAAACCTGAGTCACAAAAAGAAAGAAGGATGCTTCAAAGATTTCAGATTTCAAGCATTCAAAATTTTGTTTCAGTTTTCGGAAAATTTCTGTCCATGTGCAACTGTCTTTGTGCCTTGGATCTACAACAAACTAGACTGTCTAATCCTAGTTTGACTGTTTTTGAATTTCTGTTGTAGAATGTAGAGAAGAAATCTGCTGGACAGTTTAATCCCAACAGATAATAGATTAGGTAGAGAAACATATGAGACCAATAGTCTAACCTGGTCTCATGGAGAAATAAGGGTAGATTTAGAATAGGTTTATTTTCTGTTGTAAGAATAAATGATGTAAAGGGTCTGCTAGTTCAAACGCACCCTAGAAGAGAAAATGCTAGGATTGTAGGATGGCTAGGTAGATTGTAGAGAATGTTTTGCTGATCTATCATATTTGTGGCAGCTGAAAATCAAAGAAGAAAGGTGGCTTAAGCAGCAGACATCTAGCATAAACCAAATATTTATCTGCTGAATTCTTGACTCCTTCGAGAAGAAGCCATCCCCATATGGAGCCACTATTAGCCCCTTATGAATTCCTTGATAAGCAAGCAAGGGGCTAGATTGCTTTGTGAGCCTTCAAGGAATGCATTTCCCTTGAAAACACATCATCCTTGAAGCCTTTTTATGTTCCATCCCTTCGACTGTTTCCCTCTGCTGTTCTGAGTCAATAAGCCTTGCTGATAAAGAATTATGCTCCAAAAGGCTTGTATTCTACCCTTTATACCCTTGCAAAATGCTTCATTTCACCCCTTTTTCCCTTTTTCAAAGTCCCCTTTGTTCCCCCTAAATTCCCCCTTACTCTCCTAAAACTTCCCAAAATCCCCATGAAATCCCACCCTTACCCTTTGTTTTACCAAATTCCCCCTTATTCCTCCTATCGTTACCCTCTTATGGCTTTAAAATCCATTGAAATGGGCTCAAAACCCACTTTTAAACCTTATAATAGGGCTTAGCCCTCTTACCGCTAGCCCCAACCACTTCCCCACATACACCCTTAGCGCTAAGACTAAGCGCTTAAGATTTAAGTGCTAATCGCATCGGAAAAGACCAAGCGGAACGTTATAAATCCTTTGTAACATCAAAAAACTCCGATGCGATTGTTTTTGTTATATAAGTCCTGCGACTTAATATCCACCGTTGATCTGTTATCGGGATCGAACGGCCTATGCAATATCGCAAACCTTTGTAATCACAACACTTATGTTGTGTCCCCCGATCGGTCCATCGCAAATGTTTGCGATGCGATTGATCGCAACTCCCTTCCGACCATCGCAATCGCATTTCCTTCCGACCCCTTTCACCTCTGATTGATTGCAGTTTCTCCCCTCCAAATCTTGATCACGCCATCTCCTGATCCGATCCTGACCGTCCATCCTCCCACTAATCCAACGGCCCACGCTGATCGCAGTCGTCACAATCGCAACTTTATTGTAACGTTCCCCGATCGGTCCATCGCAATTGTTTGCGATGCGATTGATCGCATCGCTTCTTCCCTCTAATTGCGCCCTCCCTCTGATTGTTCCAATCGCCCGATCGCAACCTTTCCTTCGATCGCATCGCAAGTCCTTTTCCCCGCATTGCGATTACCCCCGCCCTGTCTTCCGATTGCGATTGATCCTGCTGGGCCCACCATACCATACCTTCGCCCGTTCATAAAATAAAGGGCCCTTCCCTTTGAAAATCTGAAAATTGTTATGATTTGGTTTTTACAAAGGTTTTTCATTTTCCGCTCTTCCCCAATCACATCGGAAGTTTTGTGCTGCACCACTCCGCCATGCTCCCTCTCCCGATTTCCGATTGCGATTGTAGCGCCGGTCCCACCGTTTGATCCCTCTGCCATTCACGACAAAAACCTTTTTTCCCTTTGTTAAACCCGATTTTTGGTTTTATTTCATTTATATAAAGATTTGTTCCAATCGCATCGGAGAATGTTGATTCATACGTATAACTCTCCGCTCCCGTCTCTGATTGTGATTTGCGATTCCATATGGGTCCCACCTCATCGCATTTCCGTTGAATTTCATGTATTTTCTGTGTATTTCCGCCAAAGTCCAAACCTTTGCATTTTTTCATAAAAGTTTAACATTTCATATGTATTTCGCCCATTTCATATATCATTCCATTGTTTGTCTCCGCCGTTGATCTATGCCTCCACATCATGATCAAACGGTCCATGATGCATTTCTCCGTCAAACCCTATTGTTCGCCATTTATGCCATATCATTGCATTTTTCACCGTTATTTCACATAAACCACTATTTCACCACCGTTGCGCTCTCATTTCTTCCGCCCTCCATAACCAGCCATCCCCGTGCATGGATTTCCTGACTAAGTTGTGTGTTGTTGTAGAGTACGAGCGGTGGAAAACCACCATGATTCAAAGTCCCGGTACAGTTGCAGAGAAACAGAAAAAAGATCGTTTTTAAGAGCTAGACTCATGTAAAAAGGGGCTGAGAAGACATATAACAGTGTTGGCATTAAAGGAACAGAGTTTAAACTCTGTAAGTCCTCTCCAGAGCCATTAATGCTTGGATTTCGCGGCCAGAGACAAACCAACGCACAGAAATAAAAAATAGCAGGTTTTCTACATCAGCAGAGTGATTTTCTCCATGAAAGGATAAAGTGCCCATACTATTTCCATTATTTACCGTGCTCCAAAAGAGATTTCCACCCAGACCACTGTCCAAAGCTACCAGAGCATTTGTTTCACAAGTGTGGCAGACCAGTCAGTCATTTATTTACCATTTTGTTCATGCACCAAGGGTACTACAAAGTACAGCAAACCAGAATGCATCAGGGACATACCTGGAGTTAATGAAGCCTGACGAAGACCATTCTTTCCTCCAAAGAATGCCAGAGATTAATGCTCAGAGTTGAAAATAGAATGGGCTTTGGCCCTCTTCCTCTTCTGAGTGTTAATGTTGCATTTAGTTTTCTACCTACCTCCTCTGCTCATCTTCTGATATAAAAATTATGAGAAAACTATTGTAATGGTTGTTGATGAGATATCAGAGAAGTGCAAGCTATTTCTTTGAGATATAGTTCTGTGTAAAGTGGTAAGATAGGCTGAGGAAAGATGTATTCAGGATGAATGTTCAAGCTGTGGGCAATGTTGTACATGACTGGTGTTGTTTTTTAATATGACAAGCACATTTCTTTGGATCCTGATCTAAAGCAGTTGGTGATGTTTTTCTATCTCTGTGTTTTATTCCATTTCATTACACTTCTTCTGGCTTGCATCAGAAATCTGGCATAGGATTTTCCCTTGTTAGGCACCCTATGTTTCTGCTCTCCTTGCCTTAATGTTTTCTGCTAAATGTGTTATCTAAGGATTGATTTCAATTAATTTAACCAGTGTAGTGGTCTGATATATTTGCTAGCTGATGTATGAATTAATGGAATCTGTCTTTAGATGTTCTTGTTTAGATTTAATTAAATGAGTTGAGAACACTGGGGGGTGTTGAACTCTGTCTCTGCCTCACTAGGATCTTTCCATTTCAATTAAACTTTCAAAGTGCCCTCAAGTTGCCTCTGATTATGTCCAAGCAGGTCTGGAGTTAAATGACCTCTGACCCGATCTATAGGTAGAATTGGATGGTTTTCCTCTTCCACTTTCAATCCTTAATGTTCCATGCCACCTTATCACTTTGGGATCCAATGCTTTAGATGACTAGCCCAACTGAAAGCTTGCACATTGAACAACAAGTAAACCCTTTCCTGACTCCATTGCCCAATGGCCTTGATGTTATCTGAGTTATCTACCTTTGCCTAAAATCCTCTTTACCCATCTTGTCTTATATTGGACCCTTCTTTCCTGATTCCCAACAACCAAATCCAACAAATCAAACAAACAAACCTTGTGCCTATAACTAGCCTAACATCTTAACCTTTGAGCCTCAAAGACATATACCTTTGAAAATCATAGAGAGATCCCTCTCTGGACCTAGGAGGGCTAGATCCTAAGGTCTGAAAGTGGTTCTGATGTTGTCTCATATTTTGGTCTTACCAACCTGGCCAAAACATGGGAACCTCAACACCTTCTAAAACATAAATTTAAACATAGTCAAATCAGGATTAGATTGTCTGATTTGCCAGGGTGTCTATGGTTGTATGTACAAGCTGCACATAGACTTTATTTGCAGAAATTTAAAACAAAAAATGTGAAGTCTTAAGATTTGAAAAATAAAAGAAATCATTCATTATTTCTTTAGCTCTGATTTTGGTATTTTTAGCTGTTTTCTTCTTTTTCCTTGGTTCGGATTTTGAGCATATTAGAACCAATTCTTCATCAATCTTCCAGGATCAGGTTTTCAGCTTGTTTGAACCATTATTTTTCTGTCCTAATCTATTATACTGATAAGCCAAGATTGAACAGTTTGGAAAATCTTCTTCACTAATCTATCAGCAGAAAATTGAAATCTCTCTTAGTCATGATTAGGGTGTATGACTAAAATAGCAGTGTTGTTTTTGGTAGTGGCATTTAAGCTTTCACACTTTTAGATTTTTCCTTTCTTTTTTTGGGTATGGGGCTATACCTTTTTCTTTTATTTCTGCCCTCTTTTCCTTTTTAAATTTTTTTTATTTATTGTTTTTTCTTTTTCTAAATTAAAAAGCAGTGATATATACAATGAATAGAAAGCTTTGAAACTAAAATATCAGCTAACAGAAGTAATGTTTGAGCATCCTGCCATTGACAGGACCTCCAAAGTACTCGGCTCCATCCAACTCTTGCAGAAAAAATGCATTTTTTCCAATATTAGATTGGATAAGATAAGGGCATTGCCATAAGTTATCAAATTTTCCATATTTTGTCTTATCTTCTCTTCTTGAATCCCATTTCAAAACTTTATCACCAATCTTGAAATCAATTGCCTTGGTTCTTTTGTCAAACAACTTCTTGATACTTTCTTGTAGTTGTTGTGCTCTGATGTATACTTCCTCTCTGGTTTTTTGTAGATGTGTAGTCTGGTTTATTCTTCTTGTTACATCATCATCTTCAAACTGTACTTCCTGGATCAACTTCATGACTGGCACTCCTAAAATGGTTGGGAATACTGCACCAGTTTCATAAACTAGCTGGTAGGGAGATATTCCAATGGATTTTTTAATGGTTAGTCTTTCTGCCCATAAAGCATGTACTAGCTTATTGTGCCATGATTTCTTGTTATCTTCTAGCAACTTCTTGATAATTTTTACCAAACTCTTATTTGAGGACTCTGCCAGCCCATTACCTTGAGGGTAATAAGCTGTGGAATGATGCAATATGATATAATACTTATGACAGAACTCTACCATATTTTTAGACCCAAATGTAGCAGCGTTATCAGTTATGATCTTTCTAGGGCAGCAAAATCATGTAGTATATGGTTTTCAAGGAATGAGATGATGATTGAGTTTGTGGAATTCCTAGAGGGGATGGCTTCTATCCACTTGGTAAAATAATCTGTTGCTGTGAGGATCCATCTATATTGGGCAAATGACGGAGGATGGATTTCCCCAATGAAGTCTAGGCCCCACTGCTGAAAAGGAGCTTCAACAGTGATTGGTTTCAGAGGTAAGGGAAGTAGTTTCCTTTTGCCTTCAAAGATTTGGCATTTGTGACAGGTAATAATAATTTTATGGACATCTTGAAAGAGGGTGGGCCAGTAGTAATCAGCGCTAAGGATTTTGTTAGCAATTTATTTCCAGTAGAGGTGGCCTCCACCTTCTCCTTCATGAAACTCATGCTTGATCTTATTTGCATCATTCTTAGGCAAACATTTAAGCAATAATCCACTAGAATTTTTCCAATATAAACTTTTATTCAAAATGCAGTAATTTACAGCTTTCAACTTTAAAAATATTGCCTTTGTTTTAGACAAACCAGGAGGAACATTAAGATTTAGTAAAACATACAAAATGTCAACATACCAAGATGAATACAGAAAATGATCTTCAATAACTGGAGCTAAAAACTTCACATGTTCATCTAATGCATTAAACATATTTATATCAAGAGATTGAAAGTTGGATTTAGCCATAAGATTTTCTAGTCCTTGACCTTTTATGAGTTTAGTGGGTTTGATTTCTAAGTCATACTCTAAAATTACAGCAATCCCCTTTCCTCTTTTGCCATCTGGATCTTGGGTCAATATGTATTTTACAACTGAATGAGGCACAAATGTTATGATGTGGGAATGTAAAATGTAAACTCTGAAGTCTTTTAAGGCTTTGACTAAGGCAAAGGCTTGTTTTTCCATTATGTTGTACTTTAGAGGTGCATCTCTCAATGCCTTGCTGAAAAATGAAATGGGCTGCTCTTGTACATTCAAGTTTTTCTGTAATAGGACAGTAGTTACTGTGTGTTCTGATGCAAATGAAAAAATTAAGAAACCTTTTGAAAAATCAGGACTAATCAGAACTGGTGTTTTGGTGAGTTCTTGTTTTACCAGTTCAAATGACTTCTTTGCTTCTAAGGTCCATTTAACTCCTTTCTTAAGCATGTTTGTTATGTTTCTAAGGAGTTCAGCTAAATTGGGTATGAACCTTCTCAAGAAATTAATCTTTCCAATGAATGATTGAAGTTCCTTGATGTTCCTGGGATGGATGATTCACAATATACCCTTAATTCTTTTTGGGTCCATATTTATTCCTTTTTCTGATATGATGTGCCCAAGAAGTTTACCTTCTTGGAGACCAAATAGTGTTTTCTTTGGTTTAAAGATAACCCAAATTTTCTGCATTTTTCAAAGAACTTTCTCAAGTGTATCAGGTGTTCTTCATCTGTTTTAGAATAAACAATTATATCATCAAGGTAAATTACAATGAAGTAACCTATCTCTTCTAAAAATGAAATATCCATGGCTCTCTGAAATGTGGCACCAGCATTCATTAAACCAAAAGGAATTTTCAAACACATGAAAGTACCCCAAGGTGTAGTAAAGGCTATTTTAAGTTGATCATCAGGATATACCAAAATTTGATTGTAACCTGAGAAGCCATCTAGCAAAGAAATTCTTTTGGAACCAACTACCTTCTGTAAAATATGATCCATTTTGGGCAAAGAATAGTTGTCCTTCACTGAGGCTTTGTTTAAGTTTATAGAATCAATGCAAAGCCTTATCTCTCTTGTTTTCTTCCTAACTGATACAAGATTAGACACCCACTCTGAGTATCTAACAGGGACAATAATTCTAGCATCATACATTTTTTTAATTTCTTTCTCTACTAGAGGTAATTGAACAGGGTTGATTCTGCGAAATTTTCGTTTAAAAGGTTTCTGGTTTTCTTTGAGAGGTATCTTATGCTGAATTATTTATGTATCATATAATTTCAGATCTTCATAGCTCCATGCAAACACATCAGAAAATTCTTTAAAAAGCTCAATGTATTTCAGTTTAATGTGAGTTAGCAGTGTCTTAGATAATTTGATCATTTTGGACTTTTCCTCACTGCCTATGTTGCATTCTTCCACTTCAGTTTCTATGGGTTCCAGTTTTGGCTTCTTGGCCACATCATTCAAATCAAACAATTCATCTAAAGGGACCAGTCCTTTAGGCAAGCTTTGGTATTTGGATTGAAACACTTCTAAGTCTTCATTTTCCAAATCTGTGCTACTTTCTGTCATATGTTGGAATTCATTTGTTAATAGATTTATTTCTGTAATCTCTGGAGACTTTTCTTCTTCAGTAAGTGGGTTTTCTTCAGTAGGACAGTCTTCACCATAATCTGAATCTGAGTTTGGTGTTTCAAATTCATTTTTGAACTGTAGGAAGTCTTCTATTTGTTTATCTCCATCAAAAAATTGCCAATATCTTTCATTATCTGGGACAAATGGTCTAAATTTGACTTGGGTGGTGCATTGCTTGGTTTCATAAGGTGTTAGACAAGTTCTAGCAGCAAAGGTTAATCCATTGGCAAGGACATTTTGGTTTCTTGGGACAAAAGTTAGTTGGAACTCATCAAATGTTTTTAACAAATCCATGGAATCATTTCTATAGGCTCTAAGTCTGGGATGTTTAGCACTGTACTCCCCATTTACTTGCCCAATTATCAACTCTGAATCTCCATGGACTCTTATTCTTTTGGCCCCTAGTTTTTTCAATAAATGCAGGCCTAAAAGGAGAGCCTCATACTCAACTATGTTGTTGGTACAGTGAAAGTTTAATCTATAGGAATGCCCCTCAACATGATTTTTCTCAGTGTTGTGTAACCATATGCCTGCTCCTGCATCATTTTTAGTGCAAGACCCATCGAAATTCATGTTCCAAAGAGGACTGTTTTCAGATTTGTTATTTATTTTCTTGTTGTCCTCTTTGTTTTGTTTGCCTAATCTGTCACTATGTTGTTCCTACAGATCTGTATTATGCTGAATTTTGTTTTCAAGCTCAAAATTTTCAATGATTTGAGTTTTATTCCTTGATTTTCATAATCTGCATTCTTTTTATGACTGTTTTGGACCTCAAGACCTTTAATCTGTTTGCTGTAAATTTCTAAATCAGCAAACTGTTTTTTAATTCCCTCTTTATCTTCCTCCTCATCTATGGCTGTAATTATATTTGAATGTGCAGTGATTAAAGCATTTGATGAATTTTCATTGACTAACTCCTGCTCTTTATGAATATCATCATTGAAAAGAATAAAAGAGTCAAGGTCAGTGTGTATGGAGTAAAAAGGAGAGTTTTCCAGTCTCTCTTGGCTACTCACCATGTATTTTATGTGTGTTTCCCTATAGAGTCTTCTAGGTTAATTGAAGACAGGGATGGTGGCATAAGTCATATCCTTCTGCATAGTACCTTGTAACTTAGCACCCCACGACCTTGAAAGAAGCATGCCATATTTGGGGGGTATATCAGCCACTATAATGTCCATCACTAAATTCTTGGCTAGTATTTGGGCTAAGTTAACACAGAGGTATTTTATTAAGCCTAGGCATCTCACCCTACTTGAATCAAAGGAATATAAGTCTTTGTAGGGTCTAGTTACCTCTAAGCCTAACCTTTCCATGATTACCTTGGGCATGAGGTTGTGTGATGCTCCTGAATCAAGCATGGCATTGTGAAAAATATTGTCATGGATGTTTAAGCTGATGTAGAATGGAGGGGTGGTTCCTTCTTGAAATTTTCCTTCAATTTTTGGTCCAAATATGAGCTCTGGGGTATCATCATTTAAGTTAATTGTGTCATGAACATATTCTATGTTCAAAGCTTTCAGAATCTGACCTCTATATACATTTTGAGTGACTAATTCAGTGAGTGGGACAAAGATTTTGATTTTGGATATTTCATTCTCTAGGCTAAAAGGAATATGGTTTTTCAAAATGTTTGATTCAGCCTTGTTAGTCACTCCTTGTTCAACAAAATCAACTTGCTGATTTTTAGTATTTAAAATAGTTAGAATAGTTTTTTCAGGAGCATTAGCTGAGGTGCTGGTGCTACTGGGGTTAACACTATGTTTTTCATTGGTTTAAGTGTTTTTCCCTTTGTTTAAATCAGAATCTATAGCCACTGTTTTGTGAGTTTCAGCTTTCTTTTTGGGTACATTTTCAGGGTTGTTTTTGGTAGATTTATCAGAGGCTTTGTTCCTGGGAGTCTCTTGATTCTTTTTACTTCTCAGGTCATATGGTTTACGTGATCCTATGATGGAATTTTTAGAGTATTGTTCATAATAATTAGTTTGTGGTCTTCTGTCATCATAAGGTGTATATAGATCTTGTTTTCTTTCATGGAGGAAATCAGAATCCTCATTGCTTACTCCCAGCATGTTTATGTTGTCATCCTCTGTTTGTTCATTTGTTTCTTCATCCTCATTCACAAAATTTTCATGGAAAGTAGGTATGATCTGCTGATCATCCTCTCTTTGTATGTTTTGAGGTTGATTTCTTCTAAAGTTCTGATTCTGATTTTGAGATTGATTTTTGTTTTGGGGAGCTGATTGATTTTATCTGGATTGTGCTCTCTCAAGTATGCTCATTTTCTTCATCGTTTCTTCCATCATTCTCTCTAGTTTTGAACTAGATGTGGAAGGTGAAATTTCCTCCCTAAATAATATTTTCTTTTCATTCTTCATCCTAGCTCTTTTCTCGATCAGATTTACTTCCACAACAAGAGCTCCCTTCTGCATGTCTTCCAAAGTCAAGGGATTTCTTTCTCTTAGCTGATAGGCCATTTCAAGATCAAATCCTTCAGGAAATTTGGCCAAAGTTGAGCCTTGAGGGGGTTTCAAGTCTGGGGGTAGTGCATTATAAACACTATTGAACCTAGTGCAATAATTCTGAACACTTTCCCCAGTGTGTCTTTCGAGGTTGTTTTAATATGAAAGAATTTGGAGAGGGTTTTTTCTGACTTCCCATTTGTTTAGAAATGATTGATGGAGAGCTTTAAGGTCATTAATACTATGATGGGTTAAGCCTTTGAACCACTTTCTTGCTTCTCCCCCAAGACTTTGAGCAAAAAATCTGAGTTTGACAGTTTCATCATCAATCTCGTTTCTATCAAAATAGTCATTCATCTTGTCCACATGTTGTGAAGCAGTAGTAGCACCACTGGCATCATATAATGGAATCTTGGACTGATAGTCCTATGGCAGATTGATTAAAGGTAAAGGAAGGACTAGGGGAGCATACCATGTTGCCATGATAGGGGGTTGTGGAAAAAATGGGGGGTTTACAGGTGGATGATGTAAGATGGGAGGGGGTTGATGGAATGGAGTGGTTTGAACAGTGGGTGTATGGATAACAGAAGTGGATGGGCCAGCAATAGACTGTTGAGCAGATCTAGGATGAGAGAAACCAAAATTATGAAGGAAATGCAAATCAGGTGGGGTAGTTTCTCGGCTAACGGTGTTTTCACCACTATTTTGAGGTGAGTGTAGAGGCTTAAAGTCTATCTGATCTATATCATCAAGTGACCTAGTTCTGAATGGGTTTCTTAAGTCAACTTGTGAATCTTGTAGAGCTGTAAGGTTTTCAAGGACAGAATTAGCTCTATGGACTGGCCTGACAACAGTTGAATTTTTAGATTTAGGAGATTTCCTAAGTATACTTTCTGGATTATCAACTATCTTAGGAGGTTTTGGGTCAGGATAGGCTCTAGTATGAACTCTTCTAGAAGCCACTATGCTATGTTTTCAGACCCAATAATAAGAAAAGTTTAACCAAATATGACAATCTTTAGTAGGCTAACTGATCTTTTAACAAGAAAACTTAATCATAAAAGTTTCCTAAGCTGAGTTTGTATGACTTTATGATAGAAATGGGTTTCCCAGTGGAGTATTTAGGTCAATTCAGGATTGTGGAGTCACCAGGTGGAAATTTTTAGCTTTTAGAAGGTAAAATGTTTTATGGTCCACCACCACTAATAAGCTTGAATACCAATCTGAAATGTTTTTGGTTTTCTAAATTTTTACAGTCTTGTGGTTTATGAGAGTGCCCTATATATGTTTCAACACTTAGCTATGGTGATGAGACAAACAGAGTTTACTCTGTGGCTTACTAGCTGATTTCTCCAAGGTTTGATAAGGGCCTGTTATAATCCTAAGGGTTACTTAGTTTGTCACTGATTCAAACAAGTCCGATCATGATCATCAAATTCTTGGTAGTGCTTGAAGAAAGCTGGTTTTACTTAGGTGAGTGTTGAGTATTTTTTTTTCAAGGATTTTACTCAGAAGTTCCCCAGCGGAGTCGCCAGTATGTTAGGACACCGTAGTTTTGCAAGATTGGTAAATACAAAGCTGCAGAGCCAACATCAAACCACTTTGGAATCTGAGGACCTAGCCATCCTAGATTCAAAGAGGGATCTCTCTATGTATATGTTCAAAGATATGATCTTTAAGGCTTCAAGTATGATATTAGGCTAGTTATTAAGAATAAGGTTGTTTTGTTTGTTTTTGGTTGGGCAGGATGACATGAAGATGAAGGAAGTCTATATGAAGGGTGAAGGTGTGAGTAAGTGATAGAATGGTTCAGCTGATAAGATATGCAAGGAGCAGCATCAATCCATTGGGCTATGGAGTCATAAGAGGATTTAATTGGACAACAAGGTTCAAGAGTGGTCCATGGGGCAAGTCATCTATGTCAAAGGATCTCTTTAAGTTGATTCTATAGAATGAAATAGTAAGAAATGAAGTGAAGGAAGTAAAACACATGAAGAAACAAAGAACAACCTAAGATCAGGTAAGTACTTTGAAACTAGCCTATTTTTGATGTACTTTCAAGGGAAAACATTTAATAGAATAGCTTAAGATCAAGTAAAGACTTTTAACTTAGCCTGCTTTTAGCATATTCAAAGGGAAACATTCATGATAAACATAAAAAGTAGTCTAAGATTAGGTAAGTACTTTTAAACTAGCCTGCTTTCAACATACTCTCAAGGGAACTTTTCAAAGCAATTGTTGGAGATAAACTAGAGGACAGGGCTAACCATAAACTTCTCCAGCTCAACTTTAATTAGTAGACTTCTCAAGAATATTTAAAGAAAAAATCTCAAGTTGTACTCAGGAAATATGGGCTTACCAACACTTCACTGGTTATACTCTATTGAATTACCTTCAAATTAACAATCAACAGAAAACATAAAGGATAAATATTTATCAGTGAGATTTAGGGTACTTCAGCAGTAAATCCTAATCTATATTTGCTGTTCTTTATCAGAGAATAGTGGAAAAAATGAAAACATAAAGAAAAATGACAATTACAGTGAGAAACACATCACCATTGACATAGACCAGGATCTCATAAATCAACTATTTGTATTTAATGTTCAAACTAGTTACAATGTTCAAGTCTAGTGGGTCTCTATAGCTTCAAACTTCTCATCTCAGCTTATGTGTCTTTAATTAAAAAATAGAGCTACAACAACTTCAAAAGCTATTTACATACAACAGGCATCCAGAGACTAACTTGTACACTGCCCTCTATAGAAGTATTTATAGAAGAATGTGGAGGTAGAGTGTAAAAAAGAGTCTTTTGTGCAATTAATATAGAGTAATGGTTTTTTGACCTTTGGGAGGCCTAAGGGAGAAAATTACAAATGTTTATCTCTGTTTTAATCAACTTTACATTAAATTTCATCACCTTCAGTCACGTTTTTTGACTTTGGGAGCTTTTGGTAGGTTGGTAGTTAATTCTGAGCTGTCTTTGAAAATATCCCTGATTGTGCAATTAATATGCACTCTTTTGGATGAAATTAGCTGGCAGGTGGCATTTTGAGGAGTTATAGCCTCAATGATGTGGCATTCGAATGCTCTTTGTTGATTTGTTCTGATCTGGCACTTTGAACTTCAATAAGGCCTTTGATATTGATTTTGTTCCTTATAATCACTTTCGGAGTCTTTAAACCTTATATGCTGACTGTTTTCACTTTTCAAACACTTTCTACTTTGTTCACTGTGTCCTTATCTTCATAAATTATTGGTTAAGTCTTTTGATCCTTGGTCTTTTGGGCTTTAACCTTTATCCTTAATCATCACTGTCTTTTGTTCTTTTGAACTGAATTCGGCCTTCGTACTCTAAGCATGTTCTTTTAATCTTTTTAATCATGCTTTACCTATAAATGCAGTGTTAAGCCCTTTTGATTTTCGATTTGCGCTTTAAACCCTTTACTTGTATGCTTAAGTAGTCATTGGCCCTTTGCTGATTGTTTTTACCTTTAAACATGTTTTAACCCTAAAACCATAGGATTTGAACCTTTCAACCTTTGATCTTCATACCTCAATCCTTTTTCCTTTGATTATCTGCGGACTTTTCCCCTTTTTCTGTGTATAAGTGACTTTTAATACGTGGAGGGTTTAATGGTATGACCAGTGCTCACACAGCACTGACCGAATCATCTGACGAAGACTAGCAGCCTTCTCCTTCGTGTTTTTAGCCCTGGAGATAGAAAAATTTGGTTCTGTCACTTTGTGAGTCATGGACAGATTTTCCGCTTCAAAACCATGGTGAAACCTGCAAAATATGATAAAAAAACGTTATTAAAAACCTGCGATGGAGGGCTTTGATTGCTTAGGAGGATAGCGGAGCGGAGGAGCAGTGCAGAGGGGGTGAATATGTAGGCGGAAGAGGTTCTGTGAAGAAGACCGGCGAAAATCCGGTTTAAATTTGTATTTGGCGCGAATTTGGCAAAGTGGTTTTCGAAATACCATAGGTGGTTTTCGCACGACCCTCGGGCGGTAAGTGGTATTCCCCGGAGGGAACGTGATCCACTTGTATCGTGCCGCGTGGCCTTTTCAACACTGATGGTATCGCATGATTTTGGAGTGTTAAACTCTGGACAACAAAATCGTGCGATATGCGATGACAACCGTCGGATGAGGGGGAAGAGATATGATAGTGCAGATCGAGCGCGATAGAAAGTTGCATGACGAGCGCTGTAGTGGGGAGTAGCTGTCAGGGCGTGATTTGAAGAGAGGACTGGGTAGTGGAATGGTGGGTCCAGAGGTGCCGCGCTGTCGGATTTGAGTTAGGACCGTGGGATCAAACAAATCAACAATGGAGATTTGATTTATAGGGTGAATGGATGGGATTTCGTCGGGAAGGTAGGGGGAGAAAAGGAAACATTGTGGTCGTCGATCTTTGAAGATCGACGGTCCCAAATTGATTGGGAATTCGCCAGGTAGTGCGGGGAAAAAGCAAAGGAAAAGGTTTTTGTAAGGAGCATGGGGATAAAAAATGGTAAGGGAATGGGCTAGAGGAAAAGGAGTGGGGAAAGGTCTGATGGAGGTGCCGGGGACCAGAAGCAGAGAAAAAGGGGCTAAGGTTTTAGCCGGTGGTCGGGGGTGAGGTTTTATGAATAAAATGGAAAGGTTTGAGGTCTAAGGTGAAGGTTTGAGAGTGAAAGGTTTAAGCGCTGGGTTACGGGTCTTGGCCACATGATGGATAGGGGGTTGGACTTTTAAGCTCTAAGGGGCTTAAGGCCTGTGTGTTTAACAAAAAACAAAATAAGTGGGTTTTTTGTGTTTTCAATGGATTTTTTTTAGGTTTTTCCAGTTCCGATAGAGTGAAAAAGGAAGGGTTTTAAACCATTCAAAGGATTTATAGGTTTAAAAAAGATTCTTGAGGGAATGGAGGGTAAATGAAAAAAGGGAGGAAAAAGAGGTTTTTAGAAAGAAATGAGTATAAGGTGAAAGGGAAAAATGAGTGATATGGGGGGTGAAATGATGTAAATGGGACCTTTAAGAAATAGTCTTTTCTTTGGGAAATTTACTGATGACTAACAATCTCTTACTACTTTCCTTTTGCTAATATTTTCCTCTCCATCAATGCTTCATTAAGCAATTGTATTTTGTGAATTCAATTTCAATTTGTCACCCTCTTTTTGATAGTTAGGGTAAATATTGAATACTCTAAAAACATTTAAATCGAGAGTTTTTATTATACTATTAATACACCATGAGCATACTCCTGATACATGCCTATATTTGTTTTATTTTTATTTTTAAATTAACCAGTAACCTTGGTGTATCCATTCCTTCTTGTTGCTTAATTGTTTAATTACTTGACTACGTCAGCCGATACCAAATGTGGCCGCAGAATATGCCTGGCGTTTTACGGCAGACCACAGATCGCGGTTTCAGGAATGTTACACGTTCAGAGCCCATGTGCGTTTAGTTCCCAGAAAAATCTCTTCATTCACCAAATCTCTTTATTTTCTATTGCAAAAAGTGGAAGCGAGATCCGTCAATATCAAATGCATTATGTTATTGAGCAACGTGGGCGGTGCAGTAATTGATAATGATCCTGAAAATGATCAATACTTTATTGAGTTGAATTACGTAGAGCAGTAGTGGGTAATTGACTGTCACATAAACAAATGTGAAGACAACTTTGATTATCATAAAGAAATCTTTATGGAATCCATAGCATGAAAGCCACCAAAAGAGTGGGCATTGAGCAACATAACATAAAATAATGTTGGGAGAGCGCTCAAACAGTTGTCACTCGACATCGAACAACATAAATAAATGTAACGACGGCTCTTAAGTCTTGGGGAACTCGTCATTGATCAAGATAAACAAGTGTGAAACGCTCACAGTTGTCCGGATACATACGTGTCTGGACACACATAATCTTTTTAATGCAGGAGATGATTCCTTTGGTTGCTTGACACAGAGGTCTTTACACTCAAATGGTATCTTTCGTTATTGAGTTTTGTCGCGACACCAATAAGCTTTAGGTTTTTGGGATGCTACCATAGGAGTTGTCATTGACGAACATTAAAAAAAATGATAAAACACCATGAAAGGTTGGGTTGAGATGTTAGCCAAACAGAAAGAAATGTTATGAGAGTCCTCATTCTTTGCGATGTTAACAAAACAAGGGTAATTGAATAATATAAAAATTTTTGGGGAACTTAAAGCATATTTGGGATGTTGGAAATGCTTAGACAACTTTAAATTCATAGAGTGCGAAAAAAATGGTTGTCAGCTATAGTGAATATTATGAATGTGGGGATGACTCTATGCCCTTGTTCACTAATGAAATAGCGGTTAAAAATAAGGAAAATGGGCATCAGCTATAATAACTAAAATAAATTGTATGAGTTATTTAATTGTTAGTTTTGGCATGCATGACATATGTATGTGGTTGTTTGGTTATGACTTGTCATTGGCATGAAGGATTTCCTAGATTAATAATGGTTTTGCCAAAGCCTTGGCAATTATTTGATAACTATCGTGTTGTGGTTTCCCTTTTTATTTTCTCGTTGGTGCTCATGTTCCTTATGGCTATGTGTTGAGTTGGTTGGACAAACACTCTAGAGCCCTTGGTGGGTTGAGTTACTAGTCGTGGAGCCTTGGTTGGAAAAACCCTCTAAAGCCGGTGTGGATTGTCAGGAACTAAATAGTAGCATTTTGGCAAAAAAAATGACAATTTACATTTCACAATGGAAAGTTATGCCGTTTCACTTAAAACCCTCCAACAAAATCTCACCACATTAAAATTCATAGTAAACCTTCCAATATAGTAATTGAAAGATACTTTACAAACATAGAGAATCAAACCAATCCAATCTAATGAGAACATCAACAAATCTATCAATTTCATGGACAACATCATGTAATACATGCAAAACTCGAATTCCACATCAAGTCTACTTGTTTATATCATGTCGTAGCTCATCAAATCATCAATGCCTTCGAAAAACATTTTATTTGAGTTGTATGGCCTTCCAAACCGCTACACATTATGCAAACCATGATATTCAAGGGTGGTGTAGTGAAACTGCACATTTCCACTTTGGTGCAGTGAAAGTGCACATTTCTCAATTTGTGGATCCTGTGGGTTATGGGCCCACGTATATATATATATCGGAAGCAAAACAAATCAACGAATTTTCATTAATCTTGACCAAAACAACCACTAGCCCATAAAAACACGTAAGATGGAACCCAAATAGATTTAATTCGCGTCCATAACTTATTTGGTTCGCTTAGACCCATTAACACCTGAGAGCTATTCTCCTTGATCAAACGGCAGTCACAACCTTTCGCCGGATCTGACGGTATTTGCATCCAAATAAACTTCGACAGTTAAAGGCTCCAAGGTACGTGAAATAAGTGGATTTAAACCACCACGTGTCATCTACTGGGATGTATCACGTAGGTTTCAATGTTTACTGCTAACAACCATCAAGCTGTGTGATAACCCTTCGTGGTTTAAAAAAAAAAACCATCTTCACTGTTCCTTCACTCATGGTTCCAAAATGCATATTTTCACCACTCTTCCACTGTGACTTCAACTCATGGTTTGACATGAGCGCGGGTTCCAAATCGCATCACAACTTTGGTCACATTAAATCAAGACTCATCGCAAATTCCAACCTTCTTTGATCCGATGCGATATGCGATGCGAATATCGCATCGCAATATCGGCTATTGCAATTTCACATCGCATCGCCAAAACTCTTTATGCCGAATGCGATGTGCGCTAAAATCTTGTGGTCGAATGCGATGAAATCGAGATCGTCCATTTCCATTTCAGATCTGCGATAAGATCTTAACCCTCCATTTCTCTCGCTTCCGATCTGTGATCCAATCTCTGCCATTCCACATAACAATCCACCGATGTGTTGAGCTTCTAAACTAAATACAATCACTCCTATAATCTGATGTTACCCTTGGATTATCATCGATCCTTACAGTGATCGATGGTTGATTAGTAAACTCATAACACACATTTAACTTATAAATATAAATCATAAATAAAGCATATTCAGACACACAGAAATCCACATAGAAAATATTTCTATTATATGCAAACTTTGGATTACAGTCTAAGGCATCTCAGCCTTAGCCACAATTTCTCTTACGATTACATTGTGTCATCTCATATTCTATCACCCACACTCTATCACACCACACAGACTCTTTATATGGAATTTACAAGAGCGTGGATCAACTAAGATCCATGATTTCGCTCCTTCAATTGCTCAACAACCCCTAAATCTCTCATGGCAGATAATTATAATTAATTTAATTAGTTCCAACAATTTAGCTCTCTTTTAACCAAATTTTCCTCGAGTTACAATGACTGTCCACATTTTCCTTTCCACAGCTTCGGATTCCAATTTTAATGAAAATGGCTCAGATGCTCCTACATCGGACTCCCGAGGTACAAAAATTTCTTATGACCTCCTGTTCATATGTCTTCTACATATGTTAGCAATTCTACCCACATCATTTGTGGAATTTCCCTTTGTGATCTTCTCGTAACAACATTCTTGAACAATTCTACCCACATCCTCTGTGGAATTGTCCTTTGTGAGTTACAAAAAAACCTCTGCAATAGCAAGTCCTCCCTGCTATCAGATACCTCACCAAGCTTCTCTCCTATGAGCTTAGTCTTTCAGCATCACTCTGGTTCTCTCCTCTCGAACCATTTGAGCACTCCTGCTCTAGGCTGTTGCAATCTTCTCACCTTCCTTTGCTGCTACCTTCAACAAAACATAAAAAGCCACAAGCTTTACAAATCTTCAACAGAACTGTACCTCTTCTTTCTCGCATGAAAAATCTTTCTCACAGGAATCCTTTCCCTGCTCTGATACCACTTTGGTGCAGTGAAACTACACATTTCTCAATTTGTGGATCCTGTGGGTTATGGGCCCACGTATATGTATATCGAAAGAAAAAAATTCAACGAATTTTCATTAATCTCGACCAAGAGAACTACTAGCCCATAAAAACACGTAAGATGGAACACAAATAGGATTTAATTCATGTCCATAAATTATCGGGTTCGCTTACACCTGTTAACACGTGAAAGTTGTTCTCCTCGATCAAACGACAGTCACAACCTTCCGCCGGATTTGACGGTATTCGCATCCAAATAAACTTTCACAGTTAAAGGCTCCAAGGTATGCGAAATAAGTGGATTTAAACCATCACGTGTCATCTGCTGGGATGTATCACGTAGGTTTCAACATTTATTGCTAACAACCATCAAGCTGTGTGATAACCCTTCGTGGTTTTAAAAAAAACCATCTTCACTGTTCCTTCACTCGTGGTTCCAAAATGCATATTTTCACCGCTCTTCCACTGTGACTTCAACTCATGGTTCAACATGAGCGTGGGTTCCAAATCGCATCACAACTTTGGTCACATTAAACCAAGACTCATCGAAAATTCCAACCTTCTTTGATCCGTTGCGATATGCGATGGCGAATATCGCATCGCAATATCGGCTATTGCAATTTCACATCACATCGCCAAAACTCTTTCTGCCGAATGCAATGTGTGCTATAATCTTGTGGTCAGATGCGATGAAATCGAGATCATCCATTTCCATTTCAGATCTGCGATAAGATCTTAACCCTCCATTGCTCTCGCTTCTGATCTGCGATCCAATCTCTGCCATTCCACATAACAATCCACCGATGCGTTGAGCTTCTAAACTAAATACAATCACTCCTTCTGTAATCTGATGTTACCCTTGTATCACCATCGATCCTTACAGTGATCGATGGTTGATCAGTAAACTCATAACACACATTTAACTTATAAATCTAAATTATAAATAAAGCATATTCGGACACACAGAAATCCACATAGAAAATATTTCTATTATATACAAACTCTGGATTACAGTATAAGGCATCTCATCCTTAGCCACAATTTCTCCTACGATTACATTGTATCATCTCATATTCTATCACGCACACTCTATCACACCACACAGACTCTTTATATAGAATTTACAAGAGCGTGGATTATCTAAGATCCATGATTTCGCTCCTTCAATTGCTCAACAACCCCTAAATCTCTCATGGAAAATAATTATAATTAATTTGATTAGTTCCAAAAATTTAGCTCTGTTTTAACCAAATTTGCCCCGATTTACAATGACTGTCCACATTTTCCTTTCCACAGCTTCGGATTCAATTTTAATGAAAATGGCTCGAATGCTCCTACATCAAAGGGAAAACATATCGATGGGACGAAGGTTTCTCCACTATAGAACTTGAAATTCCAGTTGCATGAAGATAAACGTGTTCAAGCCAAGTCGGTCAAACAATATATAGTGATGGAGAAATAAAAAAAATAAAATCCAAGGTAGTCGAGCAATAGAGAGCTAGTAGCATGAATTAATGAAACAATTTTTTGCTTAAACTGATGGACTGATTTTGTAAATCAAAATGCCTATGTCCAAGTGGAGAACGTTTTGGAGTGAAATTCACAAGCCACATTTAATCAAATCCCTTTCCATTTGTGAAAACATAACATATAATCATATTATGAGAAAAGAAGAAGGGACAATGAACAAGGTGATGGTGATATATAGATTTCAACCATGTATTTTTGTATATGGCTACAAATATTCCTTCAATCTTAAATTAGATCTGTTTATTTAATAAAAAACTAAAAATTCAAAAGATTATTTTGAAAATATATACTTAAGATAATTGTTTCCAACAACCCATTCTAGGTGAGTGATTGCACATTACCCCCATATTGTATTCAGTTAT
The DNA here is from genome assembly GCA_034641835.2 of Pinus albicaulis. Classification (NCBI taxonomy): domain Eukaryota; kingdom Viridiplantae; phylum Streptophyta; class Pinopsida; order Pinales; family Pinaceae; genus Pinus; species Pinus albicaulis. The sequence continues at coordinate 1,274,178,814 of CM076570.1, read as the reverse complement.
TTTTTTTATTCTTTAATTTTATCAAATTTAAATATATTTTCTATCTAATTTTAACAATTTTAACAATGTTATGAGAATACAGCTCATCCAATTTCAGTGCACCTTTCTGAATTAAAATACATTGAAACTTATTTATAAATGTAGATTGCAATAAAGAAAGATATACTCCAATATAATGAATGAAGGGTGTTTTCAATAAATAAATTTGCATCTTCTCAATTTATTAATAAGAGTTATTGATTTCTTCAAAATGCCATTAACAATCAAATTATGTTGTAAATCAAAAATCATTTTATAATTTTGAATGTGATTTTTCTAAGAGATGTATCTCATAGTAAAAGAACTAATCTAGTAGCAATTTATGTAATCGGAATAGAGCTCAAAATATATGGAGATCTTACTCTCACACCAGTCTAACATAAGAATACAACTCATCCAATTTAACTACACCCTTCTAAATTACAATGCATTGAAACTTATTTAAAAATGTAGATTGTAATAAAGAAAGATATACTCCAATACCATGAATGAAGGGTATTTTCAATAGATAACTTGACATCTTCTCAATTCATTAATTAAAGTTACTAATTTGCTTCAAAATGCCTCTAACAATAAAATTAAGTTGTAAATCAAAGACCATTTTAAAAATTTTGAATGCAATTTTTCTTCCACATATATTTAATGGTAAGAGAACTAATCTCGTAGCAATTGATGTAATGGGAATAAAGCTCAAAATATATGGAAATTTTATTGTCACACTAGTGTAACATGAATCAGTAATTTTATTTCAGGATAACTTGGATTGCTAAATTATTGTGTTTTCATGGTTGATTTATTTTATTTTATTTTCTTCAAAATATTTTTATATCATTATTATTACAAATATTGATAATAGATATATGTTTTTCATAAGTATCAATTTATTTATTTTTTATTTAATTTATTCAATTCACAATCCACAAGTTTTTGAATTGACCATAATAGAGCACTCTTTGATATAAAGACAACCCGAGATGAGATTATATACTTACATGATAAAAATGTAATAATAAAAAGCTTACTATATATTTATTTCACATATTTATTTTGTTATTAATTTATAAATTAGATAAATAAATAAATAAATGTAACGACGGCCATTGAGCAACATAAAATAATGTTGCGAGAGCCCTCAAACAGTTGTCACTCGGCATCGAACAACATAAATAAATGTTGTCATTGACGAACATTAGGTCTTTGGAAAATCGCCACTGATGAAGATAAACAAGTGTGAAACGGTCACAGATGTCACACATACGTGTCCGGACACACATAATCTTCTTAATGCAGGGAATGATTCGTTTGGTTGCTTGACACGCAGGCCTTTTCACTAAAATGGTATCTTTCGTTATTGAGTTTTGACGCGACATCACTAAGCTTTTGGTTTTTGGGATGCTACCATAGGAGTTTTCATTGACCAACATTAAACAAAAATGATAAAACAACATGAAAGGGTTGGGTTGGGATGTGAGCAAAACAGAAAGAAATTTTCTCAGAGTTTTCGTTCTTTGAGATGTTAACAAAACAAGGGTAATTGAATAATATAAAAAAATGTTAGGAAACTTAAAGTGTATTTGGGATGCTGGAATGCTCAGACAACTTTAAATTCTTTGAGTGCGAAAAAAAATGGTTGTCAGCTACAATAAATATTATAAATGTGGGGACGACTCTATGCCCTTGGTTCACTAATGAAATAGCGGTTAAAAATAAGAAAAATGGGCGTCACTTATAATAAATAAAATAAATGTTGGGAAAGACTCTGTCTTTGGTTCACTAATGAAATAGTAGTATTTAAAACAAATTTAGGTCAATGGTTAAAATAATTTTAAGCTTTCGAGATGCTACTGAATTCATTTTAAAATAATTAGCAAAATAATATATATTTAAAAATTGATTATGATTAAAAGATATAAAATTTAAATATTTTTATTAAATAATTTTTTGGTAGTGTATATATATAGATATTATTTTATTATAAAAAAATAATATTAAATGTTATTATTTTAATATTATTTTTATTTTATTATTCAATATTATTTTAAAAAATAATAATAGTTTTAAAGAATATAATAAAAATATTTAAAAATAAATATATATACATTTTTATTATTGCTATAATAAAATAATTAGAAAGTCCAAACTATTATAATTATATTTCATCAATTCCCCCGGATGCGGGTGTTTCCATGGTTGATTAATGGAATGGGACGGAGGGGCCGACACCTGCCCCGGTGGTACGCTGAGTTAAATGGACAGCTGCTCCACAGCTTGTCGCATTTACACTCCTCTCACTCCAATGCTATGGGCTCTGCAACCCAATGCACTCACGCGCCTTCAATCAGGTTGAGCCCTGCCTTCGCATGCTCTGGCGAGATTTTCACTCAGATTGCAGTTATGAAGATGGATTTGCTTGGTTTGGGCAAGACGAACTCGGCGCATGTTCAGTCCGGTCTCATGGCAGATAAATTTCACATGCAACAGGTTAAATTGGCTCCGGTCTTGGCTTTCCCTCAGTTTCGTTTGGGCGGCGTTGGTTTCTGTCTGCACAGACGGGTGAACGACCAACGACGTCTGGTGCGCTCCACGCAAAGGGAGGTCTCTTTTCCTGGGCATCTTCAGCTGTCTCTGCGTCTTTGTTCGAGTTCGGGCCTCCTTGGGCTGGTTAGCACTTTGGTTAATGCTTTCAGGTTCCTGCTCCCTCACACAATGTCGAGGCTTCGACATCGTATGCGGAGTAGGAGGGGCAGCTCTCGGAGCCATCCCACTCGCCTGCCTTCCAGTCCTTCCCCGGACACTTCTTCCTTCGATGATGGCTCCAGCCATTACCCCAGAACCCGCAGTGGCAGGAGGCGCTCTCTGGATTTTTGCTCGTACTGGGGTCCCCATTCCCGTCGCTCGTCCACTGCCTCTGCTAATACAACTGGCTCTACTCGGTTTACTTTCCAGAGTTCCCTCAATCGTCCAAGAATTACCGCCATTCTCTCGGTGGTTTTTATAGAAGACTGCTTGCATGAGGCTTCTAGTGTGCAACCTGCTGTTCCCATGGAGACTTCTGCTCCTGCCTCCCAGTTTTCACATTTCAATCTGGGCAGTGGCCGCACTCCTTTACAGCCTCCGTCTCGCCTTGCTAACTTTGTTCCTTATGAAGACATGCTTTACGAGCCTGTCCCCAGTCTTCAAAGCTGAATCTCAATTCTATGCTTATCAATGAGGATGCAGATCATGGAGGAGACTGGAAGACTAATGCTCCGATGCTTGGTCTTTTTTCTCTGCTTATGTTGCCCAACCGGGTTTTTATGTTTTGCTGCTATGAAGTTTATTTTCTCGCCCTCTGTCTCATATGGCCAGAAGTTTTTGGAGAAATCTTTATGCTACTCCCCGTGGTTTCTGCAAGGCCCACTTTCAGTAATACTAACCATTACGTAGCTGACTCTAAGAGCTAAATTATTCAGCTTGTTAATAGATCAGTATTACTTAGAAAAAAGAAAAAAAAATTATATTTCATCAATACAATATTAAATTTAACAGTTTATATTATTGAATAACTTAAATTTCATCATCATCATCAATTTTTTATATTATATAATGATAATAATAATTAAGGTTCATGAATTGAAATTATAATTAGTTTATCAAATTTTTAAAAAGTAAAGATTATCTAGATTTTTTTTGAGATTTTATTTATACTTTCAAAAAACATAAAATAAAATTGTTTCAAGAATATTATAATTTTGATGATTTAGGGAGTTAGAAAACTAAATAATGTAATAAATATTTTGAAATTATATTTTAATTTAAATATACACAAGGAATCTGTAAAAAAAATGTATTTTTATTTTTACCTTCTTGATGGCACAAAAATATAGATTCTTGAATTACATAGTGTTTGGAAATTTCTTAATACCCAATTTCATTAAGTGGTGTTTGGAAATTAAGTAATACCTCATTTTATTAACTCTTGAGAGTTAGTTCATATTTTAGAGATATTATGAAATAAATTTAATAAACTACAAATTAAAACCTTAAAAAAATCATTCAAAGATAAAATTAAATATTTATAATGGATAATATCTAATACATTAAATTCATTCTTTTTAATTAGTATATCTTTTTATTTTTAATATTAGATTTTATTTTTGGATATTTATTATTCATTTATAATAATGATTAAGGTTCATGAATTGAAATTATAATTGGTTTATCAAATTTTAAAAAGGTAAAGATTATCTAGATTTTTTTTGAAATTTTATTTGTACTTTCAAAAAACATAAAAGAAAATTGTTTCAAGATTATTATAATTTTGATGATTTAGGAAGTTAGAAAACTAAATATTGTAATATTTTGAAATTATATTTTAATTTAAATATACACGAGGAATTTATAAAAAAAAAATTATTTTTCCTTTTACCTTCTTGATGATACAAAAATATAGATTCTTGCATTACATAGTGTTTGGAAATTTCTTAATACCCAATTTCATTAAGTGGTGTTTGGGAATTAAGTAATACCTCATTTTATTAACTCTTGAGAGTTAGTTCATATTTTAGAGATATTATGAAATAAATTTAATAAACTACAAATTAAAACTTTAAAAAAATCATTAAAAATAAAATTGAATATTTATAATAATAATATCTAATACATTAAATTCATTCTTTTTAATTAGTATATCTTTTTATTTTTGGATATTTATTATTCATTTATAATAATGATTAAGGTTTATGAATTGAAATTATAATTGGTTTATCAAATTTTAAAAAGGTAAAGACTATCTAGATTTTTTTTGAAATTTTATTTATACTTTCAAAAAACATAAAAGAAAATTGTTTCAAGATTATTATAATTTTGATGATTTAGGAAGTTAATAAATATTTTGAAATTATATTTTAATTTAAATATACACAAATAATCTATAAAAAAAAATGTATTTTTCCTTTTACCTTCTTGATGGCACAAAAATATAGATTCTTGCATTACATAGTGTTTGCAAATTTCTTAATGCCCAATTTCATTAAGTGGTGTTTGGGAATTAAGTAATACCTCATTTTATTAACTCTTGAGAGTTAGTTCATATTTTAGAGATATTATGAAATAAATTTAATAAATTACAAATTAAAACTTTAAAAAAATCATTTAAAAATAAAATTGAATATTTATAATGGATAATATCTAATACATTAAATTCATTCTTTTTAATTAGTATATCTTTTTATTTTTAATATTAGATTTTAATTTCGGATATTATTATATATTTATAATAGATATTTCTTCAAAAAATTTATAATATCATATTCATATATATATATAAGATTGCTAGGACTACATCTTCATCATGTACAATAAATCACCCAGCTGGTGACTTCACATCAAGGAGTGTCATAGCACTTGATCATTGTCTAACCTCAGTGGACATCATTAAATCTAATATTAACATTAAAATATGATTATTATTATTATTGTTATTATTATTATTATAATAAAATATAATATCAGTATTAATATATTAAAATATTAATATTATTAAATGTAATAGATTTGGATTAATACAATATTAAATAAAAAATAAAATGCAAAATATGTTATATTATAATGTATATTAATATATCATGATATGTATTAACTCTAGATATATATGGGAGGGAAGCACAAAGACATGGTGTGATAAAGGTGGAGAGATAAAATAAAGGCAAACGAAGGGAGTAAGAAGGAGGTAGGAGAGAAAGGGAGAGGGAGGAAGGAGGCGAGACATGAATTGAGAGACAAGAGGAGAGAAGGAGTGGAAGGGGAGAGAGGGAGGGAAGACAAAATACATAGTGAGAGAAAATTGGAGAGACAGAGAGAAATAGAGAGAGAGGAGGGATGGAGATAGAGTGAGTATGTTTGGGGTGATGTAAAGAGACAAATAAGGAGAGATGGAGTGAAGGAGAGGGGGAGGGAGATAGTGATAAAATTGGAGAGAGAGAGAGAGAGAGGAGAGGATGTGAGAGAGAAAAGGAGTGAGGGAGGGAGAGAGAGAGAGATGGAATTGGAGGGGGGAGAGAGGGAGGTACGAAGAAATACATAGATAGAGAAAGGCTGAGAGAGAGAGAGAGAGAGAGAGAGAGAGAGAGAGAGAGAGAGAGAGAGAGAGAAAGTAAATGGAGAGAGAGGGAGAGAGGAGAGCAGGAGGTAAGAGAGATAGAAGGGTGGAGGGAGGAAGAGAAGGGGAAGAGAGAGGGAGAGCAGGAGGGAAGAGCGATAGAAGGAGGGGGGAGGGAGATAAGCGGAAGAGAGAGGGAGGGAGAGGAAGAGGGAGGAAGAGATAGATAGACATGGAGAAAGAGTGTGTGTGTGTGTGTTTTGGGGGGGATAAAAGGAGACAAAGGAGATACAAAGGGAGATAGATATTAAGATGGAAGGTGAAGAGTGGGAAAAAGAGAGCTATAGAGAAAGGGAGGGAGGGAGGCAGAGATAGATAGATATTGAAATAAAGAGAATGTGTGTTTGGGGGGTCGGTGGTGCTAATTTTCATAAAGAAGCATTGTTCTTTACTTTGATAGTTACATTTCATCATGAACATGTTGCATTCACCCCAAATAATTTTTCCATTATACAGATCTATATCATGACCATCCGAAAATGAATTTATGCAAAAAGAACAACACCATCACTTCATCATTTGAAAAACATAAAGTAAAATATCAAAGGAAGAGAAGCATGAACACATAGAGAAACCAGGTTTGGTCTGAGACCAAGGAAAAACCCACTAAGGGAAAAACCATTGGAAATTCATCTTCTTAGATATTCATTGAATGGTTCAGCATCAAGAGTACAATGATCCATGAGTACATATATTTATGATGCATAAAACAAATAGTATACATGTTAAGTCCCTATATTAATAGTGTAGTCCCTTACTATGTTAGTGTAGCCCCCCTTATTGTTATTGTTGTACCCCTGTAACCCCCATATTGTTATTATTGTGCCCTCAAATTATTATTGTTAGGTCGGCTAGGATTACATTGTGGCCCCATGGACTCCTATATATAGATAGGAGGTTTTGTCATTTGTATCATCCAATAATTGTTCATTCATGTAATGTATTGGAGGTTGCCCCCTCGAAGTGGCTTATTTCTAAGGTGTTGATATCTCTTTTCTTCTCTTTTTGGAGCTGGTTTCACAACATTTGGTATCAGAGCTTTAAGATTCTATGGTTTCGCTGCTCCAAACAAGTCATCGTGACATTTTCACTATAAATTTTTTTCTACGAAGGTTCAGAATCTAAAATTTTTAGAGTGTGTAGCCAAAATCCTGAGGAACATCATCGCAAAATTTAAGAGCTTGGTTCGCAATATTTTAGGAGATATGATCTGTGAAAGTTAGGTCATTTTGCAGGCTCCTGAATTTAACCTAAATAGGTTATCATGGTATTTTCGTAATAAATTTTTTTCTACAAAGTTTCAGAAGCTGAAATTTTTAGAGTGCAAAGCTGCAATCCTGAGGAACATCATCGCAAAATTTCAGATATTGGTTCGCAATATTTTTGGAGATATGGTCTGTGGAAGTTAGGGCCTTTTGAGGCTTCTGGATTTCATCTCAAAGAGGTGATCGTGGGAAAATATTCATAGCTCTCTCTCTGAGCATCTGATTGGAATGCTATAAAAAGTGGCCGCAAGTACATGGAATTTCATTTTTCTTCTATTAATTTTAGATCCAGAGGAGGAAACTGTGACACGTGGCAAGTCGTACAAGTTCGCTCTACTGAACCAGTCCATAATTAGGTCATTGGGGGATATTGGACATAACTTTTCCTTGAAGAATCCAAATCAAGTAAGACTTGTGGCATTTGAAAGAAGCTTCAGAGGACTACTATAGGGCGGAATTTTAGGTATTGAGGATCTATAGGTATAGATATAATTCAATTTCAATATCAAGCTCCTCAAAAGCAAGTAAAAGGTGTGTATTGTTTTTTCCGAATTCCATAAGTCTTATTTGAAGAGTCAGTTTGAAGCTATTCCAAGGGCCTGTTGAACATATATTTCAGTATTGGGTTCTGAAATGCCTCTTAAAAATAATTCAACACCCATTATGCCCTCAGAAAGCTATACTATGACACATGAAGAGGAAGAATTGCAGTATGAGATTTCAAAATTACGGAACCAAGTGTAACAAATTTCAATCTTACGAAGAGCAATCGAACATGACATAGATGGTTTAAAAGAAGAAATGGAGGCTAATTTGGATGGTTTGAAGGATCGAATAATAGCTAATATGGATGATATATTAGTGGAAGATCACATAGAGCATCAAAAACAAGTTCTCCAACTCTCAAAGGATAACCTAACTTTGGTGCAGAATCTAATGAAACAATAGGAAGATCAACATCACATCGAAAGAATTTTTGAAGCAGTCATAGAAACAAGAACTCGACAAGCACGATCAATTTCAGATTATCTCAGCAAGTGGAAGAAATTTCTTGTAAAATATTCCACATGGGAGGATGAGAATTTTATAGAGAATCATCAAGAAATAATCAAGCGTTGAGGACAACACTTGTTTGAATGAGAGGGGCATGTTAAGTCCCTATATTAATAGTGTAGTCCCTTACTATGTTAGTGTAGCCCCCCTTATTGTTATTGTTGTACCCCTATAACCCCCATATTGTTATTATTGTGCCCTTACATTATTATTGTTAGGTCGGCTAGGATTACATTGTGGCCCCACTAGGATTACATTGTGTCTCATGGACTCCTATATATAGATAGGAGGTTTTATCATTTGTATCATCCAAGAATTGTTCATTCATGTAATGTATTGGAGGTTTCCCCCTCGAAGTGGCTTATTTCTAAGGTGTTGATATCTCTTTTCTTCTATTTTTGGAGCTGGTTTCACAACATAGTAATAAAACCATACCCATACTTTTGCATGAAGGAAACTGAATTTGAGAACTAAACTGCACTCACAGTGGGTGTAGAAAACTGACAACATGACTAATATTGAATGAGGACTAAAGATATAACTTCAGCAGAAACAAAAAGATATGATCTACAGATCTATAATACCAAAACACGTATATGAAATATCACTAAGTGATCTCAACTATGAAGTCCTATATTTGAATCTAGGAGACTGTCAATGATGTTCTTATGAAACTTTGAATTAGCATCTGAAGTCTCTTGTCTGCTTCCTTAACTCCCTTAAGTCGTGGCTGAAGTCCTCTTAGCCACTACCATAACACTCTCTGCCCATGACTCAGCTTTAGATCAGCTGATCTGATCTCAGGAGCTATGCCACGCCCTTGACAAGCCAAGACATCGGCTTTGGCTCCTTGATCGGGAGCACAACACCTTCTTTCCATGGCTTTTCTCAGCATGGTCGTTACCTAGGCCTCTCCTCCCCGTGACTCTACTTCAATAAAATCATATTTGGAATGTGCATCGTACTCTAACCCTGATCCATTGCGTTCCAGTGCGTGAACTCCTTCTGACGTACCTGTGCAATCCAAAACATAGAAAATATGATAAAAAATGAAAGTAGCATGGAGAAGATCTCATGAGTGAATGTGTGCAAATGAACTTGAGATCGCCTCTATCTATAACTTTGTGAGTGACCACTTGGTGCTTTCACTTGATCAACATATGGTTAGGCCAACTCATAAATATTAAATTGATTCATAACTTAACTTCTACTTAATCGGTTGGGGCGATCTATAGGTCGATTTTGATCCTCTCAAAAATATGAATCTAATTAAACTATTATATTAATCATATTATTTTTGCACAATGTAATTTGACTGTAGTTGGAAAATTAACACTCCTTATAACCTAGGAAGAATTCCACTTTGAAATCTCTGCTTTTAGTTCTTTGCATCATGGAGTAATTACAACTTAACTCATTTTGTTTATATCGATAAATATTTCATTCCAACATTCATGCATCATCATGTGTCATCACTGAACATCTTTGTCATGCAGTCATGATGGTGTGAATGATGGGAGAGAAATTATGGACCAACACTGTCAATGACACTCTAATGCAAATCTGACTGAACAACTAAAGTATAGCAACACTACGCAATAAACGGAAGATGAAAAAAATATGATCTGCCTAGAAATACCTTGGTTGCGGCCTTAACTTTCTCAGCCTGTGACTGAAGAACTCTGAGCCAATACTATAACACTATGTGCCCATGGCTCAGCTTCAAATCAACACGATCTGATCTCAGGAGTTGGGTTATGCCTTTAACAAGCCAAGCCAATGGCTATGAATCCTTAGACGTGAGCACAACACCTCCTTCCTGTGGCTTTCCTCAGAAGGGCTACTACTGAGGCCTCTCTTTCCCATAGCTCTGCCTCAGTAGAATCATATCTGGAATGTGCATTAGAATCTGACCCCAATCCATTTTGCTAGCTCCTTATGAAATACTTGTGTGAGCTAAAACATAAAAAATACGACAAAAAATGAAAGTAGCATGGAGAATATCTCATGAGAAAAAGTGTGCAAATGAACTTGAGTTCTCCTATATTTATAACTTTGTGAGTGATTACTTGGGGCTTTGACCAGATCAACATGAATTTAGGCCAACTCATAAAATATTAAAACAATTCATAACTTAACTCCTAATTAACCGATTGGGGTGATCTATAGGTCAATTTTGATCCTCTCAAAAAGAGGAATCTAATGAAATTATTATATTAATCATCCGATTTTTCCATTATGGAATTGGACCCTAGTTGAAAAAATTAACTTGGGGGGCTAGATAGAGAGACAAAGAAGGAGAGATGGAGGGATATATATATATATAGAGAGAGAGAGAGAGAGAGAGAGAGAGAGAGAGAAGAAGAAGATTTCTTGCATTAGATGCATTGATTAAAGTGTAGAAGGAGATAAATTGAAGGAGAAGGGAGAGGAGGAATGAAGAGAGAGAAGGAGAGGAATGTGAGAGGGAGAGAAGGGTAAGAGAGAGAGAGGGAGACAAAAAGACGGAGGTGGGAGAGAGGGGTAGAGACACAAGGAGAAAGGGATGGAGATATTGACATGATGAGAGAGAGAGAGAGAGAGAGAGAGAGAGAGAGAGAAGGAGGTAAGAAGAAATACATAGAGAGAAAAAGGTGGAGATGTATATATATATATATATATATATATATATATATATAGAGAGAGAGAGAGAGAGAGAGAGAGAGAGAGAGAGAGAGAAATATTGTGTATGACAGAGAGGACTTGAAGTGTAGAAATTATATACAAGATGCATGTATATATCCAGATTCTCCTGATCTAACAATATTTTTCTTCTTGATAAATATAGAATCCTTCCACTGTTAATCTTTTGTGGAAATTAAAATCAATTGCAAACACATGAAGCAATAAAAACAATCGCACATAATACAGTTTTTTAACGAGAAATCTTGAAGCTGAAAACCCCAACTATCATATATTATGTATCATGGAGATCATGTAACAATCTCATACAAAGCTTAGTACATCAAGATCTCAGTACAATCAATTGTCACACACTAATTAAGAAATCTACAAATCCATGCACTGATTTCTTGCCACCTGCTAGCCTACCTCCACTGCGCAATCCCTGCTGAAGAATAGCTCTGAATGAATTTGAATTACCCTTGCCTTGACTGCCCAATCCTCATTGGCAACTCCAATGTGTGTGTGATGCAATCAATGTATCACTATAGCCACAACAGATAGTCCATCTTGCCCTTTCACCTATCTCTACACTAAGTCTCCACTAGAACTGACATGCACTATAGTTAAATGTTGTATTTGTTCAGTTCATTAATGAGTTATTATTTGTGAATTAATTAACTAATTAATTCACTCCACTCTCACTAGTGTATCATTCAGCTAGACTAGATACAACTAGCTCAACTGAGTTTAACTCCAATAATTGAGTTAAACTGAATAACAACTCCATGAACTACTCTTCCAACTCTATCATAGATTTTACACTTCAGTTCTAACTGAGTCCTCCATGCATGAACCACCAGTAAACCCTAGGAATTGCGTAATTCCTTCAGCCCACTGATTTTCCAAATCTGTGCACTGAAACTAATTGCTCCAAGAGAATAAGTTGTTGTTTATTGTCAGAATATTATTAAGAGCTAATAATAATCGACACTTCTATTTTTAGATCGACGATCTATAAATAGACTTCGCCCAATATTCTAAACATAGAATTTCATCTATTTTTCCAACTTGACCAACCATCCACAAATAGCATCCTACAACTTCTAGAATATGATCACCATGTGTAAAAATAGACTTGTGCCAAAAATAGCCTGCAGGTGCACTTAGTGAAGGTGACCCTTTTCACTAAGCTCATCATCTTGTTGAATCTCAACTCTCCCTCTCAACAAGATAGGAATTATCCTTCACCCTGATCCTGCCTCTATGGTATTCAAATTTTCTCCTGCTGAGCGCCTTTGTCAGAATATCTGCATCCTGATCTTTCGTAGGAATGTACTGAAGCAACATGATATTCCACTGCACACAATATCTGATATGATGATACCAGATATCAATATGTTTAGATCTATCATGAAACATAGGATTAATCTAGAGTTTAATGTAACTCTGATTATCACAATGTATCACTGTAGGATCTAAATGTGAACCGAACAAACTAGCTAGGATCTTCCTTATCCAGATAGCCTCACATGCAACTTGACTTGCTGCCATGTATTCTGCTTCTACTGAACTGAGTGCCATAGATCTTTGTTTCCTGTTGTACCAAGAAACTGCCATAGATTCGATACTGAAAATCCCTCCTGATGTGCTCTTTTTGTTTGTTGGGCTGCCTGCCCAATCTGCATCCATGAAGCCATGCAACTTCACCTCATCTGTCTGTATGTACCATAAACCATACTTAGATGTGCCCCTGAGATATCTTAGGACATGCTTGCCTGCCTTCCAAAAGAGCTTGGTAGGCTTAACCATCACTTGTGTAACCTGGTTCACCACATAGCATATATCCGATCTTGTATTAACTAAATACATGAGCGAACCCACCAACTGTTGATAAACAGTGGCATCCACTACCTCTGCTGTTAGTATGAATCCTTCGTGGGGAATTAATACCGAAGGACCATACAGCTAGCATAACTTCATAGCCCTAACAAAAAAAGTGGCTGCCAATATCTTTAGATCTGCGGTTAGTTAGACATAAAAGAGCTGCAAAAAACTAGATCTATGCATGGAAAGACATTAAGCAGAAAAAGTAAGGGTTTGCTCCATATACCAATAGACAAGACAAGAACAATTTTTGAAAGAATTTTTATATTAATGGGGCACCTGGGAGGAAAACAAGAAGGCGTATCCAATTCTCCTCAGTGGGATGGGTTCTTGGAAGTCCTCAGCACTTCAGATCTAAGATTTTTCTCTCTTGTTGGTGTAGAAAACCCAATGCAAAGAAAAGAGCTCAATGGGAGCTCACACAGCAAAATGATGGAAAAATGGGACCAAGTTTATAGATCCAGAGTGATCTAATAGCCAACAAAAGGTGCCGAATGATGGGAAAAACCCTCCTATTTATAACAAAATATTGGGTCATTCTAGATCTTGGTGCATGATTAAAATAATGTTAACCAAATCTAGATCCACCTTTTATGGAATATTTTATTACATTTGTTGGAGGGAAAAAGTATTTGACTTGGGTCAAATCCCTTTATTTGTCAAAAATAAATAAATAAATGATTTATTTATCTTTTTAAGGAAGCGGTTAGAAGATAATCAAATAAATAATGATTTATTTAATTATTTTTGGGTGATTTGGTCATATTTAACAAGGAATATTATCTAAATAAGATTTAAATAATTATTCCTAGAAAATATAAGATAAATAAAGGTTTATCTAATTAATTTCTTTGTTTTTGGGTTAAACATGACTGGGAATAATAATTAAATTATGGTTTAATTAAGTATTCCATGAGGAAAATTAAACAAAATAGGTTTGTTTAATATTTCCTTTTGGGGTTTCCTGTTTAGACCATAAACAACCTAATAAATGTGGTTTATTAAGTTATTTTACATAGTGAAAGCAATTTTACTTAGGGTAAAATTGGTCTTACACAGTGTACTTGGGTCCATCTAATGATAATTATTCTTTGGTTAGATGACCAAAATGACATAATGTGATTTCCCCAGTAGTATTTGAGCAAATCGTATGTGAAGTACGTTGGCAAGGCTGAAATCACCGGACATCAAGGGAAATTAAATGCAAATTAGGCCAATTAATGTGAAGAAATTTAGAACTGAGGAAACCCGGCTTCATGGAGTGAAACAAGTCTCTGTTTATGAGAGGTTACCTGTGCTGAAGGCGGCAGGGGAGGCATACCTATGCCCGCCGAGACAAAGTACAAAAGAATAGTGTGTCCAGTAAACAAGGGACCGAACCATAAAGTACAGCTGGCAGAATCATGAGCCAGATAAAAATACAATGAGGAATCCCACATACATGCTGTGCCTGGGATAGGGGACAGTGGGACTGAAGGTCATAATGTGCGACAAAAGAGAGAGACCAAGCAATGAAGGATGGAGGGCGATAGCGGGGAACAAGGGGACTCGGGATAGACTCCATGACTGCGATGATGACTCAACTTGGATGCTCTAAACAAGGGCGACTCGATGGTGCTGCCACATAGTAAAGGCCCAATGAGGGATCGTGAAAACATGAGTACAAGATGGGAACTCATGACGAAAATCGACACAAACAGAGACAAGTAAGGAGGCAAAATGGTGCCCCAAGTACAAGTGTCGTAAGTGAGGAAATTAGATTTTAAGGAGGGGTGAAGTGACCCTTCTTGGACAACATGTGTCCTAGTGAAGTATCAAATAACAAAAAAATAACAGATACACATTTTAGGGCTCGGTGAGAGCTTTCCAAAGGTGCAGACGGTTTTCCAAACGGGGCTATGGTGTGGTCCCAGCAGTCGAAAGAAGAAACAAGGGTTCTCTTTTAATAAGGCAGTTTTCCCTCCAAATTCACTCATTTTTCTATTGTTGCTGTGGTGAATGTAGAGAGGAGAGAAGGCCCTAAATATTGCGGTGAGCGTAGCGGACAAACCGACCGTTGGAATCGAGATCCGTCAGTTGCAGGTAAGAGGCCTAACCCTACTCTTTCATTTTGATGGTTTGAAAGTTCAGTTTAGGGCCTAAAATCCCAGAAACAAACCCTCCTTCATCTCTATGGCCGGGTCGCGCTTTTTGGGGCAAAAAGTGTGACCTGGGACGCAGGTATCAGGGCAAAAACTGCGACCTGGTCCAGAAATGGGCAGAAAACTACGACCTGGGAGATGAGGGGGTTTTGGTGCTATTTTATGGCTGAGAGTTGGGTTTTGGTGTTTGGTTATGGTATTCCCAATCTGTATGCTAACAAAGAGGATGTTTTTGTGCAAGTATGGCAGATTTACGGGTGAACTGGAGAGAGAGAGACCTCGGGACATTACGGGCAGAGATCCAGGCGGATCAGGGTGTCCGTCATGTGTTGGCCAGGTGTGGGGTTCTAAAGTTTCTGGAGAACCCTTTGATGAGAGCAGGAGAGCCCTTGTTGGCCCGGATTATCAGTTATTGGGATCCAGAGCATGAGGTATTTTTAGTGCAGGGGCACAGGATCGAACTGACAGTCCAGGATGTATATTTTCTGACAGGTCTCCCGCCACTTGGGATGGTGGGAAACACGCAGCCAGTATTACCGCGGGGGTGGCATATTATGGAGTTTGTGGAACGACATTGTCGACCGGGTCTCCAAGTCAAGGGGACTCGGATACCGATCGGGGATCTAGAGAGGCTAGAAACCCGTGCTGTGGCCGCAGCTGTGCTGCGTATCCTGGGCACCCAGGCATTCCATCACATCACTGGGGGGCAGATGATGATTATGGAAAGTGTGTTGAGTGGGACCTACTATGGGTGGGCCCAAATGATGCTAGTGTCGCTAAAACGACAGTTGTCGCTCTGCAAGCGGCAAGTGAACCACGATGCTCGTATGGGACTTTATTGTGCGCCTTCTTCTTTGAGAAGATCCCAACCTTGAGGCCTCATATACAGCTTCCAAATGGGGGCCCGAGAGAGCCCAGGATGCGCCAGTGGGGGCGGCTACTGTGCAGAGGAGGAGGAGGGGCGGTCGGGTGAGTGTTTCGACCTGAGTTTTTTGCCCATTGGGATCAGATGCCATTAGACATAGACGACTATCCCTATAGTGGGATGAGTTATTATGGAGATCCAGACCTGCCACTTCCGCCTGGTCGAGTCTGGGGGCTCGATGGTAAGTGACAGATTGCTATTCTTGTATGGGCATGTTAAAGTTTTTTGAATAGTAGCTAGGGTATTCATGTAATTTTGGTATGCAGATATAGTGCCGGTAAAACCGGCCGGATACATGGGACGACTGGCAGCATCTGGAGCTACAGGTCCGAGTGGGTCGAGAGCAGCGCATAATGAGGATGCGACCGCCCTTCTGGAGGACATCCACCGTAGATGCGAAAGGTTGTTGACCGGAGTATCAGAGCTTGGGTGGCAGGACTTAGACGACCAGTACATAGAGCCATGTGTTGGTCTACCCTCGAAATGGTGAGGTGTCATGCGGCGCATGGCGATGGATGGTCAGGCGATGCGTGATCTACAGGCTGCAGGGGTAGAGCCATTGGCTCGAGATCCTCCAGATAGTGATTAGGTTTGGGGCATGTGGTGCCCCCTAGGGTGTATGTAGGGGCAGGTGGTGCCCCCAGTTTTGGGTTTTTTGTAACATGCTATGGGCATGTCATATGTATCAGAGTAGATGGACTCTAAACACATGTTTTGCGACACATATTATGGATATGCATCGTTTTTTGATGGTTATGAATGTTATTGTCTTGTGTGAAATGCGTGTGATAAATTCCAATCTAGAACATGGTTTGCAATACTATCTACATAGTGATTCTGTTCTCGAGGTACATGATTGAAAGTGATGGTTTCAAATGCACGTATCAAGTTTCACTCGTAAATAGCGTCTAAACAACACAGGGTTATGCACACGATAAACACCATTTAGTTGCATGACAAGAAGTAGGGAATCCAAACGAACGTGCAGATGGAGGTTGCGATGAAGGAGGGCATCAGCTAAGAGACCACGCACTGCATCATATTCGGCCTGATTGTTGGTGGAAGAACCAATGCAGACCCCATTTGAGAGAACAAGGGCATGCAAGGGGGTGAAAATGGCCCAACCTGCCGCGGCTAGATTCCGGGAGTAACGACTTGCACCATCGGCGTAACCGATAAAGGGGGTGGACTGGGGGTCCTGCGGAATGGTGTTACAAGACAACAAATGAGGGGAAGAGAGACAATGACGGCAGCGTGAGTGTAGAGAAGGCATCGAGCGGCAACTGTGAGGGGGAGTGCAAGGAGCAGGATGACAATGACTCATATACGAACGAGAGGGCGGTATATGAGGGTTATCGGAAGTATGGCAGGAACTCGGGCTGCGGAGGTCAACAGAGATACGGGTGGAGTGATCTCGTGTATGGGTAGAGAAGAGGTGGTCCGGCGAAACAACAGGGGAGGATACAGGGGGATTGGGCTCCAGGTGTCTCGCAGAGGAGGATAGGTAAAGAATGGTCGTGGTAGACTCTGTCATCTGAACATCAGGGGGGGGAATGACAATGGGAGTGGGGGGATCCTCAGGCTGGCCCGAAGCATATTGCGCGAGGATGGGAGAGGCGGATTGATTTTTTTCAACCTCATACTCGCGGACGACCTCTAAAGAGGCGTGGTAGTGCGCCAGGTGAGGGAAATGGTGGGAGTAATGGCCATGAACACCGCACAACGCACAGGGTTTGTTGGTGCGAAGAGTCTTGGGGTTCTTGGTTACAAACGAAGAAGAAATGGAGGCTTCAGGGACGGTAGACTCGGGGAATGCGACTTTAACCATGGGCTGGATACGGGGCAACTCGGGACAAGCATGGGTGGCGTGACTGGCGACATCACACAAGGCACAGGGCTTGGCAGGAGGAGGAGGGGCCGGGTCAGTCGTGGTGGTATTGTCTTTAGGTGCCCCCTTATGGGCTTTGCCCTTCTTCCCGGGAGCCGTCACGACGGGAGAAGGGTCTTGTGGAGGTGCTGGGGGCACAGAGGCAACGGAGGAAGCGAGGGGGACTGGTTGGACCGGTGTCAAAGCCATGTAGGGTTTGGGGTGACCAGGAGGGGTGGTGGCTGGAGGGTCAAGGTACCAGATCGATATGCCCAAGGTCAGGTTAGGGAGAGAAAGGGTGGCCATGACGGGGATAGAATATACTTCGGGAGGGGGAGCCAGGAAAGGTATCTGCCTAGCAGGGTAATGACCAGGAGGGACGGCTTCGAGATGGTTAAGGCCTGGGGGAACCGATCTAGGAGGATAAAGGGGTTCAAAGATACTAGCTGTAGGGGGAGGGCCAGAAGGAGGAGGTCCGGCTGGCTGAGATGAATGGCTAGGAGCGGGTTGCGGAGGGCGAGTGGGAGGTTGCTGACTAGCTGAAGCAGGCCGCTTAAGGGCAGCCTGAGATGATTGCATCATGCAAACATTCGATAAGCTGGGATCAGTGATAGGAGGAGGGGGGAGACAAGGAAAAGTTCCAAGCAGGGAGGAATCCTTGTAAACGCCGGGGGAGACACTGGTCAAGGAATCGACGGTTTGCTTGTTGGCTACAGAAGAGATGGTCGTCTCAGGTGAGGTCTGAGAGGTTGGCTCTCGATATGTCAACTTGTCAATGGTGACTATCTTTCCATTATGGGGGAAAGACATCTTGCAGAAAACCACGGATGGGACAGCATACATAGCATAGGTGTAGCTTCGCCCCAATAGAATGTTGTAGTCTAGCGGGGCGTCTATGACTTCGACGCCAACGCAAACAGTCTTACCGGTGAGGGTGATAAGGCAATTACGAAACATGCCAATGGGCTGGGAGGCATGACCGTCCCACGCTCGAAGGGTGATCGTGGAAGGGGCTAGCTCAGAGGATCCAAGTTGCTTCCAAACCGAAGCAGACATCACGCAGGTGGATGCCCCCTCGTCAAATTATACACCGGGAAACGATGGCGTTCCAGATTTTGACTGGGATTTGGAAGGTGACGGAAGGAGGAAGGGGAGGATGGTCCGATTGAGTGGCATCGAAAACAATCATTTGGTCATCATCAGGATCTACAGCGCCCACGGCAGATAGTAGAGCCTTCTTTTGGGAAGGGCACGACTGGAGGAGTTCTAGTGTGGAAATGGCAGCAGGAGATTGTGCCAAATCATCAACTATGCTATACGAATGGGCAGCTCGACCGGAAGCAGCATTTCGATGTAATGGGCCCTTAGGAATCTTGGTATGAACCTCAACTTTGGGTTGAGGGATATGTAAGGGGCCGGTGGGTGTCGAAAGAGGCTCTGTAGAACCGGAAGAAGGAGGCTCGGGAGCAGACTGAGTAGGAGGCTTGGGGTACTGACGAGACCGAGTTTGAAGGTGAAGGTCGACGGTTGAGGATGGATCAGAGTTCATCATGAGGATCTGGTAATCGGACGAACCAGAAATGGAAGGAGGAGTAGAGGCCTGCCCGTCAGAGGGTTGGGTAGCCACGAATCCTTGCTGAGGAAAAGGATCAGTAAACAGAGCCAGTTGAGTAGAGGCCACATTAGGGGGAGCATGAGGGGAGGCATGTTTTCCGCGCAATGTGGCTTGAGACTCCCACATCTGCCGCATCTGTGGTAAGAGGGGACAATCGTGGGTGTAATGACCATAAACACTGCAACACGAACAAGGCTTGTTAGTTCGAAGAGGCCTGTCTGGCTTGGGCTGAGTGCCCTGTTGCTTGTTAGAAGTGTTAGGGTCAACACCTTGAGGATTGGGTCCATGAGTACCAGGGGCAGATTGATTTGGATTGCCTCTCCGCCTTCTTTGAGAAGAAGGGGGATTAGTCGCACCCTGCTGTGCAAATACTTGCCCTGAAGGGGGCTGTAGGTGCTGTTGCGGGGGTTGAGGAGGCAAGGGAGGTGGAAGCGCATATGCTGGAGGAGCTGGCATACCAGGCTGCAGATAAGGGTAATGGTTAGGTTGGGCAGCATTGAGGTAAGCAGGAGGTTGGGAAAAAGGAGGAGGCATGCCGTATCCTGGATACATGCTACCGGGAGGGGGAAGAGTGCTAGAGGTGCTGGCCCCTCCGGGAGGGAGACCGTAGCCCATAGGAGGTTGAGCATACGGATGGGAAAGGGCTCCAACGATACCGTCGGCGGAATGAGATGCCCCCGGGGCGTTAGCGCCACCGAGCCTGGGGAGGTCAGGAAGGACGGTATAAACATAACCAGACTAGGCGTAGATCAGGTCATATTTCAAGGCTATTTGGAGGGCGGCTTCTTCGGTTTGAGGGAAATGAGAGGCGACATCTTTGCCAATGGGCACTAAGAGGGAGCGAAGGAACCAGTCCATATAGATCCGATCTTCGAAGGGGGGAGCTCGACATAAGCTGTGTCTTCGTCGCCATTCTTGAACATGGGTAGAAAGGCGGGTCGAAGAGGTTTGCTTAAAGGAAGTCAAGAGCTCTGTACCGGTATCGTATCGGAGAGGGAGCTGGAAGTAAGATAGAAAGGCTTGGGAAATGGTCGCAAAGGTGGTATGGGAAGCGGTGGCTTGTTCGACATACCATTTAGAAGCGTCGCCGGTAAGCGTGCGTTGGAACAAACGAAGACGGATGGAGTCATCGGTAATGGAATTGGAGGAACACCACATGTGGAAAGATCGGACATGATTGGTTGGATCTTCTCCAGCAAGGCCTTCGAACTTAGGGATGTCGGAGGGGAGCTTGGTTGGCATAGCAGGCCAACCAACATCATGGCAAATAGGGTCATTGATCCACTGATTGAAATTGGGGAGGCTGAGGCCTGCAATGTACAACAGTAGAGGTATGGCCGAGGTAGTTCCTGTGGTGGTTCCGCTAGTAGTAGGTCTGGCATTAGGGCCTGGAGGACTACTAGTGTTAGGCCCTAGACCAGACATGGTGAGGGTGACAGGGGGAGAACCAGGAGGAGAAGGAGGACCCGATGAATCAGGAGAGGAGTCGGAGTGCAGACTCAAAGGAGGACTGGCTCGACGACGACGGGTCGGAGCAGGTCGATCGACCATAAACTGAGGGTGAAGGCCAAGAAGTCTTCGGGAAAGGCACCTTGGGGGCGTAATGATGACAGGAAGAAGGAAACCGATAGGGGCAGAAAGGGACAGAATCAAATGAGGTCAAGGGCAGAAAAGGTGCAGTGACAATTGATTTTAGAGTCTTTGCCAGGCGGTGTTAACCAGGCGCTTATTCACTTAGGGTCAGTGTGTGGCGTGCATTAATTTTAATTTTTAAACCCTTTCCGTTTTGAGAACAAGAAAAAAGTGTGCTGCGTAACTGAAAATAAGCCTGCAGAGAACAGTATATAAGGCTGAAATAACAGAAAATTAACAGCTACTTGTGCATCTATCTAACTCAAGAAGGCGGGTCTCTCAAAACTAAGTGAAAAAGGGGGAAAAATCTAGGTAAAACACACGGAAAAGAGGCCAATAGATCTAAGGTCAAAAGGGACAGGGATCTAAAGGATAAAGTTGCTGAAAAGAGGTGTAGATCACAGCCAAGAGACAGAGGCACGGTGGTTGGAAAAAAGGAGGAAATCAACAAAAAGCGGAAAGGACAGGGAGGAAAACAACAAGAGGTCCAAACAAAACAACAAGAGGTGATTTGAAAGGAAAATAGGTTGATTTAAAGGGACCTGAAAAGGAGGTATCAGATCTGGAGAAGGAGAGGCTGAAACTAAAAAAAACAGAGGCTGAAACAGCTAAAAACTCTTCCACAAAAAGTGGAGGGTACTAAAGCCCTAGGGGGCTAGGTTCCCACTTATATGAGCTAAAAAAGAGCAGAACCAGGTCAAAACAGGCTGAAACAGAGGCTGGAAAACCCTGACAGAAGCTTAAGCAGAACCCAGAAAAATTGCAGAAAAATAGCTGAAAAAAGGCAGGTCGCAGTTTCTGACCTGTTTTCAGTGCAGGTCGCAGAAAAGAGGCTAAAAAGTGCGACATGGAGGTCCAGGTCACAGGTTTTGGAGCCAAAGAAAAAATTAAAATTCCGTTAGGTTAATCTCAATGATTTCCAGGAAAGTTATCGGAGATGCTCCTAATTGTAAAACCTGTAATAGGGCGAAACACACGGAAGTTAAGAGGCTTTAATGTTTTAGGGTTTTATGTGAGAAAAACAACATAAAAATAGGAAAATCACTTGGTGAAAGAAACCCAGGTTTGAAATGTTTGGATATGCAGGAATATGAAAAACGACAGTAGTCGTAATTTAAAACCCGTGTGGAGTCGCCATTTGTTAGTATGAATCCTTTGTCGAAGTGTACGAAAAAGGACCACTTTAGCTACGCATAACTAATAGCCCTAACAACAAAAGTGGCTGCCAATATCTTCAGATCTGCAGTTAGTTGAACAAGAAAAGAGCTGCAAAAAACCAGATCTATGCATGGAAAGACATTAAGCAGTAAAAACAAGGGTTTGCTCCATATACCAATAGACAAGACAAGAACAATTTTTTGAAAGAATTTTTGTATTAATTGGGCACCTAGGAGGAAAACAAGAAGGCGTATCCAATTCTCCTCAGTGGGATGGGTTCTTGGAAGTCCTCAGCACTTCAGATCTAAGATTTCTCTCTCTTGTTGGTGTAGAAAACCCAATGCAAAGAATAGAGCTCAATGGGAGATCACACAGCAAATGATGGAAAAAATGGGACCAAGTGTATAGATCCAGAGTGATCTAATAGGCAACAAAAGGTGAAGAATGATGGGAAAAACCCTCCTATTTATAACAAAATATTGGGTCATTCTAGATCTTGGTGCATGATTAAAATAATGTTAACCAAATCTAGATCCACCTTTTACGGAATATTTTATTATATTTGTTGGAGGGAAAAGGTATTTGACTTGGGTCAAATCCCTTGATTAGTCAAAAATAAATAAATAAATGATTTATTTATCTTTTTAAGGAAGTGGTTGGAAGATAATCAAATAAATAATGGTTTATTTAATTATTTAAGGGTGATTTGGTCATATTTAACAAGGAATATTATCTAAATAAGATTTAAATAATTATTCCTAGAAAATAATAAGATAAATAAAGGTTTATTGCATTAATTTCTTTGTTTTTGGGTTAAACATGACTAGGAATAATAATTAAATTATGGTTTAATTAATTATTCCATGAGGAAAATAAAAAAAATATAGGTTTGTTTAATATTTCCTTTTGGGGTTTCCTGTTTGGACCATAAACAACCTAATAAATATGGTTTATTAAGTTATTTAACATAGTGAAGGTAATTTTACTTAGGGTAAAATTGGTCTTACATGGTGTACTTGGGTCCATCTAATGATGATAGGTTAGATGACCAAAAAATGGTGTAACATCTGCCAATGTAGCATCCTCTTTCCTCCAATTTCCTGGAAGAGGAGTGTTGATAGGCTTGCAGCCTTGCATGTGAAACTTATCTAGTATCTCCTGGGCATACTTGCCTTGAGACATAAACAGATCACCTTCCCGCTGCCATATTTCCAATCCATGGAAATAATGAAGGAGCCCCAAATCCTTCATCTCAAACTCCTTTGCAAGATCTGCCTTGCATGAGTGTATCAACTACTCAACACCCGTTAGTATTAAATCATCAACATAAAGAACAATAATAAAAAGCTTACCCTCCACCACAATTTGGTATAGGTTTGCATCCGCCTCACTCTTGGTGAAGCCAAGTCCTGTGAAATAGTTGTCGATCTGAATGTACCGAGCACGAGGTGCTTGCTTCAGCCCATACAACTCTCTTTTGAGCCTGCACACATGCGACTCACTGTTGAAGATCTCAAAATCCTTTAGGCTGCTCAATGTACACCTCTTCCTCAATGATCCCATTAAGGAACGCATTCTTCACATTCATCTGATGAATGTGCCAACTCATCTGCACTGATAGAGTAAGGATGGTCTTTATGGAATAATATCGTGTGATAGGTGCAAAGGTTTCTTCATAATTAATCCCCTCGATCTGTGAGAAGCCTCGGGCAACAAATCTTTCCTTATACTTCTCGACACTCCCATCAGTAGCTTGATTTACCTTGTAGATCCATCTCGATCCTACAACTTATTTACCCACCGGCCTTGGAACAATCTCCAAAACATTGTTTCTGACAATGGAGTCATACTCCTCCACCATGGCATCTACCCATATGGGATCCTGCACTGCTTCTTCAAAATAAGATGGCTCTGTCACGATACACTTGCTCATAAGAGCCATGTATCTAGTAAATCAGTCAGGTGACTATCTCTATCTACGCTGTGATGTAGGGACTCCTACATTCTGTGCCGCATCAAGCTTCAGTCTCTCAGCTTCTGTGATACGCTTTCTACCTTTTCTGATGTTTGGTTCTACATGAGTGGACTCCTCCACTCCATGAATCTCCTCCTGTGGCTGATCCACATCTAGAGGCTCATCTTTGGGAATAAGAAGTTCCTCCTCTGCATGCAAGTGTAGCTCCCTCTCAAGCGACAACTTCATGGCTTTCACCTCATTGAATTTTATATCCTGTTGCACCACAGTCATCCGACTGTCTGGAAAGTACACATGATAATTATGGGGTGTTTCTGTGTACCCCAAAAATATCCCAACTATTGCAGTCAGCTCTAGCTTCTTCCTGGCGTCCTTTGTCACATGCATGTAAATAGATGAGCCAAAAATATTCAAATGAGAAATATCAGGCTTCTTACCAGTAAAATCTTCTTCAAGTGTACTCATGCCAAGTACTCTATGAGGACAACTGTTTTGCACATAAACCTCAGTGTTGCATGCTTCCGCCCACAAGTGCATCGGTAGGCCCTGGTCATGCATCATCACTCGTGCAACACCCATGATCATTCTGTTCTTCCTCTCCACGACCCCATTCTACTGTGGATTATGAGGTGCTATGAGTTCTCTTCAAATTCCTTCTTTGCTACAAAAGTCTTTGAATTCACCCGAGATGTATTAACCAACATTATCGCTCCGTAGAGCTTTCACTTGCTTCCCCGACTCCTTCTCCACCAATGCTTTAAACTCACAGAACTTTGAGAATGTTTCGCTCTTCTTCTGCATGAAGAAGATCCAACATCTATGATAATAGTCATCAACAAATATAACATAATACCTGTGTTTTGCTGTTGAAGAAACCGAGAAAGGTCCACACACGTCTGTGTGAATTCTCTCCATGATCACCGAAGCACGACTCTCCTTCTCATGAAAGGTGGTCTTCACAAACTTACCCATATTACATCCCTTGACTGATCTGACTGTACAAGAGTACCCTTGGGAAGTCCAATAGAAATATGCTGCAAAATCTTCAAAGCGCCATGGTGAAGATGGACCAAACTCTTGTGCCATAATTCGCCCTCATCTAGGCTCACCACTTCTTCTGCTTTGCCCACCATTGTAGCACAGCCATATACCTCCATCTTGTAGAGATTCTTAACTTGAATCCCTATCCTCTTGGTTTGACCCGTTGTTTTATGTTGAAGGAAATTCGCTTCCCTCACTGAAAACAACATCATAACCTTTGTCTTCCAACATTGCGACTGAGACCAAGTTATTCTTCAGACCTGGAACATGCATAACATCTTTCAACAAGAATGGATTACCAGACTCCCTCTCAAAGGTAATGGTCCCAATGCTGGTTGCACTGTATCGACCATCATCGCCCATCTCTATATGCATTTGAAGGTCCTTCTCCTCCAAGTCACTAAACAACTCCTTGTCTCCCATCATATGGAAAGATGCACCACTATCAAGATACCACACTGATCCCATAGAGCTTGAAACCAATCATGCAATCAAAGAGAAATCAAGTTCAAATTACGAGGCTAAGGCCTCTCCAGTTGCAGCTCTAGCAACCTTCTTGTTCTTCTTCTTTTGTGGGTAGTTAGTGGCGAAATGCCCATGTTCGTGACAGTGAAAACAATTCACCTTGGACAAATCCTACTTTTTGCCTTTAGCATCGGATTTTGAAGGAAATTTCTTCCCCTTCCATTTCTTTGATTTGGCAGCAAAATTTCAATTCTCTTCATCTTCATTCTTCGATGAAGAGTCATCCCTGGTACCTCGCCTTATCTCCTCCTGCACAAGATCTGACCAAAGTCGCTCCCATCCTGGCAGTTTCTCTCGTCCATTGAAAGAGTCTCCGTAGCTATGCCAACTCTTCGGAAGCCCAAGGAGAGCCAAGCTCACCAAGTATTCATCATCAATAGTAATCCCCACACTTCCTAGTTCATCCCTACAGTGGAAAAACTTCATGATATATTTTGGAACACTGTTTCCCTTCTCCATTTTTATTTTTATGAGCTTGTCTTTCAACGCCAACTTCCTCTGGTCGCTGCTGCTTTGGAACAAATCTGTCAAATCCTTCCACATTAATAATGGAGTGGATTTCCCATGAAGGTTGGACACAATATGGTCCTTCACACCTTCCAACATAATTATTCTTGTCTTTGCTATCTTCTTTTGCCATGCGTCAAGTAATGCAGCATCGCTAGATCCTGGCTTAGGAAAATCATTATCGATGAACTCCTTCAATCCATTATCCTCCAGCACTGCCTCCATCCTATCCTTCCAGGCTATGTGATTCGATCTCCCATCAATGGAATACTCCAATCGCAACCCATTGAATGACATTTCAATGCATACTCAACTTCTGCACCAAGAATTTTCTGTAGCAAATTCGAATTGTCCACCAGCACAAACTCAAATTTTTTTCGCAATTGCAATATTCAAGAATTAAAAATACTCTGATACCATGTACAAATTATATACAATATGCATGTATATATCCAGATTCTCCTGATCTAACAATATTATCTTCTTGCTAAATACAGAATACTTCCACTGTTAATCTTTTGCGGAAATTAAAATCAATTGCAAACACATGAAGCAATAAAAGCAATCACACATAACACAGTTGTTTAACGGGATAGCCTGAAGCTGAAAACCCCAAATATCATATATTATGTATCATGGAGATCTTCTGCAAGATCTTGATGGTACAGAGCTGTTTGGGGGTCCTGTTAATGGCAGGATGCTCAAACATTACTATTGCCGATTTCCAATTTCCAGTTTTCATTTCCATTGTAAATACCATCGTTGCATTTTATTTTAAAGAAA
This sequence comes from Pinus albicaulis, assembly GCA_034641835.2. NCBI lineage: Eukaryota > Viridiplantae > Streptophyta > Pinopsida > Pinales > Pinaceae > Pinus > Pinus albicaulis. Next base: position 1,274,151,601 of record CM076570.1, on the reverse strand, counting down.
AAAAGAAAATGTTTCAAAAAATAGAGAAGGAGAGGTTCAGACATGCTCAAAACTTGAACCTCTGAAGTGTGAAAGATTGACTCTAACATGATCAAAACCTGAGCCATAGAAATTAAAGGAAGCTGGTTCTAACATGCCCAAAATCTGAACCAACAAAGGAGAAAAAGGAACCAGCTCCAACAATCCCAAAACTGGAGCTGAAATGAAGAAGGAAAGTGACTCTAACAAGCTTAAAACTTGAGTCACAAATAAGAGAAGGATGCTTCAAAGTTTCATATTTCAAGCCTTCGAAATTTTGTCTCCAATTTTCTGCTTTTTCAGTCCATGTGCAACTGTCTTTATGCCTTGGATATATAGCAAACTAGACTATCTAATCCTAGTTTGACTTTTTTTAAATTTCTGTTGTAGAATGTGGAGAAGAAATCTGCTCGACAGTTTAATCCCAACAGATATTAGATTTAGGTAGAGAAAAATATGAGGCCAACAGTTTAATCTGGTCTCATGGAGTGATAAGGTTAGAATTAGATTAGTGTGTTTTCTGTTTTCAATAAAGAAAAAATGATGAAGAAGGTCTGCAAATTCAAATGCACGTTGAAGAAAAAATATTAGGATTGTAGGATGGGTAAGTAGATTGTTTGGGGAATGTTTCTGCTGATTAATTTCATCATTTTTGTACAACTGAATCAAAAAAGTGAGATGGACCAAGGATCAGGCATCTAGCCTACTCCAAAGATCTATTTTCTGAATTCTTGACTCCTTCAAGAAGAAGCCATCCCCATGTGGAGCCACTGTTAGCCACTTATGAATTTTTTGTCAAGCAAACATGTGGCTAAATTGTTTTATGAGACTTCGAGAGATACATTTCCCATGAAAATATCTCATCCTTGAAGCCTCTGTGTGTTCGTTTCCTTTAAAAAATATCTTCACTGCTATTTCCATCCAAAAATCCTCACTTTCTGTGAAAAAATTGTGTTTTGAAGAGCCTTCATTTGCTCTTGTATCTCTGCAAAATGCCCCATCTTGGCCTTTTTTTTCCCTTTTGCAAAATTTCCCCTTTAACCTCAAAAATCCCTCCTAGGTTTCCCAAACCATCAAATTATTCCTTTTAAACCAAGTGAAATCCTTTCATTTGATCGCAACTCCCCTTTTTCCCTTAACCGAAAGCCTAATTGTAGCCTTAAGGGCTCTGTTTTTGGCTAAAAACCCATATTCTTCATGTGCAAGCTAAGCCCCTTTCGGCCAGCCCCTAACCACTTCCCCCCCATAAGCCCGAGCGCTAAAACCAAGTGCTAGCCCGCAAGGTGCTAATCGCATCAGAGAATCGGAGCGAAACATGCCTATTTTCTTTGTAAAACAAAACTTTCGATGCGATAGTGTATTGGGTCTGTAGGCTTTGAAATAACTCCCACCGTTGATCTGAATAGATTTGACGTCCTGCACTTGTTCCATCACGCCCCGATCACACTCCGTTGTAAACCTCTGATGACCTTCTTCATCGTCGATTCACCTTTTAATCCGACGGTCCTCACATCCTCGCTCCGATCGCAATCACAAATTTTAAATGGTGCCACCCTCCATCCCTCCCGATTTCGATCCTCCGACACGATCCTGGCTGTTGAATCCACAAGAACCAACGGCCAGGATTCACCCTCATTCTACCTTGCATTCCCTAATTGGTCTCCTCTGATCCAATCGCAGCCGTCGATCTCTCATAGATCCGACGGTCAATGCCAATCGCACCATTTCTCATCGGAGTTTTGACCCTCCCATCACTCCCCTCCGATTAGATCGCAGCCATCCATCCTTGATGATCTAACGGCTCATATTTCTCTTTCCCATTTACCATTATCTCCGCCTATGTATATCCTCCATAGAACTCAGTCATTCGTCCATAGATCTGACGATCCACAATGAAACTGTCGTCCGTTTGACCCCACCTATACCGACTGTGCATTTTCTTAGATCGCGCTCCATCTCCCACCGTCTGATATGATGACCTTCAGTAATATCGTGTAATTTGGGCATCCGAAGTTTAAGATTTCAAATTCATACGATGTGGGCAGTTTTCCAAAGCCACGTGTCAGCTAAAGACCTGTATTGTGTTGAAAAAGTGAAAACAGCCTTTCGGCCCTTTTGCCGCGCGAAACCAGCAGTTTTGCATCCCAAAACCACTTCCCCACTTTATGCCCAAATCCTCATCTACGGATCCTGATCGTTGATCTGTTTTGATCAATGGCCCTCATTTCATCTTGCGCCCTACTCATTTTTTCCCATCGCACAACCGCAGCATTGCATCAGACCATCTCGACCATCGATCTCCTCCTAAGATCCAATGGCCTAGATTAAATTTCCCTCTGCCATGACCGTGGTCCCACCGTATCAGCCCATTTCATATGTTTTCCACACATTTTCTGTGTATTTCATTTAAAGGCCCGAACCTTGGGTTTGCATTAAACTTCATATCATTCTGCCAACATTAGAACTTTAATGTTTTAAGTTAAAGTTTATTACATTACGCCCAACTTTTTAAATTCATTTCGTTAGCCCATCTCCACCATCAATCATCGCCCTAGGTATGATCGGACGATCCACGTGCTTTTCTCCACCAAACCTTCATCAGCTGCATTTTTTCGCCATAATTTTGCATTTTTCCACCATTCACCTTGCATCCACCGTTGCCTCCATGTTGTGATGCCATCATCACAACATTCCACCGTGGCCATCTTCCCCCCATGCATGGATTTATTAAACATGTTTGTGTGATTTTGCAGGTTACAGGCGGTGAACTCCGTCATTGCTCACAGTCACGGTTATAGTGGCACAGAGCGTAGAGAAGGCTAATTTCAGAGCCTGATATTGCAGAAGAATGCTTAGAAAGGTTACTAAATGAAAATATTTCATTAAAGGACATAGTTTAATTCTGTGATACCTCTCCAGCGCCAGTAAAGCTCAAATTTCGCAGACAGAGACAGTAGTGCAGCGACAAAGAGTATCAGTGGGTAATCAGAGAGTTTAAGGCCTGTAATGAAAGAATTTAAGCTCTGATTCATTGTTTAAAAGGCAGATGTACCAGATTGAAGACCTCATGATTATCACAGAGGGCCTAATGAGGCCTGATGCACAGAAAACAATATCATCAGTGTTTCACATCGGCAGAAGCTTCCTCCTGAGAAAGGACACAGTACCCATACTATCTTTATTCTACATTGTGTCCCCGAAAAGATTCCCCCCTGACAGTAGTTCTAGTGCTACCAGAACATTTGTTACACAGCATGGCAGACCTCATAGTCATTTATCTACCTTTTTGTTTACTCAACAGAGTACTGCAGACTGTTACAGTCAAAGTACATCAAGAACATACCTAGAGTAAATTGCAGTCTGTCGAAGACCACTCTTTCATCCAAAGAGTATTGAAGAGTAATGCTCAGATATTAAAACAGAATGGACCTCGACCCTCTTCTTCTTCTCTATTTTAATGTCACATTTAGTGCTTCATCTACCTCCTTTGCCTCTCTTTCAACTATAAAACTCATGAAGAAACTCATTGTAAAGGGTTGTTAATCGGATATCTGTGAATTGTAAGTTGTTTCTCTTGAGATATAGTTCTCTGTGTGAAGTTGTAAGATAGGCTGAGGGAGATGTTTTCAAACTGAATATCAAGCTGTTGGCAATGTTGTACATAATTGGTGTTTCTCTTTAATATGACAAGCACATTTCTTTGGATCTTGATTTAAAGCAGCGGTGATGTTTTTCTATCTTTGTCTCTTTTATCCTTCATAATTCATCACATTTCATTTCTTCTGGTACGCATCAAAAATCTGGCATAGGATTTACCCTTGCATGGTACCCTGTGTTTCTGCTCTCCCTATGTTTGATGTTTTCTGCTATATGTGTTATCTGAGTACTGATTTAAGTTACTTTAACCAGTGTAGTGGCTATAATTTACTGCTAGCTGATGTATGAATTAATGAATCTATCCTCAGATGTTCGTGTTGGGTTTTAATTGAAAGAATTGGGATGCCGGGAGTTTTTAACGTTGATTCTGTCTCACTAGGGTCCTTTTCAATTAATTGCACCTTTCTAAGTTCCCTTAGGTTGGATACCAAAGCATTGAGAGTTCAAAGTCTCTCTCTGATCCAGGCCTTCAACTTTGTATTTAAAAATCTTTAATGTTTCCTTGTCTGAAGAGTTAACCTTTTAGGTTCTGGATCACAGGTGTCTAATGGCATGTCCTATCCCTAGATCTAATTCCTGAATGGTCACCTTGGAGGTTTCCTTTCCATTTACCTTATTTCTTACCATTTGATGCCACACTATCATCTTTAAGATCCAATGCTTTAGATGAATAGCCCAACTAAAAGTCTGCATATTGAATAGCAAGTAAACCCTTTCTTGACTCCATTTCCCAATAGTCTCGAGTTCTCTCTAAATTACCTCCCCCTTTGCCTAAAATTCTCTTTGCTCATCCTATGTCTTGTACTGAACCCTTCCTTCCTGATTCCGAACAACCAAACAATTAAACAAACAAACCCGTGCCTATAACTAGCCTAAAACCATAAAACAGAGCTTCAAAGACATATATCTTTTCTTATACAGAGAGATCCCTCTCTGGACCCAGGAGGGCTAGATCCTGTGGTCTGAAAGCGGTTTTGATGTTGTCTCATCTTTTGGTATTGCCAAACTTTCCAAAACATGGGAACCCCAACAGGAGGATGAGAATTTTATACAGAAGCACCTAGAGCTACTCAAGCATTGAGGACAACACTTTTTTGAAGGAGAGCGGCATGTTAGGTCCCTATATTACTAGTATAGTCCCTCATTGTTGTTAGTGTAACCCCCTTATTGTTATTATTTTACCCTTGTAACCCCCATATTGTTATTATTGTTCCCTTAAATTTTTATTGTTAGGTTGGCTAGGATTACATTGTGGCCCCATGGACTCCTATATATAGAAAGGAGGTTTTGTAACTTAAATCATCCAAGAATTGTTCATTCATGTAATGTATTGGAGGTTTCCCCCTTGAAGTGGCTTATTTCTAAGGCGTTGATATCTCTTTTCTTCTATTTTTGGAGCTGGTTTCACAACAAAAAATAAAAAAGCTCGATGGAGAAAACATCCTGATAACACAATTGAAGAGTTATCCCTCTATTAAATTTTGGTGGTAAAAAAGATACAATGTAAAAACGTGAAGAGGTTCCTTTGAGCTATGGAGCTCAAATACCCAAAACAATGAGGTCTCTTTCCCTCGAGTTACTACAAGCGTCGCTTCCTTCTCTCAAAGGATGGTATATCAAGATCAAGTGGTAAAGCTCTCTCTCTTGGATTGAGTTGTTGGTCGGCCAACATATGAGTCTTTCCAATCTCTTTGATGTTGGACTATGCAAGTCAGTTTGCTAAGAAGAAATTTTTCCAGCATAACAATGTGTCTCCAATTATTCTTCCAAAGGCTGGCTTATATAGATATTTTTTGAATTCCATCCTTCTCTCTTGGCCTAAGATGGATACTGCCACAAGAGTGGAGAAGGGATTCCTTTTGTGGGCTGTATTTACCCCTCAAGGTGGCTTAAATCTGACTCTCCTTGACAATACCAATCATAGAATCGTCTTAACCAAGCATTCCAAGTGGTCCTAAATGGTGATATTTTTCCATCTCCAAGACTGCAAGGTTATCAAAGGAATAGTCACGTTTTGTGAAAAATTAATTTCATACAGGCGCGTTTTCATTTAATTTTCCTTCTGAATGTTAGCAAAAATCAAATTTACTCTACTCTAATTTATCTCTTCTCTGAAAATGTTCATCTTTACCTTATGCTTGACATTTTTAATGTATTTTTCCTGTACGATTTTCTAGTGTTAACAATTTCCCCCTAATGTATTCGGCCTAGGAAGAACTCTATAGCTGAAATACATTACATTTTTTTTTTCTATGTGATCCTTTTGAGAGAGAGAGGGGGTAAATTTCTTTGGAGATGAGATGAGAGACCCCTTATATTAAGTAAAAAAGACACCATGCTCTATTGGAAACCTGTAAGAGATAGAATGATTGAAATATTTATACAAGGCGGGCATGTCCCATGCTCATGATGTTTTGACCAGTTAAGCTTATCTAACAGATAATGGCTCTGTTTATGTCAGTTTTGGTTGTGACCTACTACTGGTTGATGGAGATAGTTACTGACATCCTTGGGGGTGTTTTTTCTTTGAAATAAGGTTGAATGTAGTGCCCACATGCATTATCTTGGTATGGAACATTTTTTTAGAGCAAGTGCTCATTGTATGCATGGGTCTTGGACTATTGGTGACCTTCCCATGTAATCATTGCTCAAAGAGATGCTTATCAAGTCATGGGTATTCGAAAAATTATAAGAGAGTGAAATGGTTATTAAGTGTGATACCATCTTGACATGAAATTTTTTTTTGAAGTCAAATTTCAAGGGGATCGATGACATAAATGGGCAATGATGATTCCCATAGTTCCATCTGGGGATTATTTTATTGAGCTAAGGAGTCATCCAAGGTACTTCCTCCTTCTTGGAGAATGGTTTTTGTAGTCAACAAGAAGAAAGTGTCAACTGATCAAAATGAGTACTAATGCAAGGGACTAGGGTTTCTGATGTGGTAGGGCGCGATGTGATGGGTTAACTAGGCATGATGATGAGAAATGGCTATAAATTATGATGGTAGTTAAGTGGCCCGAGGTCTGAGCTATAAATTCTAGTGGTGGCAGTCATAACAATTTTTTATGAGGAAATACCTAGGCTCAATAGGAAATCCAGGGTTGGTGTATGGTTGCTATGAGTGTCATGGTTGGGTGTGGTAAAGAATGCACAGCTCCGACCAAGGGTGATTATGGATTGTTTCCAAGTGAGAAATGTAAATGGATGGGTGGGACTGCTATCCTAAAAAAGATATTTGTACACTTTCCGAAAGAATATATAATGGGTTTTGATGTACAACCACAGAGACAGGTACCCCTCTAAACATGAATAATCCTTCACTATGGTGTGAGGAATGTGTTGTGTTGAGGGTGGGGGGCCCATTGGTTTGTATTGGTGCGGGGTTGATGAGGCAGATGAAAAAATGTCACAGATGGGCTATGATGATGAGGGTGTGATAGGAAAAATGTGAAACACGGTGGTCCGTTTTTTCTGATTTTTTTGTGGAAAACAGTGGTCTAGGAGAGGAATTTTGACATGTAATGGGTAAAATGTGACTTTATGTTTCATGATGGATAGACGAACATGAAGTTGTTCCGAGGCCACAGTTTATGGCCATGGCTCCAAATATTGTCGTATGGTCTACATGAGTGATGGATGCCATGGAAGGTGAGGCTCTACCAACCTACAAGGGTGCTTATCAAGTGCAAGGTGGGGTGATGATAAACATGGTTGGGTGAATGTAACCTATAGCCAATTTCTTTTAAAAAATGATGTCAGGATATGCAAGTATTTTTGGTGAGCCTATCATGCTGGGGGTAGAATGATACCTGATCTTGTACCTTTTTTGGTTGGGACATATGGTGATTTGGCATGTTTGTAATACTTGCAACCAATACCCCAAGTAAAAAGCATCCTTTTCATATAAATATATTTGAAATAACTTGAATATAAAGAAATAAGAGAGGGCATACCTAAGCTGATGTATGGTGGATGTTGTGCCTGAAAATGAATTTTTTTAAGGTGTGGACTTATGGGGCTTGGTTTGAACATGATGAAGTGTTGATCACTATGTTTCTTTCAGTTTTATGATTGGGTACTCTCAGCTCCAGTTATGGTATTTTGAAAAATGAGAAAAGGCCAATATATGGGCCAATATGGTTCATTTTCAAATCATTTGTGTCTTTTGAGGATCTAAGGTCAGAGCCGAGCTCCTATCCCGAGCTTATATTTTTGTCGTGGTCAGCCCGAGTACCCAGGATTCGTGCTATCAGTGTCAGGGAGGACCTTAAGCGTCTCATTTTTTATTTCTATCATTTTCTGGAGTGGGAGGTGGGGGGGGGGGTCCATAAAAATACGGATTTGTACAGATTTTATAGCCATTTTTGGGTAGGACCTCACGCGCAATCAAGGATGAACCGTACGGTCCTCATGCAAAAGGTGATTTTTACAGACACAAGGAGGGTTAGTTTTTTTTTTAAATTTTTTTTTAGTTTTTTGGTAAAAAATGATTTTTGGCATTTTTATGATGGCAGGATGTTGTGGCAGGAGAGGGACTAGCCTAATCTTCGTGTGGAAGTGGCCAAATACCCCCATGCTCAGTATATACTAGCTTAGTATGGTTTGCTAATTTTTTTAGAGAACAACATACTGAGGTCTTAGGGTGGGTTCCTCCGCTACTTGGTCTGATGATGGAACATGAGATGGCAAGTTATGGTCCTATGTTGCAGAGATATCATGTTATGGCTGGAGACCGAAATATATTTTGTGACAGGTATTTTTCCTTAGGGGGAGGCCCTTCCTTATCCACTCCCTCCTGGGGAAGTCAACATCAATCGTTGGGCCGAGGAGAAGGAGTGTTGTTCTCCTGACCTGATCACCCAGGGCTGTATCCGTGTGAGTTCTATCATGGACCTGACTCAGAGGGTTTCCTTCGCAATGATAGGTCATCTGTCTAGGTCGATGGTGACGCATAGAGTGTCGTGTCTACAGCTTGAATTTTTCCACCGGCCTCAAGACAATCACTTTTTTGATTGGGCTTGCTATGTCTATCAGGGCATGGTCACTCAGCTAGCCAAGGCTTAGAGTGGTGCTACTAAGACCTTTGCTTATGCAAGAATCATTTTTAGCATTATGTATGAGAGGGTTGTGATACTCTAACCATTTTTGGCGGTGCACCTGGGTCCTTTGAGGGATCCTCAGATGCACCAGTGGGAACCTGTGATGCCAAGTGGCGGTGCAAGAGAGGAGAGATGTTACCGGGATGCGATGGTCGAGGCGTGGTTCGATTCAAAACTGCATGTGTTCCTTGAGTTCCCATGTTTGGGGATGGATTTTCGAGGGGATCTGGATATGGGTCTTGCTACAGGATATCCATGGGGTCCGGTAGGTATAAGCTTTGATATTTTCTAAATTTTTAGGAATTTTGTTGTGTATAAATCTATATGTCTTTGATGGTGACATTAATATTGTTTTTTGGTTTCTCTTGTAGATCTGGGTTTTTCAAGGCATCCTGCTACTCGTTTGGTAGATCGCCATTCGAGGAGGAGGGACCTACTTAGAGCGAGTTAGGCCCAGATTGGGTGACAGGGTTGTGCAAGGGGTCCCTCAGGCGAGGGCAGTAGCGCTGCAGCTGCCAGTGGGGATGCCTCTCTTCTTGCACATGCTAAGTGAGTTGAGGCACGAGCGACAGTGATCATGTAGTTGTTGGTTGCTGCCGATATTAGAGTGCTAGCAACAAAGGCTCGAGCTAAGGTGGTTGATTCTTGTGCTGCAGGTCTAGCCAATTTGTGGAGTTGGTTGGAGAGGTTGACCTGAGGCATACCAACTAGGGGTTTTGCTGACCTAGACGACATATGGTTGGAGATGGTGATGGCCCGGGAGAGGGTGCATCACCTAAATTTGCACAGGGTGTTATGCAGAATTATGATCTATGGATAAATCAAATTCCCAAAATGTGGTGTTATGCATTTAGAACAACATATTAAATAATTTTCAGACACTTTCTCTAAGAATGAATAGACACACAGAAATATAGAAGGACTTGTCATCGAAGCACTTCATATTCTCCTTCTATCGCTTTTTCTATATCTTCCAATCCAACTTAGATTGCGAGACTAGTTCTTGCAAGTATAAACACTAAACAGGAAAGAGATTTTAATATACATATGCCTATTTATCTTAATCAGTTAAATTGATTGAACATGAAACATATATAGCAGTTAAGAGTCCATCATATGAGAAATAGAAACATAAACATATACATATATGGGAAAATGAACAACAATCTTTATTGATGAGTTGAAGGGGGAGGTTACAACCAATGATCGATTTGATGTCACCAGCTCCAACATCATCCCAGCCTCATCACAATAAACATCTCACCAGCAACATATCACTTCTATCACTCTCTCAATTGAGAATCCAACAATATTTCTTTACCAAATTTCTTCCTTTCCTAGCACTAGGATCTGTGCTCAATTTATAGGGAAACTGATGGTAGTTTCTCAATCATTGAATTTCTAATAATAGGCAATACATGTTCCCAAGCTCATAGGTGTTAGATGGACACATGGATTCAAATTTTGACACATATGGATGTTGGACATTGGGTTCAATGCTCCTCATGTGTTTCACAACATGGACTAATCGCCTCTCGTGGATCCTAACTTTGGCGATTGTAGTGGAGACTAATGCCTGTGGGTTTTGGTCTAACATAAATCATATTTCCAACAATTGGTATCAAAGTGATAGGTCTCAAGTTCGAAACTCACCTAGCTCACCATTTGGGGGAGATTGTTGGAAATTGGGTTCAACGCTCCCCATGTGTTTCGTGACATGGACTAACCGCCTCTTGTGGATCCTAACTCTGGCAATTGTAGTGGAGACTAATGCCTGTGGGTTTTGGTATAACGACAATTGTGTTTCCAACAATGGACTATTCTAGAAGGAATTGGCCATGTGGAGATTCTGGAAAAATGATAATTTCCCTCCCATTTGACCAAAACACTCTTGAATTTTGGGAAGTGCATTGCAGTTCACCCTTGAATGGAGGGAGCTGCATATGCAATGCAGTTAGTCCCTTGAGAGGCAGCATTGGTGAGCTCATAAGTGATATAACATATACTTCAAACCTTGGAAATATTGCAACAGAAGTCATGAATGATTTGTTCTTGTCTTGGGGCATGTAGCAACTGAAATGATAGGGGATGATAGACCATATTTAGTTGGTCCTGGGGATGATTTCCAGTTTGACCAGGTCATGGGGGATGATGCCTAAGTTGACCTATAACAGCTGCGCCCTAAAGCATGAAGTCAGAATAATAACAATATTTTTTGAGAGAGATGCTTTATGATGTGATGGGCTAGAACTGAAGCGGAGTGGTGACCTACATCAATCTTACAATAAATTACATCATGATATTTTCATCTTGATCACTAATTGCTGAGGGAGGAATTCCCATGCTCAGCACATAAACTATCTAATAACATGTATATAGTGCATAAAGTCGTCTACATTGAAATGTTTCCCAATACAGACATGCCTACAGATATATGCCGATGTTCGGATGACGATCTGTATGTAAGGTAACCGTACATATGATGTGTACAAAAATCCTAAAATCGCAGCCCAGATGGCTGAAAATAGATCTGGGGTCTTCTTATCTCATTCACTCGATCGTTCGAGTACAAGTCTAGCCATGCAAATATATGATTTTTTGTCGAACATGATAAGACATTATTTGATTAGCAGCTAATGATGTGAGCTGTTAACAAACGCAAGAGAACCACCATTGATGTGAATGGCTCTCAAGGTACTGCAGTACATTTTGTAAGGCATGAATAGATGATTTGATGTCGAATGCCAAATAAAATATTTCAGTAAAAGGTCCAAAAGCGAGGATCTTGTCGATGTTGTAACAAGCCTCATGGTACTGGAAGATGATGTTTCTAAGTAAACTTCCTGAATGATGATTTGATGTCGACAGGAAGCTACTTTATCGCAAAATGGGATTTATTGATTTTGGAGAAAAAATATGACTTGATATAGCAATGTTCAGGGATGACTGTCATGAGAATGAAGGTTTATGAGTATTGCAGAAGGATGAGTATTCACTAGATGACTTCTTTTGAACATATCAACGACACTAAGATGAGTTGGGAACATTGACCCAAAAACCGAAGTGAAGTTATGATGAACCATAGGTATGAATTAACCGTCAAGAAGATTACCCAACCCAAACAATCATGATGATGGAGTGAACTATCATGTTTAAGAGCGACCTGCTATCGTAAAAGTTCTATTCACTTTCCCAAATTTTCCCCGGTCATTTGTCGACCAATACCTCTTTATTTTTTAACAAGCTTGAGTAGGATAACATATGCTTGATATATAATTTAACCCTTCGGGTGAATAATGTATCTCTATTTAATAATTTAACGAACCTAGTGATGAATGAAACTCTATTCTTACCATGATCAACAAGCCTGTCGGTATTTATTTTTTAATGAGCCTAACGACAGTGGCATCCCAGTCCTTTTTCATATTTAGAGTGTTTGAAAAGAGGAAAAAAGGAAACTCCGTGAGTAATTTTTCATAAATTTGTCGCTTAGATCTGAAAAAATGTAAAAAGATATCTGAGAGAACCTCCTAGCCATGTTTGACTAAGGTTTTCCTTTTTTGTAAATAATCTATCTCAGTCTAGAAAAGGGTTAAACTTATACTGAGTAGATATCAATTCGTTTACTTTTGCAAGCTCGAAAATAAAAGTGCTTAGGAATCTTTTCACATTATCAAAGTCTGAAAAGAGCTAAAAGAAGACTCCAGGGGTTCCTTTTTCGCTATTATAGAAGCTCGAAAAGGAGATAAAAGTGCGCTTCAAGTCCTTTTTAATTTTTATCAAAGTTAGAAAAATAAGGATAAAAGTATTCTTTGTGGTCAAACCATTCTTTAAATAAATGTGCATGACTAATCTTTTCATCAGTTGCAAACTTGTTCAGAACAACATCAAATGGATTAAAAATACTTGTTTCATGATAAAAATTGAATAAAACCATAGTCATAGCAATAAATATGATTTTCAAACAATCAAAAGACTAATTAAAATAGTTTTACTATTCATTTTTACCATTTGAAAGTTACCATTTGCATTTTGGAGCTCTAAACCTGTTTTTTCTCCCGAACTTTAGCTATTGATTACGATCAATTCTATGGGCATTTTTCATCAATGTTTGATCTAGGTTGGTGCCATAAACCCCCTGTTTCTTTTCGTAGTCATTTCATTTCATTTCATTGCAATTTTTTGGGGATTTGGGCCCCTTAGGGTAAATTGTTTTTCAAAAGAGGGAAACACATCGTTGGGCATAGAAAACTACGTTGGAATGCACTCAAAATGAAGCTTAGGTGCATATGCAACATAATGTCTATTGGCCAAGACTATGTTGGACGCAATTCACATTTTTTATTCTTGCATTTTACCCAAATTTTGCCTAATTTTTTGCATGAAAAGGAGTCTAATGAGTCTTATGGTTATGTTTCAAGGATTCATTGGACTATAATGACAATTAATTGGAGAGAAAGAGAGCATGATGAACAAAACATGATTTCCCTTAATGATCCGGGCACTGTAAGAGCCCTCAGGGATTGTGGGTTATTAAAGTACTTTTGCTTATCAGGTATGAGGCAACAAATGGAACTTTTGGAGTTCCTTGTTCATGCATGGGATCTAGCATTTGAGGCATTTCATATTAGGAACAAAGTGCTTCCAATTTCAGTGGAGGACATCTATTTTCTGACAGGATTGTTGAGGAGAGGCCTACCTATTTCTCTCTTAGGATCTTCTCTCAGAGGAGAGACAATGAGAGACTATATTTTGCAGTATTTATACCTAAGGACAGAGGCTAACAAGGATGGGCAAATAAAAATCCATGACGTTCATGATTTTTTCGTTGAGAACTATCTTATTCATGATCGAAAAGCTTGCTGGTACTGCTACACTACATGTGGCAAACAGATCTTATATGCGGTATGCTCTAGAATCCATGGAACCAATAGTATTCAACTGATCTGAAGTTGTACTCTCTCAAATGAAAGAAAAACTGAGCAAGGAAAAGGGAGGAAGGAAGGAAAAGTTCAACTATGGTTCAATCCTCATTTCTTTTTCCTTAGAGCAGATTCCACTGATGCAGCCTCAACATGTGATGTTGGGTGTATCTAACCGTAGAGATCCGAGGATTCAAATATGGGTAGAACTGATGGTTAGACATGCAGGCCAATCGTCCATCATGTTCTCAACTACATTCTAATCCCGGTTTAGACGAAATATTATCACCATCGATGAGTATGCATATGCAGGCATCGATTTCCGAGGAGATGCAGACTTAGATTTACCAAAAGGCACTCAGTGGGGTGCAATAAGTAATAATGTTTTGACCATGTTTTTTCATTTTTCTAAGGTTTATACATGCTTTTGCATTTTTATGTTTTCCCAAGACTAAACTAAAATTTTAATGTAATGCAGATGTGGGTCGAGTTCAACCAGTGGAAGAGCCAGAGCATGGAGTGGATGAGCCAATAGAGAGGGCTGTTGGGAGAGCAATCCTTCAGGATTTATACATGGATGAGACTCTTGCTGAGCTTCAGTAGCACATAGAGGGGTCGACCTTTGGGATTCCGGCCCATTTTCGGATCGAAGATTTACCCATGCGATTGCAGCTCCACACTATTGGCATTCATAACCGTTGGATGCGGTTATTGCGTAGGATAGCTAGATCAATAGCATGTTACCATGAGCATCACTAGTTTATGTTTGACATGTTGTATACATTTTGAGCTTATATGACCAATGTGTCTTGGGCACAAATTTTGTAAAACCCTATAACTATCTATCTATTTGATTTCAATGTTTTCCTATGTTTATTGCGTAATACTATTCAATTATGTGAATGTATCTTTACATGTGTTGCAAATGTCTGTTTATAAAATAATTTTCTAAAGAATCAGTCAATGTGTTCAAGTTTCTGGAAATGAGTTGATATTGAATAAAATAAAAGTGTCTTTCCAAAAGTCGAACTATTAGAAACATACGATTCAATGTTGGATTTCTAATAATATAAACACTAATAAGTTGTAATACCAAAAGTTGTGAGTCTAACCTTATGATGATGTGGTTAATACCAAATGAAATGGAATTAGAGGGAAGTTCAATCAACGCACTATACTCAGCGATATTGTTTGTCGATCTACTAATACAAATCCCTCAAAAACTTGATAACTCGCCATTTGGAGCGAAAATGGCCCATGCTGTAGAGGATAGGTTCTGCGTACTATGAATAGCGCCATCAACATACCCAAAAAATGGTTGCAAATATTCAGACATCTGCGATGAAATGTAAAGCGGATTACTAACGTCAAGAAAACTAAAAAAAAAACTAAGACAGTGAATGCAAATCAATAGCATATCTATACAATATAATACGAAAAATTACTACGCTCATGATTAAGCATAGTAACATTTTAGATACAACCCATTTCGGGGTTGCACCAACATAATTCCATCATAATCTACCAACTCATAGGCACCCTTAGCAAGAACTCTTTTGACAATATAGGGGCCATGCCATAATGGCTCAAATTTTCATGTACCTATTGCATCAAATTCTTGATCATAAAGAAGGACCAAGTCACCCTCTGTGAAAATGTGAGGCTAGACATGCTTGTCATATTGTGCGTGTATACATCTCTTATGAGCTTCGTTGGCCAATTGGGCTTCAGGACGCATTTCATCAATATGGATGAGGTTAAAAAGACGTGCTTCTTCAATAGAGGTGTCAGGTAACAAGTCAATTTCGAGGTTTAACGACAGTATTTAACATTTGATTAGCAAGATATCTTCCAGACCATACACCAATTGAAAAGGGGTAAATACGGTTGTGTTTCTCACCAGGTTCGGTACGCCCATAAGGCCGAGTACAGGATTAAATGCCAATTTCATTTATGAATTCCTATCATTCGTTGAAGTATTCGTTTAAGAATTTTGTTAATAGCCTCAACTTATCCATTTGATTGTGGATAATAATGAGTATAACTCTCATGTGAAAGTCCTAATTTGGTAGTCAATTCATTCATCATATGATTGCGAAAATTGTGAACCATGATATGTGACTATAGCCTAGGGGACCCTAAACCATGAAATGACATGATTAGAGAAAAAAAATGCAGTTGTTTGTCCTGTGTTGTTGAATATAGGCATCACTTCGGCCCACTTGGTAAAGTAGTCTACCGCAACAATAATATAACCATACCCCCCAGACGAACGAGGGTTACAGGTCATGAAGTGAATGCCCCATTTTGAAAATGGTCCCATAGAGGCAACATGATGCATTTGTGCTAGTGGTTTGTGGATTTTACGATCAAATATCTTGCATGCATGACAACTTCTGACTATGAGGATGCAGTTGCAAAATATGGTAGGCAAAAAGTAACTGGCGCAGATTATCTTCTGTGCAGTAGTGTATCCACCACAAGCCGCAACATGACAATGATTTAAAACATTTTCGGCCTCCTGATGATTGAGGCACCCTCTTAAAATTTTATCGACACCACGATGACAAATTGTATTGCCGATGATAAGATAATATTTGGCTTGGTATTTAATATGTCGTTGGTTAGAGAGAGAGGTATCAGGCTAAAAAGTATGGTTTTGGAGATAAATTATAAAATCCCCATACCAAGGATCATATGATCTGATCAGAAATAGAGACTCGCCATGAATATATGGTTATGATGTAGTAGCAGTACTATTAGAGGGAAGGTCACAGAGAAGCTCAGGAAAAACTAAAGACTTCTTTGACTTGGATTTGATGAATTCCAAATCAAATTCTTGCAAAATGACAATCCATTGTGAATAATTCCCCCCCACTAATTGATATGATAAGATGTAATTCATGGGGTTGCAATCTGAAAAGACAATGGTTTTCCAGAATAGAATATAGTGGCGAAATCTTGTGTATCATTGAGATTACAACTCAAATAATGGATCGAATGTTCTATCCCATTTTATACTTGGAACAATACCATATCGATGGTCGTATTAGCCATGGTGATATATAAGAAATAATCACTATGATAATTGGGGGGATACATTAATGATGCTCAAACAAGAATATCCTTGACAACATCAAAAGAAGCTTGCACAACTTGATCTAAATGGAAAGGAATCCCCTTTTTCAGGAGCAGAGTAAATCCTTTAGCCATTTCGTCATAGTTGGGTATGAACCTCCTTAGAAAGTTAGCCTTTCCCTGAAGTTTCTATAATTGAAGAAAATTTGATGGCTTAGGAAAACAAAGAATGGCCTAGACCTTTAGTGGGTCTATTCAAATTCCTTCTTTTGAGACGAAGAATCCTAGAAAACGACCAAAACAAAAAAAAAACACACACATTGATGTGGATTTAGGCATATTTTGTAGTGCCGACAGCGTAAAAACATAGCTCTCAAATGCATCGGGTGATCAGTATGATTTCGTGAATGCATGGGTAAATCATCTAGATAGGGTTGAACAATGTGCTTAATGTCATTGAAAATGTAATCCATTGCTCTTTGAAAAGTTTCCCCAGTGTTCTTTAAACCAAACAGTATTCTCCGATATGGAAATGTGCCCCAGGGACAAATGAATGTTGTCTTATATTGGTCCTTTTGGTAGATATTGATTTGATTGTAGCCAGAATATTCATCCATGAATGAAAATATTTCGCATCCATCAAAATCGTCAATAATCTGGTCGATAAAGGGAGTAGGATAGTTGTCTTTTGGACAAGCAAGATTGACATCCCGATAATTGATGCACACTCTGATGGTTCCTTGTTTTTTCATAACAGGAACGATGTTGGAAACCCACTCAGTTAGTGGAACAGGGTAAATGAAACCAGCATGAAAATTTTTTTCAACTTATGTTTTAATGGCAGCGGCCTTCTTCAGATGAACAGGATGAAGGTGTTGATGTATCGATTCGACATCACAATATCTATTAATAGTGTGTTCAATGATACTAGTATCTATGCCTGGAATTTCCTCATAACACCAAGCAAATACTTCACGAAATTAATGAAAGAAAGAGTGATATGTTTTGAGTTCTGATGGAGAACAAGACATGTTGACATGAATGTTTTCTACAATGTCATGTTTGGTCTAAATATCGATAGAAATGGTTTCTTCAATATTTGATAAATTTGGCTCGGAATCGATTGCATTAATATGAAAAGAATTCGAAAAGAAATTTTTGATCGATGGGTGATATAATTCACTAAGATTATCTTCTTCATAATTTGGAAGATGGGAACGATGATGATGATCTCCCCATGGTTCTACTTCTCACATCATGGTTTCCAAAATATTCTCATCTATCAAGAAAGTTGAGGAAAAAATATCAGATGGAGTACCAAGATCTAATGAACGATCTACCCAAACAACCGGCAATGATGATTTCAGATTCGCCGCCCAAGCCAGATATATTTATTGCTATGCCAACTCAATTGGGCTGGGTGGCAGGAACTCATCCAACATAAGAACTTCAGAAGTAGTTGTACTCTTCCGTAAGCTAGATGGAGTGGAAGAGATCATGTATCAGGTCTCTACACTTGAAATTTATACCAATGTCACAGGTGGTGGTGATGTAAAGGTTACCATGAGAGTGGAATCCTTTAAGAGTCCTACACCAATGTTCTGAAGTGCGAGTTGGGGTGTGTGAACTAACGGAACACTTCTAGTTACCTGGGAATTGGAGGCAAAGAAGGATAGGTGACTAATGACTGTGATAACAAATTTATGTGGAAAGGAGATCATTCTAAAATATGTAGAAACGATCACAGTCATAGCATATACCCATGGCCTTTCGAGTAAAATATTGTAGTCAAGGGATCCTTCAACGATGTCAACTTCAACATTCACTATTTCAACATGCAGGTTATTGATAATACTGCAAGGCTTATATGTATGTCCATCGAAAGATTTCAACGTCATAGGAGATTGAGATAGGCGTGGTGAGCCAAGTGACTTCCAACAGTTTAGAGACATAATGCACATAGATGCTCCCTCATCAATAATAGTATGATGAACAAGGTGATTGACAACATTTACTTGGATGGAAAATTCCAATTCTGCTGGTAATTGCGGCACATAGCCCATATGATTAAAGACTACAATATTGGAATTAGTCAGATGAATTCCACCAATTGCTGACAACAAAGCCTGTTTCTGGGAGGGACAATTTTGTAGCACCTCAAGGGTTGACATAGTTGAAGGGGATTGAGCCAAATATTCAACTATATTATATTTTTGAGCAGCTTTGGGTCGAGGATTAAATGTCGATTTATGAACAACTCCCTTTGTTGGCTTGATTGTCAATTCAAGAATAGCAGGTGGTAGTATTGATTTCGTAGAAGGATTCATGGTCGAGGTAGTAGGTTTATCAGTGGCCTGACTACCGTAACCTTTATTACACGTTGACACCAAAACATCAGTTGATGGCTTTGTGATAGACAACATAAGCACTTGTGAACTAGAATCTCGATCCATAGCAACCAAATTTGAGTCCAGATCCAGAAATGGATCTGTTAACACAGATGACACATGTGAGGTCTTAACCATTTTTGAGACTTCAGCGTGGCGAGGACAGTCCCAAAAAAAGTTTTCCTCATTACAGATTATGCAAGGGTAACGATGTTTTCGATTTCCAGTCGATTGATTAGATGCTCTTTCCTGTAGGGTAGAAGTTTGATTTTTCTTTGATTTCCCTTTTTTCTTACTTTCATGTTGCTTGTCACTTTTTCCCTTGTAAGATGGCATGGCATGAATTTTGGAAGAAGGCGCAGGATTAGATGTAGTAGAGTGATGTGTGCTTGTTTTACTGATCATACCGTCTTTGGCATGAGAGTCCTTTGGTGGAGGAGGAACAGTGAAATTAGATCTTAATGCATTGGGAATTTTCTCGTAGAGCGTGCGAGACTAAGTATAAATCAAGTCTAAATATTGGGCACAAGCAATGACCTAATATTCAGTGACGACACCACCCTTGGCCACATCCTTAGTTATAGATGGTAATAGGGACTTAATGAACCACTCAAAAAGGAGCTGATCAGCAAAAAATGTCTTAACCATTCGATGACGACGACGCCACTCATGAATATGATCGAAAATGTGAGTAGCATTAGTCTATTTAAAATTAGTCAAGAGTTTCATTCCAGTTTCATATTGTATGGGTAACTGGAACTGGGTAAAAAATATAGTATCTAGGGCAGTGAAATTATCGAAAGAAGCTCTTGGTAACTCAATGTACCATTTTATGGCCGGACCAGTGAGCGTACACTGGAAAAGACATAGTCGAACAGAGTCATCATTTAGGGAGTTAGATGAACACCCAAAATGATAAGTCATAACATGAGTCGATGTGTCTTCCCTAGGGTTTTCATTGGACTTAGGAATATCCGAGGGTGATTTATGAGGTATCACCAGCCACCAAGGAGCATAGTTGATTGGATCATTGGTGAGCCGATTTAAATCCGGTAACTCTAAAGTTGCAATAAAGGGAAATTGTCGATTTAGGTCGGGTTGAGAATAGCCAGGGTATGATGGAATTGCTTGGGAAACAGGCCTTTGAGCACCAAAATAAGGAATCTATTGCTGGTAACCCAGATAGGGTTGTTTTGATAAGAAAACGCTTGAGGATTTTGTTGACCAAAACCTGGATACATTACTTGTTGAAATGAAGTTTGTGTCATTTGCACTTGTGGCTGCTAAGGGGCGTGTCCACCAATGTTATAAACCAAATTAGGATAGCCTAGATTTGGTTGAGGATAGGTATAACCTAGTTGTGGCTACAACATCCCATAATATGGTAATCCATCTTGTGAATAAATAATTCCAGATAAATGTGGTTGTTGTGAACCAGTCGAAGGAGTTGGAGTTTGACGACCCAATAGTTGAGGGTATTGGGTGGAAGGACCCTCCTGAGACAGTTGAGGTACAATATTTTGAGTCTGTAACATGGGTAAAGATGTATTAACAAGTGAAGTTGATGTGGGTGCAACAGGTTGAACCGGTTGATACGAGTGTACAACTGTTTGTGGTTGGATAGGTAGAGTGGGATGCCATTGAAAAATATTCATTCCGAATTAGGATGACCAAATAAAGATGGAGTACTGTCAAAGTGGGTGACAATAAGTTTCCCCCCAGCATGATATGTATAATAAGATGGAAAATATTTTTCTCCAAATGCAGGGAGTCCAGTTGACATTTTACTAGATGGAATATACCCAGATGGACCAGCTAGATATTGCCTTGATTATGGATATAAAGGATCAATCCATTCATTACTCACTATATATTTACTATTTATAATACCAGACGATGACATTGGTGAAGTACATGGGTTTTAGGATGCACTAGAGAAGCTTCCAAATAAAGATTGGTAACCAGGTGAGATGGAAGGGCCACCATATAAATGTGACTCTGGTGAAGTAGTGAACATCGACGGGGTAGCAAGAGCTGGTGTTGTCGCAATTGGAATAGATGGTCCAGCCGAAGATGTTGGCTCAGGCATGGGTTTTTGACCAAATGTATACCCTGTTGGATCTACGAGAACTCTAATAGACACAATATCAACAAATTTAGATGCAGTTAATTGAGGAAAAGACTTGTATAGGTAAAGCTCTGCCCCAAAATGAGCTGGAGTTAAAGGTGTTTTGTTTTGTGGTATTTCTTCAATCAAAATCAAACCAGGTGGAAGGATTTTTCCATCAAGGAAAAAGTGTATTTTAGGAGGTTGAATGTATGATATGGGAGACTCAATGGCTACAATAGATTGTGGGGTGCTGATACAGGAGAAAATTATGGTCGTTGGATGTCGGGATGCAGATGTTCTGGCAAAAAATAGACAGGATCTGGATCAACTTCCAGTCGAACAACGTTGAGTTCAGGAGGTATGGTCTCACTGATTGGATGGATCATGACCACAGGTAACTGTGAGGAATCCATCTCGACAACAGTAGATGAACCAGGATTTTTAGAAGCAACTTGTTCCAACTCTGGTATATGCAAGGATGATGTCACACCAAAGGTACTGATAGTACTAGTTTCCGTAGAGTGATGTCGCCTTCACCAACCAGAAGAGGTTTCTGGTGGTAAAGGTGGTTTCAGTGCTATTCTATGCGAACAACGGGGAAAGGGATGTTCTTCTTCCACGATGACTGAATTATTTTATGACCAAGAACAAATAAACAAAATAAAAGGGTAATTATAGTCAAAAGGTTTACCAAGAAACTGTGAACTGTAGAATACCTCTTGGAAAACCAGGAAGTATGGGCAGGAAATCTCCTCGAAGTCTATGTTCGGTGTATCACAATTTACAAGACGACTAACTCAGTTCACTGTGGATGGATAGAAACCTAAATTTTTCCTCCCAAATATACCTGAAGGTACGTGGAGGTCCAAGTCCGTATTAGCGCTGTCTAATGCGAAACCTCACAGTAAGAGCACCCCTTTATACTTTTCGTACTAGAACACCGCCCGATATACCTGAAGTTACATGGACAAGATTTGATATAATTACGTACGTGGAGTGGGGTATCACACTTGGAATGTATCACAAACAATTAAAAATAGCTACTATGTTTTACGATGCCAGAACACGTCTCTAGCCTATACCTTCTAAATGTTACCGTTATGGTTCCAATGCTTTCTTAGGTAAATTGATGTAAATTTTAAGTTGATGTTGTTTATCAATTTTCCTTTCAAGGTTCACAATGATGATGTGATGGAAATTCCTAAAATTAAAACTAAAATGATAAGCAAACTTTTCAATTTTAGCTTTTTCAATGAAAATCCTAGCTACAAAGGAAAAGAGCAATCAGTTTTGAGATCAAACAACAAAGAGCACAAGCTAATATGCAACTTTCCTAACTTGTTCCTATGCAAAACACACAATTCACTATATGAAAATGATGGTTTTTATTTTCAGTCCCCTTAATGTGAATGAAAAAAGGAAACTATATGCATCAAATCAACAAAAAACAAATGCTTTCTTCTTTGAGAAACGATGAATTTAACAATAATTTTTCTTTTAGGAAAAATGAAGAATGGAACTACAATTTTTCCTACAGGAAACAAAAAATTGAACGAAAATTTCCTTTACAAAAACAAATGGATCTAATGCAGAAATAAAATAATTTGAATTTGATTTGTCAATGATAAAGAAAAACACTTAAAGAGAAATTGAACAAACTTACTTTTCAAAAGAGGAAGGATCAGGCAAATTCACTAGTCTCTATGAGGTATCAGACAATTGAAAACACAACAAACAAAAGGATGAGAATGATGGAAATGAAAAATTCAAATGGAATTTGGTTGGCTAAGGGGGCAATGCAGTCTCTAAAGGGAGACAGTGCATTGCAATGCACCCCTGAGTGGGAGACAGTGCACTACAGTGCACTGTGTCTTGACCAATAGTGCGTTGGGCGTAGTAGAGATTCAAAATTAAAGCTACAGAACACACCTCTAATGCAATTATTTGATTCAAAATTCTAATAATTGACAATAGATGCTATTGGGTGGATAAATAGAGGAAAAAACACTAGGAAAGAAGGTAAAATCCCCAGTGTAATCGCCAATTTGTTATGCAGAATTATGATCTACGGATAGATCAAATTCCCTAAATGTGGTGCTATGAATTTAGAAAAAATAATTTGCAAACACTTTCTCTAAGAATAAATAGACATAAAGAAAGATAGGACTTACTTGTGATCCAAGCGCTTCCTATTCTCCTTCTGTCGCTTTTGTTGTAGCTTCCAATCCAACTTAGAATGCCAAACTAGTTCCTGCAATATAAAAGTTAAACAACAAAGAGATTGCAGTATATTGATTCCCATTTATTTTAATCAGTTAAATCGATTGAACATGAAACATACATATCAGTTAAGATTCCATCATATGAGAAATAGAAACATAAACAGATACATATATGGGAAAATGAACAACAATATTTATTAATGAGTAGAAGGGGGAGGTTACAACCAATGATCTATTTGATTTCATCAACTCCAGCATCATCCCAGCCTCATCAAAATCAACATCTCACCAGCAACATATCACTTCTATCACTCTCTCAATTGAGAATCTAAAAAAAATTCTTTACCAATTTATTTCTTCCTTTCCTAGCACTGGGATCTGTGCTCAATTTATAGGGCAACTGATGGTAGTTTCTCAATCAATGACTTTCTAATAATAGGAAAGAAATGTTCCCAAGATCGGAGGTGTTATATGGACACATGGATTTGAAGTTTGACACATATAGGCTCTTCTAGAAGGCACTGACCATGTGGTGATTCCATAACAATGAGAATTTTACTCCCATTTGACCAACGCACTCTTAAATGTCGGGAAGTGCATTGCAGTGCTCCCTTGAATGGAGGGAGCTGCATATGCAACACAATTAGTCCCTTGAGAGGCAACGTTGGTGAGATCATAAGTGATATAACATATACTTCAAACCTTGGAAATATTGCAACATAAGTCATGAATGATTTGTTCTTGTCTTAGGGCATGTAGTAACAGAAATGATAGGGGATGATAGACCCTATTCCATTACTCCTGGGGATGATATCCATTTTGACCAGGTCATGGGGGATGATGCCCAAATTAACCTATAACACAGGGTGACACTCGTTGTTGTGGCTTCTCCTCCTATACTGGCAGCATGTACTCCTATGGGTCCAGAGGGCCCACCAGGCAGGGCTCTACCCTAGATATTTTGTATGGTCAGGGAAACCACCCATTATGAGGATGCTTCCTTATATTGATGACATGTATATTTTTTATTGACATGATGGTAAATGACGTATTTTGTATACTGGGACACATATATTTTTTTATGAATATATGAGATATGTATATTTTTTGTGGCTCTTGTGATGTGTCTATGATTGCTATTATTTTGTTTATGTTTCCATATGTTTATGAGGGATGTTATGTACTTATGATGGATTTTTATGCTTTATGAATTGGATTTTTATGGATGATGGTTTATACGAGATGTGTTCTAGTCTAGGATATGGTTAGCTAAGTGATTGACTATCCGATTTTGATTTCTTGGTATATGTGTAAATGTAATGTGATCAAAGTGATGACGCAATTGTCTTGCATACATGTATTTCCTAAATAGGTGTGAATCCTGTACTTGAAGAGCTTGGTTTAACTACGATACCACTGACTGGGAATCAAGAAAGACATGTAGATGGCGAATGCCCTGGTTGGAGGCATCACTAAACAACCTAATGACTGCATCATATTATGCTTGATTATTAGTGTTGATCTAATACATACTCCATTGGTGAGGAATGGTGACCGGTCAGGAGATTATATGGCCCAGGTGGTTGCTGCTAGATTTTGTGACCATTAAGAGGCTCCATCAACAAATCCAAATTAGTGGATGGGGGGACAATCCATTTATGACACAAAATATTTTTTTATAACAAGTCCACGATTATTGTGATCATATAAAAAAAATTATGTTACCTTCATTTTATCTCTAAGGCTGAGGCTTCCTGCCCTATGGGTGGAATTTTTTAAGGTAGAGCCCATTGACGGGATTAGCTAGGCATCTACTGTCAAGGTCAGAAAAAATGTATGCTTCTTTGAGGAAGAAGTGTTTGATGATTTAAGGACCCTTCCATAATGTTTCAAACTTACTGGGTCATAAGGATTCTTTTGCAATGTCGTAGTGGAGGACTAGGTCCCCCTATGAAAATAAGCGAGCGATGATGTTGCAGTTGAATGATGTTTTTACCCTTTTCTTGTGAGGCTTATTATGTTTGAAATAATCTTGTAGACTTCCGTTAACGAGCTCTAACTATACCAATCATTGCTCTAAAGGATTGGTATCATCAAGGAGTTCGATAGCTGTGTGTAAGTTGGGGATTGCACGTTCAATGGGAAGCACAACCTCCACTATGTATACCAATTGGAAAGGTGTGAATTCTACTGAATATTTAACCGTTGTGAAATATGCCCATAAGGTTGAAAATGCCATATGGCTCTAGTTAGTTTTATGGTTTTTGACCATATGTTGTAACATCGTTTTGAGTACTTTATTAAGAAATTCTACCTGACCATTGGACTGGGGGTAGTATGGTGATGCAAACTCGTGCATAAATCCTAGATGATGGGATAGCTCCTAGAATATTTCATTCTCGAAATTCTTTCCGTGGTCAGAGACTAACTCCTTAGGCACACCGAATCGTGTGATGACATTATTGAAGAGAAATCGAGTTGTCGTTTATGTCGTTTTGTCATATGTAAGCATGGCTTCTTCCTACTTGGTGAAATAATCGATGGCTACAATAATGTATTTTTGGTTTCCAAACAACGTAGGGTTGTAAGTCATAAAATCAGTTCTCCATTTACAAAAGGGACCTACTACAATGACCAGGTGCAGAGGAGTAGGAGGTTCTCTTTCCTTGTGGGCAAAGCGTTGGCATCGCTCACACCTTTTAATTGCTTGCATGCAATTGTGGAATAAGGCGGGCCAAAAATAACCATCCCACGACTATTTTTGGGTGAGGACCATTCTAAGAGGTTGTCACCACAAGCCCCACTATGGAAATAATTGAGGGATTTTTCAGCTTGTTTGTTTGTGAGGCATTGACGTAAAATATCGTCAACACCTCTTCGATAAAGGATGCCTCCCATGAGGAGATATCGGGGGTCCTGATGGCATATGTGCCTTCGGTTGTCACAGGTGAGCTGTGGTTTGAAATTTTAGGTTCATAAGAATAGAAGGATGTCACCGTACCAAGGGTCCTCGGTAGTCACTAATAATCAATGTTCATATGGTATTGAGTCGTTAACTGGGGATCCTTGAGTCAGACTTGGGAGGTCAATGATGAACTCAGCTAGCATTAATGATTTTTCACTCTTGGGGGAGTTGAACTACAGATATAATTCCTGAAGTATGACTACCAATTGAGTGTACTTATGATTCATCATACGACGAGTTAGTATATATTGCATCGGGTTGATAGTTTCTATGACTATTATAGTATTGAGGATGATGTAATGTTGAAGCTTTTGTACTGCATGTATTAGGGCTAGGGAAGTTTTTTCTTCTCATTCATATTTTAAAGTAGGGCCAAATATGTTCTTGCTGATGTAATACATTATGTGCTCTTTATTATCTAGTCCGTCTTGGACTAACACCCCAGCTATGGTAGTGTATGATGCAGATAGATATAAGGTGTAGTCTTTGTTGTAATTTGGTGGGTTGATGAAGCGGGCTGAAGACAAGGTGTCCTTTAGTGCCTCAAACAAATTTTGAGTCAGTTCATCCCATTTGAACAAAATATCTTGATGGAGTAGGCATAGGAAGCCTTGCGCACAAGTGGCATAGCTGGGGGAAAAGCATCATAAGAAGTTGGCTTTCCCCTACAGGCTTTGAAGTTTCTTGAGAGTTTAAGGTGGTAGTAGTATTAGGGTCCCGTGACTTGGCAGATTGGCAAGCCAAATGACAGGGTAACATCAAACCAACTTTGGAGCCCTAGGACCTAGCCTTCCTGGACTTAGAGAGGGCTCTCTCTATTTATGCAAAGGATGTAAACTTGTTTGCTTTTTGTATATTTGATTTTAGGATAGTTTTTAAGTATGTTTTTAGTTTTTTTTGGGTTTTTGAGGGGAACTGATCAGAAAATAGATAAAAATTTCTTCAGATCAACTAGGCTATGGGGTCGAAAAGGTCGAGACTGTCTCAATGGTGGACAAGGTATTACTGCAAAGCCAATTTGGTCGAGGTAAATGGATTCTTTGGGTGAAAGTGAAATGAGATGGACATTAAGTTTGTGAAATACAAAGATATTTTAAGCATAGATAGTTAAACAACAAGCATTCATGAGGTAGGTCTGACCATTAATCTCTATGAATGAAACTCAAACTGATAGATGCAGAATATAAACAATCTAATGATACATAGAAGTATAAGACCCTGTAACTTTGGGAAAATCACCTTCATATTTTTGGGAAAACAAATAAGATAAACAAACAACTCAGTCTATGAAGAGGGAACTCCTAAACATCATATCTTGAGCTATTGTGAACTTTGAAATAAGACTGCAAAGCATGGACAAAGGGCAAGATCGAAACAAGACCTCTTTGACTTAACTAAGACAACTAATAATTCAGAGAGAGATTTCAGTGATGGAGTTTTGATTAGCTATGAGTAAGCAGGGCATACCGTGAATCATACTAGACAACATACATAATAACCATTAATGAAATTGTTAACTAGTTCTTAGGGTACCAAAGAGCAATTAAGAATTCTTTGACATAACCAAGAAATATGAAAACATTTAAGCTGTAATGAACCAGGAAATTTGAGGTGCCTCCATGGGCATATCTCAAACTTATTCTTTACTTAACTACAACAAGCAAAAAGCATAAAAACATGTATGAAAAACTAAGAAAAAATAACAGATAAGGGACACAATACCATTCACCAAGCCATGGAATCCTACATACAATCCTCCTCCACCATCAAAGTCAAGCAAGAGATCATCCACTTCATAAGACAAAGTATTTCTTCAAAGCTTGTAATGCTATGTATTTCTCTATAACATCAAGTTTAGCCTCTGGTTACAATGAATCCTCTTGGATTATATAGGCCAAAGAGAAAGAAACCCTCCTAGAGAAACTAGAAGGCCATTGGCCTAATACAAATATCCAATTTTGTCCTTGAGGCTTTGCAAAGCCCAAGGCACAAAATATCTTCAAAAATATGTTTTTAAGCTAAAAATAGCAAGAAAATTGACTTCTAATCTCTGAAATAGAGTTAAAAATAGCTAAACGCACATTTGGATGGCCACCTTCAGAAAACTTCTTTTTCAGGCAAAATGCTACAGGACCGTAGTGCCAGAAGAAAGCCTGTTTTCCAGATAACTTGTGAGGGACTTCCTGATGTCGAAATGAGGCCCGTGATAGCTCGTTGGAAAGTCCTAGATGTCTAATTTCTGGAGCTACTTGATTTTTCTCAAACTGATCATTGGAATTTTTTCAAAAAGTGAACTGAGTGAAAAAAAACATAGGAGGGTCTCATATGCTAATATGTGAGGTAGAAAGGTGAATTTTGACTGATTTTAGCCTCTTTGGGGTACCAAAAAACCTTATTTTGAACTGAAAATTTGTGAGTATATGCCCCCAAATTTAATGCATCCAAAAAAATGATTTTCATGAGCTGAGGATGCTCCTAGAAAACATGGCAGTTCCTAGAAAAATGTGCAATTAGGGCCAAAAAACACAAAAAACAAGATCATGTCAAAATTTGCTCAATTTTGGTGAGCGGACCCCTTATGGGTTCTTAGAAGCATGCAAGGAAGCTGAAGCCAAGATTTCAAGCATAGATATGTATTTTTTCTCTTTTTTCACTGGTCGCCTCCTTTGGGTAGTTTTGAGCCTTTCTTGAGAAATTTTGAGTTTTCTTCAGGCAAATTGATTCAATTTCTTGTAATGCCCAGTCATCTTCCTTTGCAAACCCAAGTCTTTGTTTGCCTTGTCTAATTTTTCCTCTAAATGCTTGTTAGCTCTTTCAAGCCATGATTCTTTATCATTTTCTATCTCTTGGGCAAGAAATTTTGTGAGAGGATATGATCGAGCAAGGGCTGCTTCTTCTTCCTCAATATCATCAAATTCGCCGATATACTCTTCATGCCTTACTTGTGCTTTGTATGCTTCCCTTTGGTAATTTAATGCTCGGGCCTCATAAATTACCATTTTTTTATTTTGCATTTGTATAAAGTGTATGAGGTCCTTCAACCTTTCTAGATCAGTTTCTAAGTCATGGATTTGGGCTTCTCTATTTTGCAAAAGTGACTCAAGGATTCTGGCTTCATCATCTCCAGCATCACTGTCTATTTGTATGATGTCAAACTCTCTTTCTTGTTCATGGCTACTCTCCTATTGTTCAACTTTTTCTTTTCCCTTGCTTTGGATAAACTTCTTTGCTCCTTTTCTCCTTGGCAATTCAACAATACTCTTCTTAGGCAGTTTGCCTCTACTCCTTAGTGCCCTAGTGACATTACTAGTCACTGCTAGAGTGATTTTCTTCTTTGCAGATTTGGTGTTTCTAGCCTTTGGTGCTTTTGGAGAATGAATCATGGCCCCTTGCCTTAGAGAGGCAGCAAGCACATGTTTTTGGCTGTGTTGAGGAGAAGAGAGAGAAGGTTTCATCACTAGCACTTGTTCAACTTGATCCTTTATACTGCTACCTCCATCATTACTTGCTTTGTTGCCCTGTTCACTGTTTTCCTCAGTATTTTGAGTTTGTTTAGGGCTGCTAGCTTTATCATCTCTTTTGCTGCTTGACTATCTTTACTGCTTGTCTATGGACTGCCTTGTGTACCCTCCTTACTGTCTTGTATTTGTTGAGGGCTGCCTTCATTATGAATGTTTTCTTTGTCATTTTGCATGCTGTCATGTCCCTCACTATTTTGAAATTATTCTAGGCTGCCAACCTTACCATCACTGCATTGAAATTCTTCTTTTGGGCTGCCTTTACCATGCTCACTGTTTTCAATTTTTTCACATGAGCTACTTCCATCATGACTGTCTTTGTTGTCATTTTGCAAGCTTCCATCCTCTTCACTGTTTTCCTTAGACTCTGTGTGTGGGCTACCACCATGGTCATTGTTTTCAATTTTTTTACATGAGCTACTTCCATCATGACTGTCTTCATTGTCATTTTGCAAGCTGCCATCATCTTCACTATTTTCTATAGACTCTGTGTGTGGGCTGCCACCATGGTCACTACTTTGTTGGGAGGCGCTTTTTTCACTGTCTCTTTGATTGGTGTCATGACTTTGTTGAGGACTGTTGTGTTCCTCATCATTCTTGCTTGCTTGAGAATTGTCACTATGATTACTGCCACTTTGTTTCTCATCATTGCTTTGAACCTCTTCCCTTTGCTCTTCATCATTACTACCCTGCTGCTCTTTACCCTGTTCTTCATCCTCACTAGTTGGCTGCTCTTCAATTTTTTCTTCATCATCACTAGTTGTGCGTGGATTGTCCCCATGCTCATTTTCACTGCTTTGCTTAGTATCACTATGTTCTTCATCATCACTAACTTCATGCCTGCTTTCATAAGACTGCTCTTTTTCACTATCAATCATAGGAGATTCTTGCTTTTGAGGAGTAGTTTGACTTGATGAAGGAGAGACATAGTGAGTGGAGGGTGAGGAGGACATGTGAGATGGGCCATGAGATGAAGAGGCAGTAGTAAAATCTGGATATGAAATGAAAGTCTCCCAAGAAACTCCTTTCTTTTCAAGTTGGTGAAGGATGATGATTTTGATGAGAGAATGATGGAAAAGACTAGCCTTTTGCTGAGTAGGAGGTCCCTTTTGGACAAGGGAGGACATCTTGTCTATGCTTTTGCAAAGGAAGAAAGGGAGATTTAGCAGCTGAGTTCTTGTGAAATGCATGAGAAGCCTGATGTGATAGGAATAAACTTAGGAATATCTCCCTTCACATGTGAAATACTTCATGATAACTCTCATGAGGGGGGCATAGCTGCTCAATAAGTGAGAAAAAGGAAATATAACTTTGCAAGCATCTCGATGGTCTGGTTTTAGGAAGGGTTTGTAGTGTTCTAGGTCCAAATAGGCTTGTTTGAACCATTTCTCACCAAGGTAGGGAATCTTGGTGGCCTTTGACACTAACCTAGGAGTGAGAACAAAATCAAGGTCTGCTATGTGAACATGTTCTCCTTGCAGTCTCAGGGCAAACAATTGTGTCAATGGAGGGTGATTCTTTACCTCTTGGACTTTTTGGTAGAAATCAAGGCACTCTACCTCCTGAAAATTAAAAGGAACTGAAGGGGAGTCATTTATTTCCTAAGTTGTAGTAGGCTCAAACCTTTTGTGAAATCCACCCTTGCTGACCTTCCTTGGAGGCATATTTGTTTATACTTTCCTTCACTCTCTTATCAAAACAGGTCTTTCAAATGAACTGAAAAATAGATCTCTTCTTTAAGCAATGTATTTCTTTCTTAGCTAGCAAACAAGTTCCCTTTTTAATGAAAATTAGTTTCCTTCTCAAGAATTATGTTTTTCCTTGTCACTGAGCGAAAAGACCTTCAAAATAAATCTTTCCTTTCCTTTATGAGACTATGTCCTCATTTACCTATTCATTAAAAACATGTCTTTAAACTATAAATAGGCCTCCTTTCTCAACAGCCATTGTTTTTCAAGAAAATAGGGTTCTTTTGAAACAACTATGTTTCCCCTTTGAAATCACTGTTTTCCCTTTGAGATCACTGTTTTTATTCTTTGAAATCATTTTTTTTCTTCTTTGAAATCACTATTTTTCTTCTTTGAAATCACTGTTTTTCTTCTTCCTTACAATTTTGACTTCAAACTCTTTTTAACTCAAAAAATTAGGTAGAGAAAACAAAAATACCTCTTAGAAGGAGACCCAACTGTTTTTTGGCAATTTTTAGGGTTCATGAGGATGGCAGTCACCTCCCTTTAGCATGGGCCCAGGCGGTCAAAACTCTGTTCAAAAGTGGCCTGAGCAAATGCGCCACATGTTGCTAACTGAACGCCGTGTGGTGGGCCGTTCAGAAGTGGCCCAGGCAAATGCACCGCGTGTTGATGACTGAACACCGGCGCTTGCACAGGCATGTCGCGTCGCCCGACAGGCGCGTCACGTCTTGTGTTAATTTCTTTTGGATGTAGCTACAGGCACGCTGTGAGTGTTTCCAAGCGTGTTGCATGCACCTTGAAACTTCCAAGGCGTTTAAATTTTTTTTTCTCTTCCTGCTAAGTGTTTGCCCAATGACTTATGAAAGATTTTGAGCGAATCCCCTATGCTTTATGATGGTTTTTAAAACACGTTTTCCCCCTTTTTATTTTTGTATTTGGAAAGAGAGGTTTTGTCTTCGTTGAAGGATGATTGATTCACCTTTTTTCTATTTTTAGGGTATCTTTTAAGCTGTCCTTCTCAAAACCGTGATGTGTTTATCTTTGCTACATCATTCAAGTATGGTCTTTTATCAGAAAGTCTTTTTTTATTTTCTTTTAAAAAAGTTGTTTTTCCATAGGTGAGTTTTATTCAATTTTTAAAACCAACTGTTTGTGCTTAAAAAACTATTTTAAAAACACTATACTTATCCTTGGAAAGCTTTCTTTAAACTAGATAACTACGTTATGCCCTTTCCTAGTTTTTAGAGGTATACATCATCAAAACTATTGCTTTGCTTTGGTTTGTTACTAGAATGAACTCTTTCTAACACATTATCTCTCATTCTGCCCATTACTAACAATTTTTCTTAAACAGAGTGTTAATACTTGGAGACTTGAACCTCTTCTTATTTGTGAAGGAGGCCATAAAAATGTGTTTCTGACCCTCTGCTTATTTTGAAGGAGGTCCTATCAAAACACTTTCTGGGCATTTTTTGATACTTTTAGGTTTCAACTTTTATGCATCCAAGCTCTATCTGTCAAGAAATTTTTCCTCAAAGCTGTGACCTTGTCCTTATTATCTGAAAAAGGCTTACATAAACACCAATACTGCAGCCTCTCAACACCATTATGTAAATCCTATGTTTATGATGTGAAGGAGGTATTTTCATATGTGTTTTCTCTATTTATCATTTGAAGACTAATTTTGAACAGGTTGTCTATGGTACCTCTACTTATCATGAAGGAGGAAATGTTTGACAAACTGCATGGGCGCTTATTTGACCTCTGTTAAGCAACTGAAGAATGTCCATGAACAAACTGTTTGTGGATCTTTAGACAAACTATATTTATCCTTCAAAAGAGACCCTGTGCTTGCCATTCAAGGGAGGTTTCTTTAGGACTGTGAGGGGTGCCCTTTCTTCTCTGGAAGGAGGCCTTTAATCTAATAGTGTTAACCCTTTGAAAAAGGCTACTTGTTCCAAATCTTAGCCCCCTGAGATTGTGCCTTTATCCTCTGCCTATCGTTTGAAGGAAGCTTCCAAAACACAGTCTTTGTGACCCTTCAAACCTACTATAATGCCCCCTACTTATTTACTGATGATGGTACTTACAAATATAAAACTTCATTCATTTCAAAACTGTGACCCCTGTCCGTTTTTTTGAAAAATACAAAATAGAAGACAAAAGTGAAACCTTGGCATTTATCTTTGATGAAATCATTTGAATCATAATTCCCTTTGCTTTATGAGGACCTGTTAGTAATGTATATCCATTTTGCATAAAATCACTATGAATCTTCAGGATTAAATAACGTGCTTTGTAAATGGTGAGTGCTTGTTGTTATGCATCTTTGAAACAACTCTTTTTCCCTTGACTGTGTTTTCATAAGGTGCAGTGAATTTTTTTTTTACTGCCTTTTACAGCCCAGGTGTATGGTAAGGTATAAGAAGTAGCTTTCCTTCTTATATATTCACTATGATGCCTAGTTTGCTTTAAATCTCTTTTTTCCAGAAGACTGTCGCTGTTGGTTTTATGAGACTGATTTTGAGAGCTGGCCCATACTTTTGGGAAAAAATGTAATTGACCTGAAGCATTGGAGGCAGTATTTTTCTAACATTTTGTGCTCTTTTTTCCCTGATGGAGGTTTTTTGACATTCTTGGCGTTTTGACTTACAGGGATGAATCGTGTATGTGCTCCTCTCTCTAAACTCTATATTTCCCTTAGTCCTTAAAATAGTCAACAGTCCTTTTTACTTGGAGCTATTCCTTGAAAGGTTCTCTTGCCCAAAACTGATTTGTGCCATTTATCCTAGCACCCCTGTAGAGATGCATGAAATTATTTTGATCACTGAAAACCTTTGCTGATATAACATGATGATAATGCTTTAAAGTTCACTTGATCATCTTTCCTCAGACAATGAAACTCTTTATCTTTTCTTGATTTGAACACTTGTGAGCTCTACTAAAAGAGACAAAGCAAGATTTAGTGGTGTGTGACCTAAGGATAGAATAGGGTTTTGTTTTTTGGGTGAGAAGAGAATGATGGCTGACATGATGATGAAAAACAAGGTTTTGGCTTAAAGTAGTCTTTCCAAGGAGTTTTTCCTAAAACACCACCACCTAGACCTATAGATTTTTTCAGAGCTCTTGAATGGCTTCTTAGGCATGAGTAGGTTATCACATGACAAGATGATCAGGGATTGATGGGTAGTCACTTTTTTAAATGTTGGACGGTGGGTTGTATGAAAAACAAAAGATTTTGATGGTAGAGAGACAAACTTATAACAGCTAAAAACAGGGAGGCTTTGCTGAATTGCGATAGGTAGGGAAACTGAAGACTATTCTCATCATATGCTGAAAAGGAGGGGTAGGAAGAAAAAAAAAATTTGAGGTGTTTTCTGCATGACAAATTGACACTTTTGAGATTAGCTTCTAGAAAACTCAGCGAAGGAATCTATTCATCAAAACATGCAAAAATACCGATGACTAACAGTGGCTCCATTTGGGGAGGGCAGCTCCTTTTCAGGAGGTGTCCAGAATTGTAGATCTTTGGCTTGTGAAGACCAGTGCCCTATCCATTGGCGCAAATTTCTCTCTTTCTTGATGCTATTTCTGGAAATTTACAGCATGATTAGAGACAACCTCATCTCTACCTACCCAGCTACTTTTCCTAGCATTTTTTCTTCTTTAGGTGCACTTGGACTAACAATCTCTTGACATGATATTTTTTTGAAAAATAAAAACTATCTATTTCTACACTTATATCTTCTGGGAGTTCAGATTAAACTGATGAACTCCTTTGATTCTCTACCTATACTAGATCAACTATCAAGATTAAGTTGTTTGACAAGATTTCATTCGCTAGACTAAAACATGAAATTGAAAAATCATCAAATCAGGATTAGACAGTCCAATTTGTCATATGTTTGTGGCATAAATACAAGCGGCACACAAATGTTATTTTCGTACAAAATGAGATTTTTAGAAAAATCAGGGTTAGGATACATAGTTTGCTTTTCATCCCTATTTTTCTCTTTGGTTCTGTTTTGAGCGTGTGGAACCAACATCTTTGTTTCCTAATCTACTTTCTTTGATAAGTCGAGCTGTCATATTTTGACTATCATTCTTTTTCACTAACTTATCAGCAATTAATTTAAAACATGTCCAGTTATGATTAGGCTAGATAACTGAACAAGATATCTTTTGAGCAATAGTAGTGGCATTTAGAGTTGCGCACTTTTAGCATGACTATTTTTTGGGTATGGAGCTGTACCATTTCTTTAGAATCTGCCCTCTTTTTCTACTTTTCTTGTTTTTTTTTGTATTTTCTGGTTTTTTACTTTTTCTTCAAACAATCTAGGACTAAAAAGATGCTCACAAGGCTGAGCTTATTTTTCATACCTATCTATCTATGCTAATCTAACCTATACACAATATACATTCATTTATTGAAATCTCTTTTCCAACAAAGCCAATCGAGCAGGTGATTCCATGAGGGATTTTATTTCAGCCTTTTGAGAGTGTTGAAGGAATGAAAAGGCACTTCCACCTTAATTGTTTTCGAACAGTAGTGCCTAAAATTTCTCTGACACTTTGCAACAAACTGTTTTGGGTGGAAAACACTACTCCTTCAGATTTATCAAGGAAAACAACAAATGGATCTTGGAATAATACCTGATCTAGAGGATTTGATGTATAAGATTCATTCAGGATTACTCTTTCTTCCACTTGGCTATGTTCGGGACTCTCTTGAGAAAGAATCTCTTCTCCCTCTTTATGATTATCTGATTTGGCAACTTCAGAATGCAATGTTATGCTACCTTCAAGCAATTTTGGTATGCCCTGATTGAGTGAGATGATTTCTGTTCGTGACCCATTGTCCTGGTGAGTAGGACCATTCTTTAGCACCAAGTCTTCTTGAGAAGATATTCTAGTATCGGCATCAATCTATTTTTTACTTTCAGTATGAGAAAATGCATTAGTAGATAAGTCATTAGTAGAACACATATACATATCTTCTTCATATGTTCTTTACAAAAAATTTTTGATGCTAGCTGTATGCTTAGGATTTCATTGCTTTCTTCTTTTGTTAAAAGGGGTGGTGTCTTTATCTTTCTCTAGATGGAACTATGATGTTTCTCTTCCTTTTGTGACTGCTCACAAGGATGAATGTCTTCTTGAGGAGGTATTACAACCTCAACAAAAATTTGTTCCATTGTTTCTTTATGAGCAATTTCTTTAGTAGGTAAGGTAGGAATGGTACAAACAGGAATATTTTCCTTATATAAAGGTTCAAAGGCTGGTTTTACTCTCAACATCTGATCTGTCTCTTCTTTAGTTAGAGGAGGAGGCATTTTCTATTTTCTTTGGATTGGGAAACAATTGTTTTCCTTCTCTAGAGAAAACTGATTACGAGGTTGGATATCTTCTTGAGCCTCATCTAGTAGGGGTGATGAATCATAATTTGTGTCTTCAGAGAGAGCCTGTGGGTTTTCTCCTACTTCTTGATGGATTTTATCTTCAATCCACTCTTCTGGATGTTTGGAATAGTTAGCATGTGATTCATGAGTTGCTTCTGATAGATTTTCAAGAGGCCAATTTGCTCGTATAAACTGAAATGACTCAAAGCACAAAGGTAGAGATCCTAAAGGTTTTGTTTTTTCTTCCATTTCAGATTTGATTTCATCCTCAACTAGTACTTATTGGCTGTCAAGATATTTATCTTGGGTATGAAAGGTATGGACCTTGTCTAAAAGATCCTCAGTATGCCAATTTCCTAAGTCTTCATCAATGTTTACAAGGTGTTGTATGAGGTCTTCAGATTGATCACAAAAATTTTTAGCCAATGATAGAGATGTACAATGCCCTATATAGTGTTTAGAAAATACTTTATGTAAATCCTTCAAAGAAAACAATATGCAAGGTTCTAGCCTTTCATTCCAATTTCTCGCTTTATCTTCTAATGTTCCCATAAACATTTTCATGAGGTAGTCCTCGTGCCATTCAACCTTTAACCTCCATATGTATATATGAAATTTTATGAGGTGTAACGAAGGGTCATCAACCTTTTCATCTTGAAATATAGGTAGGTCTTTTATCCAATTTATTTCAGGCATTTTGTGTGGGAATCCAGGGATATGTTCTCTACTCATCAGAGCATATCTCTTTTATATCCATGGATCCATCCTTGTTAATAAGAAAGGATCATTGTGTCTTTTCAACCAGTCTAAAATTCTCTACTAGTGGAGTCTTTTGGTCTAATGAGGGTTGTGGAGTCACCAGGTGGAAGATTTCAACTTTGTTGTCCACCATCAACATGATTGGGATTTCTCAATGCATTCCCATGAGATTTTATAAGGGCTAGTGGAGTAATAGGCCTACTGGAGGCTAGTGGAGTTTCCAGGTGGACGTCCTTGAGGTTTATGGTGCACCACCAATATTGAAAAATATGTTTTTTAGGAAAATTCTTTTCTAGAAAACTTTTATGTGAAAACTTGTAAGAATGACTTTAAAACTCAGTTCAACAGTTTGCTAGATTGTTGAGAAAGATATAGTTCTATTCTTAGGCTATTTTGTTGATTTCTTATGTTTAGATGAAGATTTCTGAATTTCTAAGTTGTACTTATTTTTTCACTGATTTTAGAGGTTGCATCACAATCTTTGTGTTTTTTGAAAAAGTAAGTCAACAAGATAGTATGTTTATGAAATTTTGGTTTTTAGTTTGGAATATTGGGCCTACTGGAGGGTAGTGGAGTTTCCAGGTGGATGTTTTTGTTTTGTTTTTAGAGATATGTATTTATGGTCCACCACCAATAACTGATAAATAGCCAATCTAGGGATGTTTTTGGGTTTTCTGGGTTTCTATATGTAGCCCTAAGCTTTGTAAGAATTTCCTATAATTGAATCATAATTTTGCAAAGATGGTGAAACAATAAGAGTTTACTCTAAATGATTTTATAGGATGTTTGTCTAATTTTAATTTTGAAGGAGTAATGAGTCTCCAAGAGTTTGGTAGACTTTTATGCACTTAGCATGTCCCACCGTGATCGCCATTATGTTATAGTGAGTGGTGGGATAAATCGACAAGATAGTCTTCTTAAGGGATGCTGAAATGTTTAGGGAAGTCTAAGTTTGTTTATTACTCATAGTCCCACTGTGATCGCCATTATGTTAGGGTCCCGTGATTTGGCAGATTGGAAAGCCAAATGACAGGGTAACATCAATCCAACTTTGGAGTCCTAGGACCTAGCCTTCCTGGACTCAGAGAGGGCTCTCTCTATTTATGCAAAGGATGTAAACTTGTTTGCTTTTTGTATATTTGATTTTAGGCTAGTTGTTAAGTATGTTTTTAGTTTGTTTTGGGTTTTTGAGGGGAACTGATCAGAAAATAGATAAAAAGTTCTTCTGATCAACTGGGATATGGGGTCGAAAAGGTCGAGACTGTCTCAATGGTGGACAAGGTATTGGCCGATTTGGTCGAGGTAAATGGATTCTTTGGGTGAAAGTTAAATGAGATGGACATTAAGTTTGTGAAAGACAAAGAGATTTTAAGCATAGATAGTTAAACAACAAGCATTCATTAGGTAGGGCTGACCATTAATCTCTATGAATGAAACTCAAACTGATAGATGTAGAAAATAAATAATCTAGTGATACATAGAAGTATAAGACCCTGTAACTTTGGGAAAATCACCTTCAGATTTTTGGGAAAAAAATAAGATAAAAAAACAACTTAGTCTATGAAGAGGGAACTCCTAAACATCATATCTTGAGCTATTGGGAACTTTGAAATAAGACTGCAAAGCATGGACAAAGGGCAAGATCGAAACAATACCTCTTTGACTTAACTAAGACAACCAATAATTCAGAGAGAGATTTCAATGATGGAGTTTTGATTAGCTATGAGTAAGCAGGGCATACCATGAATCATACTAGATAGCATACATAATAACCATTAATGAAATTGATAACTAGTTCTTAGGGTACCGAAGAGCAATTAAGAATTCTGTTGCATGACCAAGAAAGATGAAAACATTTAAGCTGTAATGAATCAAGAAATTTGAGGTGCCTCCATGGGCATATCTCAAACTTATTCTTTACTGAACTACAAAAAGCGAGAAGCATGAAAACATGTATGAAAAACTAATAAAAAATAACAGATAAGGGACACAATACCATTCACCAAACCATAGAATCCTACATACAATCCTCCTCCACCATCAAAGTCAAGCAAGAGATCATCCACTTCATAAGACAAAGTATTTCTTCAAAGCTTGTAATGCTATGTATTGTTCTATAACATCAAGTTCAGCCTCTAGTTACAATGAATCCTCTTAGATTATATAGGCCAAAGAGAAAGAAACCCTCCTAGAGCAACTAGAAGGCCATTGGCCTAATACAAATATATGATTTTGTCCTTAAGGCTTTGCAAAGCCCAAGGCACAAAATATCTTCAAAAATATGTTTTTAAGCTAAAAATAGCAAGGAAATTGACTTCTAATATCTGAAATAGAGTTAAAAATAGCTAAATTCACATTTGGATGGCCACCTTCAGAAAACTGTTTTTTTAGCCAAAATGCTACAGGAGCGTAGTTCCAGAAGAAAGCCTGTTTTACAGATAACTTTTTAGGGACTTCCCGATGTCAAAATGAAGCCCTTGATAGCTCGTTGGAAAGCCCTAGATGTCTAGCTTCTGGAACTACTTTAGTTTTCTCAAACTAATCAATGGAAGTCTATCAAAAAGTGGACTGAGTGAAAAAAACCTAGGAGGGTCTCATCTGCTGATATGTGAGGAAAAAAGGTGAATTTTAACTGATTTTCGCCTCTTTGGGGGACCAAAACACCTTCATTTGATCTGAAAATTTGTGAGTAGATGCTCCCAAATTTAATGCATTCAAAAAATTTATTTTCATGAGCTGAGGATGATCCTACCAAACATGACAGTGCCTAGAAAAACGTACAATTAGGGCCAAAAAACACAAAAAACAAGATCATGTCAAAATTTGCTCAATTTTGGTGAGCGGACCCCTTATGGGTTCTTAAAAGCATGCAAGGAAGTTAAAGCCAAGATATCAAGCCTAGATATGTCTTTTTCCTCTTTTTTCACCGAGCGCCTCCTTTGGGCAGTTTTGAGCCTTTCTTGAGCAATTTTGAGTTTTCTTTGGGCAAATTGATTCAATTTCTTGTAATGCCCAGTCATCTTCCTTTGCAAACCCAAGTCTTTGTTTGCCTTGTCAAATTTTTCTTCTAAATGATTGTTAGCTCTTTCAGGTCATGATTCCTTATCATTTTCTATCTCTTGGGCAAGCAATTGTGTGAGAGGATATGATTGGGCAAGGGCTGCTTCTTCTTCCTCAATATCATCAAATTCGCCCATATACTCTTCAAGCTTGACTTGTGCTTTATATGCTTCCCTTTGGTATTTGAATGCTCGAGCCTCATAAATTGTCATTTTCCCACTTATTTGTTTATTTTGCATTTGTAGAAAGTGTATGAGGTTCTTCGACCTTTCTAGATCAGTTTCTAAGTCATGGATTTGGGCTTCTCTGTTTTACAAAAGTGACTCAAGGATTTTGGCTTCATCATCTCCAACATCACTATCTATTTGTATGATGTCAAAATCGCTTTCTTGTTCATGGCTACTCTCCTGCTGTTCAAATTTTTCTTTGCCCTTGCTTTGGATAGACTTCTTTGCTCTTTTTCTCCTTGGAAATTCAACAATACTCTTCTTAGGCATTTTGTCTCTACTCCTTAGTGCCCTAGTGACATTACTAGTCACTGCTGGAGTGATTTTCTTCTTTGCAGATTTGGTGTTTTTAGCATTTGGTGCTTTTGGAGAATGAATCATGGCCCCTTTCCTAAGAAAGGTAGAAAGAACATGTTTTTGGCTGTGTTGAGGAGAAGAGAGAGGAGGTTTCATCACTGGCACTTGTTCAACTTGATCTTTTATACTGCTGCCTCCATCATTACTTGCTTTGCTGCACTGTTCACTGTTTTCCTCACTGTTTTGAGTTTGTTTAGGGCTGCTAGCTTTATCATCTCTTTTTGTTGCTTGACTATCTTTACTGCCTGTCTGTGGACTGCCTTGTGTAGCCTCCTTACTGTCTTGAATTTGTTGAGGGTCACCTTCATTATGACTGTTTTCTTTGTCATTTTGCATGTTGTCACCTCCCTCACTGTTTTGAAATTGTTCTAGGCTGCCAACCTTACCATCACTGCATTGAACTTCTTCTTGTGGGCTGCCTTTACCATGCTCATTGTTTTCAATTTTTTCACATTACCTACTTCCATCATGACTGTCTTCATTGTCATTTTGCAAGTTGCCATCATCTTCATTGTTTTCCTTAGACTCTATGTGTGGGCTGCCACCATGGTCACTGTTTTCAATTTTTTTACATGAGATACTTCCATCATGACCTTCTTCATTGTCATTTTGCAAGCTGCCATCATCTTCACTGTTTTCCTTAGACTCTATGTGTGGGCTGCCACCATGGTCACTACTTTGCTGGGAGGTGCTTTTTTCACTGTCCCTTTGATTGGTTTCATGACTTTGTTGAGGACTATTGTGTTCCTCATCATTTCTGCTTGCTTGAGGATTGTCACTATGCTTACTGCCACTTTGTTTCTCATCACTGCTTTGAACCTCTTCCCTTTTCTCTTCATCATCACTACCCTGCTACTCTTCAGTCTGTTCTTCATCCTCACTAGTTCACTGCTCT
Organism: Pinus albicaulis; assembly: GCA_034641835.2. NCBI lineage: Eukaryota > Viridiplantae > Streptophyta > Pinopsida > Pinales > Pinaceae > Pinus > Pinus albicaulis. Next base: position 1,274,109,234 of record CM076570.1, on the reverse strand, counting down.
TCAGTTTGTTCTTCATCATCACTAGCTATGGGTGGATTGTCCCCATGCTCATTTTCACTGCTTTACTTAGTATCACTATGTTCCTCATCATCAATAACTTCATGGCTGCTTTCATAAGACTACTCTTTTTCACTAACAATCATAGGAGATTCTTTCTTTTGAGGAGTAGTTTGACTCAATGAAGGAGAGAAAAAGTGAGTGGAGGGTGAGGAGGACATGTGACATGGGCCATGAGATGAAGAGGCAGTCATAAAATCTAGATGAGAAATGAAAGTCTCCCAAGAAACTCCTTTCTTTTCAAGCTGGTGAAGGATGATGATTTTGATGAGAGAATGATGGAAAAGACTAGCCTTTTTCTGAGTAGGAGGTCTCTGTTGGACAAGGGAGGACATCTTGTCTATATATTTGCAGAGGAAGAAAGGGAGATTCAGCAGCTGAGTTCTTGTGAAATGCATGAGAAGCCTGATGTGATAGGAATAAACTTGGGAATATCTCCCTTCACATGTGAAATACTTCATGATAACTCTCATGAGGTGGGCATAGTTGTTCAATAAGTGAGAAAAACGAAATATAGCTTGGCAAGCATCCTGATGGTCTAGTTTTAGGAAGGTTTTGTAGTGGTCTAGGTCTAAATAGGCTTGTTTGAACCATTTCTCACCAAGGTAGGGAATCTTGGTGGCCTTTGACACTGACCTAGGAGTGAGAAAAAAATCAAGGCCTGGTATGTGAACATGTTATCCTTGCAGTCTCAGGGCAAAAAATTGTGTCAAGGGAGGGTGATTGATGACCTCTTGGACTTTTTGGAAAAAATTAAGGCACTACCTCCTGAAAATTAAAAAGAACTAAAAGGGAGTCATTTATTTCCTGAGTTGGAGTAGGCTCAAACCTGTTGTGAAATCCACCCTTGCTGACATTCCTTGGAGGCATAGTTGTTTAGACTTTCCTTCACTCTCTTATCAAAATAGGTCTTTCAAATGAACTAAAAAATAGATCTCTTCTATAAGCATTGTATTTCTTTCTTAGCTGGCAAACAAGTTTCTTTTTTTAATGAAAATTAGTTTCCTTCTCAAGAACTGTGTTTTTCCTTGTCACTGAGTGAAAATACCTTCAAAATAAATCTATCCTTTCCTTTATGAGATTGTTTCCTCTTTTACCTATTCATTAAAAACAGGTCTTTAAACTGTAAATAGGCCTCCTTTCTCAACAGCCACTATTTTTCAAGCAAACAGGGTACTTTTGAAAAAACTATGTTTCCCCTTTGAAATCATTGTTTTCCCTTTAAGATCATTGTTTTTCTTCTTTGAAATCATTGTTTTTCTTCTTTGAAATCATTGTTTTTCTTCTTTCAAATCACTATTTTTCTTCTTCCTTACAATTTTTATTTCAAACTCTTTTTAACTCAAAAACTTAGGCAGAGAAAACATAAATACCTCTTAGAAGGAGACCCAACTGTTTTTTGGCAATGTTGAGGGTTTAGGAGGATGGAAATCACCTCCCTTTAGCATGGGCCCGGGTGGTCAAAACTCCATTCAGAAGTGGCCTGGGAAAACGCGTCGCGTGTTGATGACTAAATGCTGGGCGGTGGGCCATTCAGGAGTGGCTCAGGCAAACACACGCGTGTTGATGACTCAAAGCCAGTGCTTGCATAGGCACATCACGTCGCCCGACAAGCACGTCATGTCCTGTGTTAATTTCTTCTGGACACAGCTACAGGCACACCGCGAGTGTTTCCAGGTGCTTCGCGTGCACCGTGAAACTTCCAAGGCGTTTGAACTTTGTTTTCTCCTCCTGCTAAGTGTTTGCCCAATGACTTATGAAACATTTTGATCGAATCCCCTATGCTTTATGATGGTTTTTAAAACATGTTTTCCCCCTTTTTATCTTTGTATTTGGAAAGAGAGGTTTTGTCTTTGTTGAAGGATGACTGATTCACCTTTTTTCTATTTGCAAGGTATCTTTTAAGTTGTCCTTCTCAAAACCGTGATGTGTTTATCTCTGCTACATCATTCAAGGATGGTATTTTATCAAAAAGTCTTTTTTTCTTTTCTTTTAAAATAGTTTTTTTTCCATAGGTGAGTTTTAGTCAATTTTTAAAACCAACTGTTTGTGCCTAAAAAACTATCTGAAAAACACTATACTTATCCTTGGAAAGCTGTCTTTAAACTAGATAACTGTGTTATGCCCTTTCCTAGTTTTTAGAGGTATACATCATCAAAATTGTTCCTTTGCTTTGGTTTGTTACTAGAATGAACTCTTTCAAACACATTATCTCTCATTTTTCCCATTACTGAAATTTTTTCTTAAACACAATGTTAATACTCGGAGATTTGACCCTCTGCTTATTTGTGAAGGAGGCCATAAAAATGTGTTTCTGACCCTTTGCTTATTTTGAAGGAGGTCCTATCAAAACACTTTCTGGGCACGTTTTGATACTTTTAGGTTTCAACTTTTATGCATCCAAGCTCTGTCTATCAAGAAAATTTTCCTCAAAACTGTGACCTTGTCCTTATTATTTTAAAAAGGCTTACATAAACACCACTACTGCAGCCTCTCAACACCATTATTTAAATCCTCTGTTTATGATGTGAAGGAGGTATTTTCATATGTGTTTTCTCTGTTTATCATTTGAAGACTATTTTTGAGCAAGTTGTCTGTGGGCCCTCTACTTATCATGAAGGAGGAAATGTTTGACAAACTTCATGGGCGCTTATTTGACCTCTGTTAAGCAACTGAAGAATGTCCATGAACAAACTATTTGTGGATCTTTAGACAAACTACGCTTATACTTCAAAAGAGACCCTATGCTTGTCATTCAAGGGAGGCTTCTTTAGGACTGTGAGGGGTGCCCTTTCTTCTCTGGAAGGAGGCCTTTAATATGATAGTGTTAACCCTTTGAAAAAGGCTACCTATTCCAAATCTGGGCCCTCTGAGACTCTGCCTTTACCCTCTGCCTATCTTTTGAAGGAGGTTTCCAAAACACAGTCTTTGTGACCCTTCAGACCTACTATGAGGCCCCCTACTTATTTACTGATGGAGGTCCTTACAACTATAAAACTTCATTCATTTCAAAATTGTGACCCCTGTCTCTTTGTTTGAAAAATACAAAATAAAAGACAAAAGTGAGACCTTGGCATTTATCTTTGATGAAATCATTTGAATCATAATGCCCTTTTCTTTATGAAGACCTATCAGTAATGTATATCCTTTTTGCATAAAATCACTGTGAATCTTTAGGAGTAAATAATGTTCTTTGTAAATGGTGAGTGCTTGCTATTATGCATCTTTGAAACAACTCTTTTTCCCTTTACTGTGTTTTCATAAGGTGCAGTGAATTTGTTTTTGACTACCTTTCAGAGCCCAAGTGTCTGGTAAGGTATAAGAAGGAGCTTTCCTTCTTATATCTTCATTATGATGCCTAATTTTCTTTAAAGCTATTTTTTCCAGAAGACTATACTATTGGTTTTATGAGACTGATTTTGAGAGCTGGCCCATACTTTTGGGAAAAATTGTAATTGACCTGAAGCATTGGAGGCAATATTTTTCTAACATTTTGTTCTCTTTTTTCCCTTATGGAGGCTTTTTAACATTCTTGGTGTTTTGACTTACAGGGATGAATCCTGTATGTGCTCCTCTCTCTAAACTCTGTATTTCCCTTAGTCCTTAAAATAGTCAACTGTCCTTTTTACTTGGAGTTGTTCCTTGAAAGGTTCTCTTGCCAAAAACTGATTTGTGTCATTTATCCTATCACCACTGCAGAGATGCATGAAATGATTTTGATCACTGAAAACCTTTGCTGATATAACGTGATGATAATGCTTGAAAGTTCACTTGATAATCTTTCCTCAGACAGGGAAAATCTTTCTCTTTTCTTGATTTGAACACTTGTGAGCTCTACTAAAAGAGACAAAGCAAGATTTAGTGGTGTGTGACCTAAGGATAGACCGAGGTTTTGTTTGTTGGGTGAGAAGAGAATGATGGATGCCATGATGATGAAAAACAGGGTTTTGGCTTAAAACAGTCTTACCAAGGAGTTTTTCCTAAAACACCACCACCTAGACCTACAGATTTTGTCACAGCACTGGAATGGCGTCTTAGGCATGAGTAGGTTAGCACATGACAAGATGATCAGGGATTGAGGGGTAGTCACTTTGTTAAATGTTGGACAGTGGGTTGTATGAAAAACAAGAGATTTTTATGGTAGAGAGACAAACTTATAACAGCTAAAAATAGGGAGGCTTTGCTGAATTGTGATAGGTAGGGAAACTAAAGACTATTCTCACCATAGGATGAAAAGGAGGGGTAGGAAGATAAAAATTTGTTTGAGGTGTTTTCTGGATGACAAATTGATAGTTTTGAGATTAGCTTATAGAAAAATCAGCCAAGGAATCTTGTCATCAAAACATGCAAAAATACTGATGACTAACAAGTACTTCTTTTATTTCTTGGATCTTGAGGCGGTCAACTCTGGTCCCTTTTTGGGATACGATGAATCCTAACAGTCTACCTAGATTAACGCATAAGACACACTTCAGAGGGTTCAAGCATAGGTTGTGTTGTCGAAACCATTGGAATACCAACCGTAAGTTCTCCATATGGTCACCTCGTTTCTTGGGTCGTATTGTGAGGTCATCCAAGTAAGATAAGATGAGTTAAGTCAGATTGTGGAAGATATAATTCATGGCCTGCTGGAAGGTGGCTCTAGAATTTTTAATACCGAAAGGCATAACTTGATATACAAACGTGCCCGAGGGGGTAGTGAACGCAGTCTTGTACCGATCCATATGACAGATTTGAATCCATCCATGAAGGATAAGGCCTCATGATCGGTGAAAGAATCAATGACTTAGTCGATGAAAGGGGTAGGGTAGTTGTCCTTAGGACAAGCATTATTTAAATCTCAAAAAATGGTGTAGATGTAGATGGTGCCATATTTTTTCATGACAGGTAGAGGGTGGGAAACCCATGATGTGTAGGCAATTGTGTAGATGAATCTAGTTTTATGAATCTTTTCTATCTCTTTTTTTATTTCTTCTTCTTTGGATGGGTGTAATTGATGCTACTTTTGGTAGACTGGTGATACGTCAGGTCAGGTGTCAATATGGTATTCTACAATGTTGGGGCTTAGCCCTAGAATTTCAAAATAATCCCATGCAAAGATATTTGTCTACTCTTTTATTAAATTTGAATAAGCAACTACCTCATATGGGGAGAATATTTCCCCTAGTGATATTTCTTCGGTTTCTCCTAGTTTTCTCGAGATATTCACCTTCATGGTTAGCGAAATATTTGACATATTCCCTTATTTAAACACATCAGGTGTTGGGATAGGGTTTTTGAACCAATATACCTTCATATATGGGAGGAATTATTTGGATTCAATGGCATAAATATCTTAGATTTTTGGTTTTCAAGGCACGAATGTTTTTTTTGGAAGTAAAAACGAGCAGTGATGCATTGAGTCCCACAGACATTCTAGTTTTTTTATGGCCTGTAAAATATATTCATCAGAGCGAAACAAGGTCTAAGGGGGATTTAGTTTGTGCAAGGCCATGAGGAAGTGGTTCAGACCTAACAGTGTTGGTTCACAGACATGAATATGATTATGTGGTTGATGTCATGGAACCAGATGAGGTTGGCAGGGTGTATATGGGTTGGGTTTGCACTGTCAAGGGTAATACTATTATTGTGGTGGTTGCAGCGGTCTTGAAACCAAGGAAATATTAGGAGACAACACAATTAAAGGTTCACATGCATGATGAGATGAATCGTATATTGTGTTGTGTGTCGTCATCGTTACATGGTGGAATAATTTCCATCATGGTTGTTTTTTTGAGAGAAAATTCATGTGTTTTTGGTGGTGTACTAAGGATATGCGAACCTTCCTTTACTTGAATATTATGTTTAACACAGAGGTGCCAAAATTATTTCAACATGGGGCACATCGTTGTTTCATGGTTATGGCTCATGCACATAGTGCATAGAGTAAAGGTACCTAACAAGTAGATGGTGTGAGAACCAGCACTACTCTCCATGCTAGATGTGGATGCTTGGATATGGTTGGGAATCGTTGCATTTTCATGCTTTTTCCACCTCTAAGTCTTCGGTCTTGGGTTGTGTGGATCCTTTGGGGAGTCTTGACTCAATGCTGCTCTTACCAATCATAACCTTGTGAGGTATTCACAATTCATAGTGTGGTCAAATTTCGAGCATATCCTATAGTAGCAACACGTGATCTTATCTTTATTAGAGATATGGATATGTTGTATGGTTGTGACCATGCAAATATTGTCAATGAGTTTCTTGAATTCCTGAAATTTATTGACCATGTGGTCATTTCTATCACAAAGATAGCATGGTATTCTTGGCTAGTTTCGTGCCCTGCTAATATCATTGGTCGCCTTATCTTTCCTAGGGTTTTGGTGATGATGGGGGAAAGGCCACATTGCACTTGGATTCCTAGGTTTAAGACTGGTTACATCCAGATATTTGGTGACCAATGAGCATATGACGTCTAACATAGGCAGAAATCATGGGATGTAAGAATAATGTATACCTTGATGGTTCTCTTGGAAAATAAGACAAGACTGTTGCTCTTTGGTTTTATACTCCCTTTGGACCACCTAAGTGATTAGGTACCATTTTCGAAATGATAGTAAATGTGGGATCTGAGGAATCAAATGATTTTGTTTGTCACATAGTGCACAGGCTTAGGATTGTCCATGGAGGGTGGTTGGGGTGTAGAAATTATACAAACACATGTATATCAATGGATTCAATCCAATCAAGCAATGTACTAAAGCTATATGTTGAATCCTTCTACAAATTAATTGCATAAAATAAACACGATCGCCAATCACAACATGTAAAGAAAGAATAAAATCAAACCACAACACATATATTTTCTCAGGGAAATATTACTGCTCAAAACCCCTCTATCATATATTGTATATTCCACAAGGGATCCTAAAAAAATTACAATGCACTCTTCCCATAAGAGTCTCGTGCACTCTACCTATCGTCTCACACTGATCCAGACAAATTCGAGTCAACACTTAGCCAATTCTCAGACTGTCTTTAGCCTGTGTTGCTCATGCAATTCATGAGGATTGAAATCCCTATTCTTTAGGCATTTCATCCTTTCTCAACTGCATTAAGTATCATGGGCATCTTGTGGTGTTTTAACTACATCTCGGCAGCTTGCTAATATCACAACTGATAGTTAACTTCCCTTAAACCTTTATCTCAACCGGGTCTCCACTAGATCTGACATGCATGTAACTATTAATAGTAAATAATCAGTTGCATGGTAGATCATTGCATGTGAATTAAATCTGATTTAATTCACTTGATCTCTCACTAGTGTGACAAACAGTTACAGCTAGTTCAACTGACTTTAACTCACTTAACTGAGTTAACTGGTTTCTCATTCATTAAAATAATGCACCAACTACATTTTTAACTCCATAACTAATAGAATTACTCCACATGCCTCACCAACCACCCTCAACTCAAAATTCATGAGCTAACTCAGTTTATCACACTCAATCAACTATTACAAGTGATTATGAGATACGATTACATTTTATTGTCCAATTTAATTAAGGGATAGTTAAATTTGACCCATATCCAATTAAATAAATTGAATTTCACACTAATATATCGCTAGGACCCATCAATACATGACCTATGGTCCCAAAATAGTGTAGGTGTTGTCATGTTGTTTCTAGATGCCAATTTCAATGTTTCTTGTTGCAAACTTCAACACTCCCTCTCAACAAGAAAGGAATCAATATGTCTCGATCCCATACCTTGGAATGTCCTTGCATGCACACATGCACCTCTTGCATGCGACATGCAACCTTTCATGCAACACTTCTCTAGTGTTGTTTGCACATGCAACTCTTGCATGCAACACTTCTCTAGTGTTTCTTGCACATGAAACTTTTGCATGCAACACTTCTGAATAACCTCCAAACAACTAAATCGGTATAATGCTTCTATCATCAAATTCTTCTAACTGCTGCTAGCTACTGCACATGTATACTGGAATCCCTGCGTTGTTGACATCTGCATCCATGCACTTTGCACTGCTATCAACTCTGATCTCCACTCCAGTGTCCGACACCTGTCTCTCTGATTTTTGTCTTCCTGACATCTTACTGCATCAATCTAATCGATCCTTCCTGCTACTACTGTACTATAGGTTCCTTGTAGCTAGGATCGATCCATGACACCCACCATCTCAATGAACCTTGCCCAAATTACTTCTTAGGATTAATTTTTCACATCGCCCCACCTCACACTTGGAGGTATATTTCCATGTGATCCCTCTGCCAACCTGGCTCAAAATTTATCTACTTGAGTGGTTTTTGCCACTACCTGAACCTCCAATTGTGGCTGCTCCACGTCTCTAGGTTCATTCTTTGGAACCAAGAGTACCTCATCTGCATGAAAATCAAGCTCCCTCTCAAGGGACAATTGCATGGCTTTCTCACACTTCCCCATGGTACATCCCTTGCATGTGTCTATCTTCGCAAGAGTACCCTTTGGAAGCCTTGTAGAAATCTGTTGCATGACCTTAAAATATCCATGGTGTAACTCACCCTCATCCTAGCTAACCACTTTGTCTGCTTTAGCCATCAATTTTGTGAAGTGCTCTACATCAAGTTTATAGAGATTCTTCACACGAATCCCAATATTCTTAGCTTCTCCTGTGGCTTTGTGTCGAAGGAAAGATTTCCCTTCACTGAAAACCACATCATAGACTCTATCCCCCAACATTTCAACTCAAACTAAATTCCTTTTCAAACCTCGTACATGCATTACATATTTTAATAAGAAGGGTTTACTTGAATGTCTCTGGAAGGTAAATGTACCAATCTCGGTAGCACTATACCTTCCGTCATCACCCATTTTGATATGAATCCGGAGGTCCTTCTCCTCCAAGATACTGGAAATTTCTTTGTTTCTCGTGATGTGGAAAGATGCACCACTATCCAAGTACCATCCTAATCCCATCGCACTTGACACCATGCATGCGATCAACGAGAAGTCCAACTCAAATTGTGAGGCCAAAGCCTCATCAGCTATAGATCCCAAAGCCTTCTTGTTCTTCTTCTTTTATGTACAATTAGTGGCACAATTTCCATGATAGTGATAGTGAAAACACTTATGTAATATCCAAAAATGGAGAATGCAGTAATACAAAAACATAAAAATTGAAAACTGTAGCAATGAACAAATAATCTAAATACACCATAAAAATGCACAAAATAGTTGATCCATTTTATTATTAGGAGGTGGAAAACCAAGTACAAAAGTGCTCAAAATATGAGATCGTAAAGCCAAACAAGTGGCATAGAATGATCCTGAAGTCCTCCCACAAGAGGGATTGCGTAACTATTGGACTGTTGGAAGGAATACTGTGTTGTCCCTACTATAAATGTCGGGACTGAAACTACTAGTTGAAATTAAAAATGTAAATCTGGCACTTCTAGACTCAGATGATGTTGGGATTTCAAATTCAGGATCGATGATGAATACCAAAGATAACCCAGGAAGGATTTCTAAATATGACAAACTTGGAAAATCACCCTCTTAGGGCCTGCAACATATGACTGTTGGGTATGTATATCTAAAGCATGAACTGATCATAAGATGCTTCAATATGATACAATCAGATCTATGGTTGAAGGATTGATCCCTTCTAGATCGTCAAGCTAGAAGCTCAGGATCTAGATCCTCCTTTCTCCTCCACTAAATGCAGCTGTTGAATACACAATAGCTGAGTAAAACTGCACTGTCAAGGATGGAGACTCTATAGCCTGAGGCTAGATAATGCAAATCAGTGCCAGAATGATGGAGTAATATCAACAAGGTGAGGGGAAGTTCCCCCATAGGATTTGCAGTTGAAATACTGGAAACTTCATTCTTCCTTTATATCTACAAGACTGGATTGCACAATTCCTGAAGGAACTTGTAGGGTGTGGAACCTGATTATCTTGTTTATTTTGTATCACAGCATTCAACCCTTATTATTAATGGGTAGAAATGCTGCTCATAATTAAATTATTCATGGGGGGTCTGGGGGGGCTGCTGCGACTTCATGGAGCCCCCCCTGGTGGGGGGTTTCGAGGGGAGCCCCTCGAAGCTAAAAACAAATGTAAAATTTCCTTGTAAATGTATCATAATTTCTAGTCAATCTGGGTCGTTCAATAGGCGGATGATCTGACAGTATAAGTTATGTTTGATTTATGGTCTTTTTTCCCTAGAAGGCAACCCATCATTTTTTATGAGGGTATTATATTGCAGCTCTGGATTGTAGGTGTATTCTCAGAGCAAGAAACAGATAGGGAGATTGTGAGAGAGAAAAGAGGATATTACAGTGGATCTGCTGTATATTGTGTCTCTTCATTTTGCTGGATAATATAAAGGAAGGACTGGTTTTTCGGGGTGGACGTAGCCCAAATTGTATCAATGCACGTATATCTGTGTCTCTCTCGTTTTACGTGTTTTCTGTGTTTGTGTTTTCCGCATATTTTGTGTTTCATTTCTCTGTAATATATAATTTTCTAATGGAACTAATACTGCATGGAGGTATGAAATGTTGGCCTGAATACCGGATATGAATATACTACTACTGGAAGACTGGTCTTGCAGAACGAGGTGAATGGATGAATCCTCCACCAGTTTCCTAGCTGAAAATGCTAGAAACAAGCTCTGCCTCTCAAACCCTCAAGCAGGAATGTGTAATTCTTGACAATGAATGTCCTATAGAGAGGGGATGAATGTGGAACCAATGCCTGATGATGTATGACATTTCAAAGTAACCTTACCAGAGTAGGCACTCGAAGTCCCTTGTGGGTAAGGGTGGGATTTCCGCTCAGAAACACTCATGTGCTAAACAACACTGTAGGCTTAGCTAAATAGCTAAAGCATGCATAGATATGTCAAATGAAAAATCCATATCTAAATAGATCAATAATCAAAATCCAAAGCATGTCTTCTATTGCTGCATTCATATTCCTTATATGGTTTTTGAGCCTTCCATAGCCCCGACCCACCTCATAACTGCGCTGTACATGTGGCCACTAGCCTCCATGAATACTGCACTGTCTCTCCATGATCTCCACCATATCTGTATTTAATCCCCACTCTCTCCATCATGTGTGCATTAGATGCACCACTTCCTCCACTATTTCATCCTTAGTTCTCTATGATCTTACTATTAATGCACCATGATCTCATTTGACTTCCTCCATGATCTCCATGATCTTATCATTAATGTTGCATGATATCCACTCTTTCTTCATTAAGAAGCTTCTCCACTACTCCATAATGTAGATATACTTCTAAATTATCCACATATTCACATCAAATGTGGATTTTATTCATCTATGGGGTTTATGGGTCCCTCCACTCTCTTATTTACTTAATTAATTAAGAAAAGTAAGAAATCTAATATTCCAATTATCTGATGGAAAATTGGGAATATTATATTCCTCCCCGCCAAAATGTTGCTTGTCCTCAAGCAACTGCAAAATTGGATGCTACAACAATACATTTCCCTCCAAATGGCATCCTCATATGGAAGGCCTCTCCATCTACTCCTATGTGTTATGCATGCCCAACACCAAAGCTGCCTCTCTAGAATGTCTAAAATGGCCTCCAACTGAAAATTTAGATGTCTCTCCTCATCAATGAGTCTCCAAGTGGCAACCATATGATGTCCAAGCTTCTCCTATATGCATGCAATACATAAATTGAAGTGGTATCTTCCAAAAGTGGAAGGTCCCCCATCATAAACTATCTCTCCATCCCATGCTACATGAAGTAGATTGTATCTCTCTATGCTTCCATCCTTGGCCCTGTTGTGTAATGTTCCCAAGTTTAGCCTCAAGCTAAAATGGAACATTATAGTTGCATTTTTTTTTTGTTTAATAAAATGGGGAAGGAGACACTTTAGCCCCTTTTAGATGAAGAAATAACACTCCTAATGTGAAAGGGAGGTGAATAAAGTAGCTGAAATAAACACCAAGGGTGTGAATGGAACCCAACTCACTTGATTAGTCACCTTTGACTAAAGTCAACAATGCTGCCCAAGGAGGAAGAGGCTTCCTAGAGAAGCTGCAAAGTTTTTGAGGGAAGACACTTTCATGAGGGTGGAAACCCTAATTGGTGGGACCATGGTGGAGAGGATTTCTCTCACTTTATATGGAGGAGATGGCAACCCATTTGGATAGGCTATGGTTTTAGAGATTCAGACTTTGTGTCTGCAAAGCTTGCATCCCCGGGCTGTTTAGCAGGGTGATGGTGCCCTCAGGCACTAGGGTGTTCCCGGTTGGGAATCCCTACCTCTTCCTCAAGGAAGGATGAGGATTGAGCTACATTTCCTCAATCAAACATTGGCCACATCTACATTCATCTTCTACAATGTTATTTTTGCAGCAGAGAGGACGTTGTGTTGTTGGGTGCAGCAAGAGAGGAACTCATGGAGTCTCTCTTATCTAGTTTTCTTCAGTGGAGGAGTGATCTATTCATTGGAGAATTTGCAAGGAGGATTCCCGAGTTGTATTTCAGAACAGTTACATGAGTCCACACTTCCATCATCTCCCACTGCGCAGTCCATGGAGGAAACTGCGTTATTTTGGTGGAGGCAGTGAGAGAGGGGTTTCTGGAGCTTCAGAGGAGGATGTTTTTGAGACAAAGGGATCAACCCTTTGTATTGGAGACATGATCAGAGGAGGGAAATCATATTTCAGATCAGCCATAGCCTCATTCTTATTTTTCTTCAGTTGCAATGACAACTCAGTTGTCACATTTTGGTTTTCTCTGACATTTCTAGCAATCTTCATAGATTGGCTAGAAATCTTGTAATTCAACCCATTTTCTCGTTATTGGGCTATTTCTTGTATTCCTTAAGCCACATATGTATTTTATTCATATTTAGCAGCTTATACCTTCATATACACTACACAGTTTCAGCTACTCTAGCATTTTGTGGAGTTGCAACTACTCTTGTATTTCACTGCTTATTCACTGGAGGTTGGATCTTAAAGCTTGAGTGGCTTGTCCCTCAACTATTTCTTGTATATTTCTGCTGATATATCATAATATAATGATGGTTGTATCATTTCCCTCTTATGATGTATTTAGAGTTGCAGAGTTCATTTTTATGTTCATATATTGCTATAAGCTCTCTCATTGAGCATTGTCTTAGAGACCTAGATTGGGGAGATCTGAATAACCCATCTAGTGTTATTTATTTGAGCTCATTTTTTGCAGGGGAGCTGTATTAGACATGTTACAGGGCATCCCAAGGGTGGATTGCCTTATTTTTTCAAAGGCTTCCTTACACAACATCCTCAAGGACCTTGTAGCAGAAATTCCCGAAGTGGAACATTGCATATCCATATGCAGAGTCTATGAAGGGCCAGCTAGCCTCAGGATCTCTCCCTTATTTGGAAGGAGACATATCTTGTAAATTCCTCAATATTCAATCTATGAAATTGACTTGTGATAGTTCACTGAAGAAGGAATTGGAATATCTTAAAGATATTCTCGATAGAGCAAAGATTTCCAGATTTGGAATACTACAGTGGTATCAGAGCATGATCTTGGCTCAACCTGTGCCCAAGATCTAGTTCCATCAGCAAGAGGATCTTCTCTCCAAGGAGAGGAAATTGACAGAGGAAACAAGGAAAGGAATGATGGAGAGGAGGTTTGCCTTCTTCTTTTCCAGACCATTGAGGATATTATTGAAGATATTGATGAAAGGGAAATTGGAGAAATTTTCTGAGAAGGGTTTATTGATGGAACAAATCCTAGCTACTTCATGAAGGGTGTGAGCATTCAGCCACACATGCAGATCCACAACACAGTCCTTTTTTCACTTGCATTGCAAGGGAGAAGAGGAAGAAAATGAGGCCATGGGAGGAGCAGTCCTGCAACTCAAGGTATGGCTCATGATTGTTGGTTTGAGGGTTTTATTTTTCATTGTCATGCAAATGCATAAACATGTGATGCATTCGCTAAGGGTTTGATGGAGAAAACTTGGTGAAAATAATTGTTTCATAAGCACAAAAAATTTGCATACATTAGAAAGAACCAACTGCGTTGTCACTTAGGGACGAAATCCATCACCACATGGATGTGAAAGGGGGAGCCATTGCTTCCACTATGAGGAGCCCTTGTGTCTTTGCAAAGAGTTCCAAATATTTTTCATGTGGGTACCAAGACACAATTCCGGAGCCATATGTAGCATTTTCCAGGGATTGTGAGATGGAGGAAGAAGAGGAGAAGGATCAACATGAAGTGATGAAGAGCATTCTCCCTTATCTATTTCAGAAATTTTCTCCATAAAGGAAAGAGACTACACTGCATAGAGGAGAGAGGGACAAATCAGTCCACTCATACATGCAGTCTATTTCAGATCTTGATGTCTCACTTTTGGGGGCTTTCCACTTGGGAGGCCACATGATATAGAGATGATGAGAGGCATCATAATATTTGGTTCACCACTCATTGGATTCCGGAGGGGTGGAGACATTAGAGGATTCCATTACAGCACAGAGAGTTTGGGGACAAGCTCATGGAGGAGGGATACACTCTCTCATTTTCAGTACCACCCATTCTCATCAGTTTCATTGTGCAGATAGAGTTGTTGTATGGATGGAGGATAGCATATTCATGATGCAGGATGGATTCTCCATGGATTTAGTGAGAGAGAGGTTACTTCCTTTGGGGAAGGACTCTTTCATGATTTGGAGTAGATGGAGGCCACTCATGCTTACTTGGCCCAGGATCGAGAGATTCTTTGGAGGTGATAGTCTCTCATGGGAGGCTCATTTTCAGAGAGCATAATTTATATTTTTGCATGAGTAGCTACATGATGGCATGGAAGCAACTTCGAGGATGAATTTGGCATGAGGGGATGTCAAGGTAGTAGGAAGCAATGTAATGGAGCACCATATTGCAGAACACCAGCGCTGTTTATGTGGAGGACTGATCTAGGATGGAGGACTCAACTTTGGTTGAGTATTCCCCAAGATCTTGATGCATGCATGATTTTTGGATGGCCTTGATGGATATGGAAGATACTTAGTGGATGATATGATCATCTATCATCATGTCAGACTCTTCTTGACTAGAGTTTCTAGTCTCAAGGAGAAACTATTTGCATGCAGCATTTGAGGACTTCCTAGCTATGCACTTGGATGCATACTTTGCCTTGCTAGAGGAGTTAATTTAGGAGGGTATTCAACATGATCTACATCATCATATGGATATATGTAGAGCTTGGGTGTTTTTGGAGAGGTTGGCACAACCATTCCCTTACTCATTGGAGGAGAGGGAGAGCATGCAGATGAGCCATTTCAGCTCAAGAGCTCTAGTGCATGATGGAGGAGGTATAATTTACTATTTTGTATTGTACTTATTTTTATTGATTGAGGAGCATGATGTAACAAGGAGTCTTGTTCCTTCTTGCATTTTTCATGAGGATGCACTTGCAGCAAATTGCAGCAGTGGAATTGGCCATTCTTATAGTGGTTGTGGGGGATGCCACATATTCCTTGGTGTGCACCATTGGCACCAAATGGTATTTTCATGTTTTCATCTTATGAGGAGATGTTGTGGCAACAAACAAGTGGCTAGTACAGCACTTGTTAATTTTTCTTTTGAGGCAGGCCAAGGAGGAACTGCGTAGTTCCACGAGTGGAACTCTAGACCACTCTCCGGTTGTCATTTGACAACTTGCTTTTATTGCACATTGCTCCATTGTATTTCAGATGTTTGTACACTTATTAGGAGCATTATTTGGAGAGTATTGTATGTATATCCCATTGGGAGCATGATTCTCCCCATTATACATGTCTTATGTTGCAGGAGATACCATGGGCAAACCATGATTGCCACATTGTTACTTGTACCTTCTTGTGGGAGGAACCACTTGGAGAATTTGCAGAGGCATTTCATGGCTGGTTTTTCTTGATGGGGTATCTTGGGCCATTCTGGGAGGCCATACTTTTCTAGCCCAAAGATAAAGGTAGTCCCATATGAGGAGCATATGGAGAGAGGGCCATCATGGGAAACTAAAACAACTCTCCATTCAGCCCCAACTCATTGAAGAAATCAGGGGTGAGATTTACATTTGGATGATTGCATGGATGAGAGGATCATCATTGGGAGTAGAATTTTCCCATGCATATCATCACTCCTACCTTAAGGAGGCCTTACCATAGCAGGAAGGATTCCACTACACCTTCTATATTTCCATGAGGAGCATTGTTGTTGGCTTGCATACTTGGGAGAGAGCATTGGAGGACAGATTCATTGCAGCATAATTGAGCAGTGGTGGGACCATTGATGAGGAGGCCACAAGAGAAGAAGGGGGAGAATTTTTTTTTCTCTCTATGTAGTTTCTTGAGGGAAAGCAACATGTGGGAGGGGAGGACTATAATGTTCCCAATTTTAGCCTCAAGCTAAAATGGAACATTATAGTTGCATATTTTTTTTTTTTGTTTAATAAAATGGGGAAGGAGACACCTTAGCCCCTTTTAGATGAAGAAATAACTCTCCTAATTTGAAAGGGAGGTGAATAAAGCAGCTGAAATAAAAACCAAGGGTGTGAATGGAACCCAGCTCACTTGATTAGTCACCTTTGACTAAAGTCAACAATGTTGCTAAAGGAGGAAGAGGCTTCCTAGAGAAGCTGCGCAGTTTTGGAGGGAAGACACTTTCATGAGGGTGGAAACCCTAATTGGTGGGACCATGGTGGAGAGGAGTTCTCTATATGGAGGAGATGGCAGCTCATTTGGATAGGTTATGGTTTTAGAGTTTCAGACTTTGGGTTTGCAAAGCTTGCATCCCCGGGCTGTTTAGCAGGGTGATGGTGCCCTCAGGAACTAGGGTGTTCTCGGTCGGGAGTCCCTAGCTCTTCCTCAAGGAAGGATGAGGATTGAGCTACATTTCCTCAATATGGAATTTTCCACAACTACATTCATCTTCTACAACGTTATTTCTGCAGCAGAGAGGACGTTGTGTTGCTAGGTGCGGCAAGAGAGGAACTCATGGAGTCTCTCTTGTCTAGTTTTCTTTAGTGGAGGAGTGATATATTCATTGGAGGAGCTACAAGGAGGATTCCTAGGTTGTATTTCAGATCAGTGGCATGATTCCACACTTCCATCATCTCCCATTGCGCTGTCCATGGAGGAAACTACATTATTTTGGAGGAGGCAGTGAGAGAGGGGTTTTTGGAGCTTCAGAGGAGGATGCTTTTGAGACAAAGGGATCAGCCCTTTGCATTGGAGACATGATAAAAGGAGGGCAATCAGATTTTATATCAGCCACAACCTCATTCTTATTTTGGTTCAGTTGCAATGACAACTCAGTTGTCACATTTTGGTTTTCTCTGACATTTCTAGAAATCTTCATAGATTGGCTAGAAATCTTGTAATTCAGCGCATTTTCTTGTTATTGGGATATTTATTTTATTCCTTCAGCCACATATGTATTTTATTCATATTCAAAAGCTTATACATTCATATACACTACGCAGTTGCAGCTACTCTGGCATTTTGTGGAGTTGCAGCTACTTTTGTATGTCACTGTTTATTCACTGGAGGTTGGATCCTAAAGCTTGAGTGGATTTTCCCTCAACTATTTCTTGTATATTTCTACTGATATATCATAAAATAATAATGGTTGTAGCATTTCCCTCTTATGATGTATTTAGAGTTGCATATTTCATGTTTTTCTTCTTATATTTCTGTAAGCTGTCTCATTGAGCATTGTCTTAGAGACCTAGATTGGGGAGATCTGAATAACCCATCTAGTGTTATTTCTTTGAGCTCATTTTCTACAGGGAAGCTTTATTATACATGTTCTAGGGCATCCCAGTGGTGGATTTCCTTATTTTTGTAAATTCTTCCTTATACAGCGTCCTCAAGAACCCTGTCGCAGAAATTCCCGAAGTGGAACATTGCATATCCATTGGCAGAGTCTGTGAAGGGCCAGCTAGCCTCAAGAACTCTTCCTTCTTTGGAAGGAGACATATCCTGTAAATTCCCCAACATTAAGTCTCTGAAATGTACTTTTGATAGCTCACTGAAGAAGGAATTGGAATATCTTAAAGATATTCTCGATAGAGTAGAGATTTCCAGATTTGGAATACTACATGTTGGCCTTGTTGGATCCGAGAATCATCCCAACAATGTAAAAAATAAGAAGTAGATACATATGGATGAACATGTGCAATGTCAAGAAATACTCTCCCAATAACAAGCACCGCAAAAAAGCCTTTTGCTTCCAAGCCAAATCATCATTAAACCAAGTAAGAGAGCCATACTCTCTCAAAAGAAGCCATCACAGTAATGCCTCTTGTTTCCATACCACATCATCATCATACCAAGTATAATGACCATAATCTCCCAATAGAATCCAACGTAGTAAGGCCTCCTATTTCCAACCTCTATCATCATGCAATGTATGGGAGAAAGTTAGCCCATGCTCTCCCAAAAGTAACCAAAGCAAAAAGGATTCTTGCTGCCACCTTACATCATCATGATGCAAGTCATGGAGAAAAAACATACTAATTGACATGTATAATGTCACATCAGCCCAATATAAACAAGCTCCTTGGTGCCACATCATGTGAGAGTTATGTCATGTCCCAAACAAAGTACATACATGGACATAGGATATGCCATGTGATGGCAAAACTCTCTCAACAATAACTAGTGTAGCCATGCCTCTTGATGCTGCATAACATCAGTGATATACATGGCATGGACCATACAAATGTGAGAAGTTGGGTAGTAACCATACTCACCCAAAAGCAACCAACACATCCATGCTTCTCGCTGCTCTATATCATAGATCTGCAAGTGGGTTTTCAACCCCCTACTCATCCTCCTCATCCATCCATCCCACTATGGATGATGAATCATGTCAAGCTAAAACTTGGTATCCACCCAAGGTAGAATACCATTCTCCTCCATCTGATAAGCTTTTCACTCCATGAGATGTTGAAGTGCACCTCCCTTGAGGTATCTCCATGGGATCCTCTCATCAATGGCCCAATAGAACCCATAAGGTTCCATACATGCTGTAGGTAGATATTCCTATTTGATTTATGAGAGGCTCATCAAGAAAACTCTTGATAATGGAAAATTTTGTCCATCATAAGATGTCTACCACCTATCATCTGTCCCTCCAGTGCTTCATGAGTGAATTTTTCCATGGGATTCTCCAATAATAATGGGGCACTCATCTCATCATCACTGCTCAGTGAAAGCATTGTAGATGTACATGGTGATACATTTTCTATCTCATAGCCATATACAATGCTGAACTCATAGCCTTACATTTTACTAAATAGGATTGTGCTCATCCCATCCTCTAAAACTCCACACTTCAACACAAATCATTGGGTGTAGCTCAACAATGATAAATTGGATACCTATACATCTCCTCCTTGATCAAATCAAGGGTCCACTGTGCAGTGATAATTTGCTACTCCAAATCAGAAAGGTTCTCTAATCCTTGGTTATGCAATTTCCCTGATGGCATGTTCTCATAAATCTTAATATAAGATACTGAAACAATATGAGATGAAAGTGTTTACAAACCTTGGATAAGTTGAATCTCGGGAACATCTTGCACATCTACAAGATTTCCTCCAACCGGTGCAATGGCCTCTCCAACTACTGGTAATGGTGATGGCTTCTCCTCTTCTATTGCACCAGCACTGGTATCTTCCTCCTCCTCATCATGCATCTCATGAATCATGCATGGGACTCCCAATGTCAAGAGCTCAAGACCATCTTGCAAAGATGCAAGTGTTCATCCTCCTAATGTAAGTACTTCTGCCACTGGCGGTGGTGGTAGGGGCTCCTACTCCAAAGTGATAATGATGACATATTCCTTTGGATTTTCATTTACTATCTCATCAATGATGAGATGTGTCTATAGTTTCCTTATACCAAACTTCTTCTTCAGTATTTGAAAGAAATCTTCATAATCAGACACTTTGGCATGTGATAAAGGATAGAATCACTAATCCTTTGCTTCACCCTCAAGGTGCAATGCTAAAATCTCAACAATCTCTCTTTCTTCTATTGGGTATAGCTGAAAGAATGTAGCTAACTCTTCCCTTCAAGCCTTCATTGTGCTTTCGGATGATCCATCAAATGTAGGCAAAAATAATATATGCATCTTTCTTCTATTGTTGCTATGAGATCTCCTTTCTTCTTTTAGTTGTGAAAACCATTGGAGAGTTAGATTCTCCTTAAGTGCTCTAGGCTGTCATTTGTACTCTGATAGATATTTACTTAGGGTCTCATACCCCAAGTATCCTCCATATTCATACCATTCACCTTCCTTCGCAAAGAATGTGGATCTAGTGGAATGTTGTGGAGCTCTTTTCCTTGTTGGTTGTTCCTGCTGCTGATAGGAAGTGCTTGGACCTTCCTCATTCTGATATCTTCTTGGATCCTCCTTTTTCCTTTCTCTCTTCATTTTTTTGACCCCCTTGGAGATATCTTGCATAGATCTAAAGAGAAGAGTGGAAAAACTTAAACCCTCCACTATTGTAGATATCTACTTTCTACTTCTGCTTTTGATGTTAAATATGAAGCGCCTACAAGCTCAGCCAAAGATCATGCTCTGATTCCACTGTAATATCCCAAAAGGGAGAATGCAGTGATACAGAAACACAATATTTGAAAATTGTAGCAATGAATATATAATTTAAATACACCATAAAAATTCACAGAATAGCTGAGCCATTTTATTATTAAGAGGTGGAAAACCAAGTACAACAGTGCTCAAAATATGAGACACTCAAGCCAAAAAAGTGGCATAGAATGACCCTGAAGTCCCTGGGAGTATGTAACTATTGGACTGCTTGAAAGAATATTGCGTTATCCCTGCTGCAAATGTCGGTTGAAAATAAAAGTGTAGATTTGGCATTTCTGGAGCTCAAATGATGCCAGGATTTCAGATCTGGGCTCTATGATGAATACCCAAGAGAGCCAAGGAAGGATTTGCAGATCTAAAAATCTTGGAAAATCACCCTCTTAGGCCCTGAAACATATGACTGTTGGGTTTGCAGATATGAAGCATGAACTCATCATAATATGGCTTCAATATGATACAATCAGATCTATGCTTGAAAGGTTGATCCCTTCTCTATATCCTCAAGCTAGAAGCTCAAGATATAGCCCTTCCTTCCTCCTCCACTGAATGAAACTGCTGAATACATAAAAACTAAGTAAAATTGCACTATCAAGGATAGAGACTCTATAAAATAATGCTATACAATCCAAATCAGGTCAAGAATTATGGAAATAATATTAGCAAGATGAAGGGAAGATCCTTCACATGATTTGTAGCTAAAACACTGGAAACTTCCTTCC
This sequence comes from Pinus albicaulis, assembly GCA_034641835.2. Taxonomy (NCBI): domain Eukaryota; kingdom Viridiplantae; phylum Streptophyta; class Pinopsida; order Pinales; family Pinaceae; genus Pinus; species Pinus albicaulis. Next base: position 1,274,087,818 of record CM076570.1, on the reverse strand, counting down.
TCCTCTAGATCTACAAGACTAGACTGCGCAATTCGTAAGGAAATGTTGTTGCATGGAGGTATGAAATGTTGGCCTGAATGCCATATATGAGTATACTACTCCCATAAGACTAATCTTAAAGAACAAGTTGAAAGGATGAATCCTCCACCAGTTTCGTAGCTGAAAATGCTAGAAGCAACCTCCTCCTCTCAAACCCTCTAGTAGGAATGCATAATTTCTGAGACTGAAAGTGTTGTAGAGAGGGGATGAGTGTGGTACCAAAGCTTGATGATGTATGACAGCTTAAAAAAACCTTCCCAGAGTAGGCACTTGAAGTACCCCATGGGTAAGGGTGGGATTTCCACTTGGAAATACCTGTGTGCTAAACAACACTACAGACTTAGCTAAATCTAGATCAAAACATATCAATAATCAAAATCCAAAGCCTGCATGCTATTGCTGCCTTCATCTTCCTTATATGTTTTGTGAGCCTTTGATAGCCCTTCCCTACCTCATAGCTGCATTGCATATGTGGCCACTAGCCTCAATGAAGACTGTGTTGTCTCTCCATGATCTCAACCATCTTTGTATTTGATTCTCACTCTCTCGGTCATGTGTGCATTAGATGCACCACTTCCTCCAATATTTCGTCATTAGTGCTCTATGATCTTACTTTTAATGCACCATGATCTCATTTGACTTCCTCCATGATCTCCATGATCTTATCATTAATGTTGCATGATCTCCACTCTTCCTTCATTAAGAAGCTACTCCGCTACTCCATAATGTATATTTAGTTCTAAATTATCCACATACACACATAAAAAGTGGATTTTATTCATATATGGGGTTTATGGGTCACTCCACCCTCTTATTTACTTAATTAATTAAGAAAAGTAAGAACTCTAATATTCCAATTATCTGATGGAAAATTGGGAATATTACAACTTCACTCTGGACATGTCATGCTCCTTTCCTTCTTCACCAGTCTCAAATTTGGAATAGGATTTCTTTCCCTTCCCATTCTTCACCTTACCAACCAAGGAAAAATTTTAGTAATCATCTTCCTTTGATGAATATCCATCCCTGGTATTCTTCTTGAATTCTTCTTGCACCAAATCCAGCCAAAGTCGTTCCCAATCTGAAGCTTCTCCCTCCCATTGACAATGCCATGATAACTATGCCAAATCTTGGGAAGTCCTAGAAGAGCTAGGCTCACCAATTCATCATCCGCGACAGTAATTCTGATGCTCCCAAGCTCATCTCGACATTGGACATACATTGTTAAATATATCGGAATAGTGTCGCCTTTCTCCATTTTGATTCTCATGAGCTTGTCCTTTAGTGCCAATTTTCTATGATCACTGTTGCTCTAAAAAAGGTATGCCAAAGCCTTCCACATTACATTTGATGTTTATTTTCTATTGATACTTGAGATAATGTGGTCTCGTACTCCCTCCAGTAACATCCTCCTTGCTCTTGCAACCTTATTTTTCCAAGCGTCAAGATTTGCGGCATCTACTGCAGAGGGTTTGGGAATGTCATTCTCAATGAATTCGTTCAACACATTATCCTCGAGTACTACCTCCATCCTCTCTTTCCACGAAATATAATTGGAACTTCCTTCAAGTGCATACTCCAATCTTAAGCCATTGAAATCCATTTCGATTGTGATCTGCCTGTCGCACCAAGAATAATTTTGAAAATTCAAATTATATTCAGTGACAAACTTAGCTTCTCATTCACTATAGTGATTTCTTGTGCTCTAATACCATGTAGAAATTATACAAACATATGTATATCAATGGATTCAATCCTATCAAGAAATGTAATAAAGTTAGATATTGAATCCTTCTGCAAATCAATTGCAGAAAATAAACACGATCGCCAATCACAATAAGTAAATAACGAATCAAATCAAACCACAACACAAATATTTTCTTGGGGAAATATTAATGCTCAAAAACACTCTATCATATATTTTATATTCCATAAGGAATGATGAAACAATTACAATGCACCCTTCTCACAGGAGTCTCGTACACTCTGCATATCGTCTCACACTGATCCAGAAAAATTGGGCCAACACTTTTCCAATTCTCAGCCTGTATTTAGCCTGCATTTCTCTTGCAATTCATGAGGAATGAAATCCCTATTCCTTAGGAATTTCAGAATTTCTCCACTGCGTTGAGTATCATTGGAATATTCTGGTGTTTTAACGGCATCTAGGCAGCCTGCTAATATCACAACTCACAGTTAACTTCCCTTTAACCTTTGTCTCAACTGGGTCTCCCATGGAACTGACATGGATGCAGCTATTAATAGTAAATAATCAGTTGTATTATCAAAAAATTGCACTTGATAGGCTACTAATCAGACAACTTCATGTAACGTTTTCAAACCAATCTTGTGACTGAAGCTTACCCTCTTCAATCTGAGAGGGCTCTCTCAAAGGGTTAATGATATTTGATAAAGATAGTTTTAGATGGCTAACTCTACTTAGAAAACAACTTGCTTATGATGTGTAAAGGTTGAAAATATTATCAGTATGTAAGAATTGGGCTTATGGAGTCAAAAATTTCAATGATTCAATTGTAAGTTCACTTGACATGGAAGTTGAGGCAGGTAAGAGTTTTTAACAGAAATACAGACACATGAAACAAGAAATCACACAGTCAATTCATCTATAAAGGAAGTTAGAGCATTACATGAATGAATTATGAGTATTAAAGATGAAAACCACTACAAATAATACACATAAAATATATAGATAATATATGCACTAAAAAATCAATCAAAATCTCAGGTTGGTCAAGAAAACAAGTCTATGTATTACTAAAAACAATCAATTTACATAAAGCTGCAGTATTGCCAAAAAATCTCCAACCCTTGACAAATTTGACTCTCTGCCCTTTAATAGACTTGTTACATGATGAGATGATCTGCCTCCTTGCTAGATTCATCGAATTTTGCCTCATTACACCTTGCATAACCATAAAACATCTATTTAATGAGAAATTGACAACTATCCTACTTGACAGCCCTTTTCCGAATAGGACTCAAACTGTTCATTATTACATTAACAACCTTATCTCCTAAAAATAATTACATCTTTAACAAATATTCATTCACATGTTTGAATAGGGTGTGATGGGACTCATCACTACATGACCTCTTAATTGACCTCCTCTAAAACTGGAAACAAACCCTATTTTTTAGGCAAACTAGTCCTTATCTTCAACAAGGAGCTTGGATGATGAGTTGGCTTCATCACGTTGTCTTTAAGTCTTGGATGACTGCTGGCAAGATCCCTTGAACCTTAGAAATTGTCCAGTTGTCCAAAAGTGCACAAGATCCTGCTCATATAGCTTCAAAACAATATGCTACGAAAGTATGATAGTTTCGTAGCGTACTTTCATAGCATTACAAAAATGCCTTTTGCCATCAATATTTCTAGTTCTTTCCTCCTACATGATGTTCATTATGCCCTTATACATCTTCCATAACATTTTCATCTCTTTGGAGCTCCAAAAACTAGTTCAAAATGAAAAAAGGAAATCTAGAGTAGTTTTGTAGCGTTTTCTTGTTCTTCAAGCCCAGGAACGCTACGAAACTGTTGAAAACAGTCGAAATTCCAGAATTTTGTGTAGCTTCAAAATATACATTCTAAGTGCAAAAAAATTGTTTCTAACATGCCATTAGCCTTCAAAATCATAAAAAATCTCACACTATGCTTCTTGAGGTGTTTCTTCCTCATTGATGATGAGTTGAGCGATGAGTTGAGCAATTGGCTCCTCAACTACTGTCATTTTAAGGCCTTTTTTCTCCAACTCCTCATGGATTAGTTCAAGATGTTCCTAGAGGTATTTAACCTGGTCTTTCAATTTTTTTTTGGTGGCTTTCAAATGTATGTTCATTCTCCTAATTTGTTTGACCTCTTTCCTCAATGGAATGGTCCATTTGCTAAACTATTGTGTATTATCTAGAGTCTTGGAAACACTGTCAACCTGCTCTTCCCAAATCTCCTTCATCTTTTCAAAATGAACCTTCTCTACATTGTGTTTCCTTGCTTCTTTCTTCATAAGAACGGTTTCATGGTTGGCCAACTTCAATTTTTATTCAAGGAGTTCAAACTCTTTTTTTTCCCTTACTTTCTCTTTTCCTTTCTTTGATTTTCTAATTGTATATTTCTCTGCAGGTGATGAAAGATCAATGATGTCTTGTGGTGGCTCGACTGTGTCAGTAGGTGGATGAACCTCTTTAATGCTCTCTAATAGCTTTATAACATTCCTTGTCATAGGATTTATTGCTTGGAACATAAAACTTGCATCTTCTCCTTCAAATTGTAGTTTCTTTGTAGATTTGGCTTTCTTTAGTTTCTGTCCACCTTCCTCTATATCCTCAGCCTAGACTATAGGAGTCTCTTCTATGTCAATGGCATGTAATATGTCTTCTATATTTCCTTTAGCTACTGCTCTATATTCTACAGCCACTATTTTTCCTTCTAAGGCCACTGTTTGACTCCTTGTCATCCTTTTGGTTCCTTTTTTACTCATAACTTGTTTTTATTTTGCGAGTTTGACCACTTTTGATTTCTTCTTTTCAAGTGGGACATTGGGTGAATCAAAACTCTACAATTGCTATGTTTCCATCATGATTGGTTCACTTTGTTCTAATCTTGCTGGTTCACTTGGTTCTACCACCACTGGTTCATTTTTTTATGCTACTAAGGGTGATGGGATTTTGCTCCTAGGTTTAGGAGTTCTTGAAGGAGTAAGAGCATCCAACTCAAAACCACTAACAAAAAAAAATGAAGACCAATCTCTACCTAGTCTTTGGAGTTCATCTAAAACCAACAGTTTCATTAAATGATGATGAAACAATGAAGTCTCACTCCCTTCATATTTTTCTTGGACCTTATCTTCCATTTTAGATAAAATTATATGTAAATAGAAAGGAAGATCAAGTGATATCTTACCAGTAAAGTAAAGGAGTAGCTTGAAATGGTATGAGTAGGCTTTATGAGATCTTCCTTCACAAGTAAAATAATTTTGGATGATGAGAAGTAATTTTGAATAGTTATCCTTCATGCAGCTCCTTGGAATGGCATTGGTGAGGTCCATTTCACTGCTTTTAGGCTTCATAAATTCTTTGCACTGCTCCATGTTAAAATTGAACCCTTTGAACCACTTCTCTTGTCCCCTTGGAATCCATGTTGCTGCTGCAATGACCTTTGGTGTGATGGAAAGATTAAGCATCCCCACTTTGGTAGCTATTCCACTGAAGTTTAAAGAAAATACTTTGGAAACCTGTCCATGGAAGCCTTGTAATCTTTCACAAAACTGTAAGAAACCTGTCCTTCTAAAGACTTCTACAGTTGTTGGGTCTTCATTGATCAGATTCATATCTGCTGGTTCATATCTCAGACATTGTCCCCCCTTATTTGTCCTTCTTTTTCTACCATGGTTTCTTTAATTTCTTCTCATCTTCGCTTGATAATTTGCAGCCTTGATTGATAGTTCCCAGCCTTGCTTGATCAATGATCTTTGTAAACATTTGAAAACACCAGCCACAACTTTGGCTCAATACAATAGCTCTCTAGAGCTTGATATCATACAAAGAAGGAATGAAGAATGAGAAATGACTGAATTACGAAAGATTTTGAAGCTTAATGTCCACTCATAACACAATGATGACTCATACATGCCTAAAATGGTGATGATGACTTCAGACCTGACCATGTACCTTGATCTTATCCCTCAATGACTCGAATGGTATCTAACTTACCCTTTCCCAATGATATTCTGACACCTAACAGCTAATCTGATAAGACAGATAGGAAACCATGCTTTCATAGCATGTTTAGTGTAAATTTGGGTGTTTTCGCTATGAAATTATCGGCAATTTCGTAGTGAAAAATGACATTTCTTAGTGTATTTCGCTACGAAACTGTGGTTTCTTCGCTAAAATGACTATTTTGGTACAAAAATCTTGGGAATTGAAATCAGTTAGAAAATTATGAGTGATGTGACATGAGGGAATTTGAAAATGAGTGGGTTTGGACCTTAGGGTAAGCTTAAACAAGAAAAAATTAAAATTTTCCTTGACAAAGTATATAAAAAATGAATCCTACAACCCTACCTTTGACACATAAACCTATATAAATTTTTCAAATGATGCTTCATTTTTTTTGGTGATAACAAGTTGCATGGTATATCATTGCATGTGAATTTAATCTGATTTAATTCACTTGATCTCTCACTAGTGTGACAAAAAGTTACAACTAGTTCAAATGACTTTAACTCACATAACTGAGTTAACTAATTTATCATGCATTAAATTAATGCACCAAATGAAATTTGAACTCCACAACTAATAAAATTTCTTTGCATGCCTCACCAACCACCCTCAACTCGAAATTCATGAGCTAACTAAGTTTTTCACACTCAGTTAACTATTACAAGTGATTATGAGAAAAGATTACATTTTATTGTCCAATTTAATTAAGGGATAGTTAAATTTGACACATATCCAATTAAATAAATTGAATTTCACACTAATGTATCGCTAGGTCCCATCACTACAAGACCTGTGGTCCCACACTAGTGCAGGTGTTGTCATGTTGTTTCTAGATGCCCATTTCACTATTTCTTGTTACAAACTTCAACATGGGGCTGGAAATCTACCCCCTTGTCGGCCATTTTTCTTCAAATATGAAGAGGATGGACCTAGCTGCCTCATTCTCTTGGGTTGTCGACTTTTATACTGAGTATGAATCTGATCTGTCTTCTGCAGCAAGATGGGTTATGGCCCGATGTAAACAATTTAACACTGAATGGAAACAGGGAATGTAGGGACAATGATGAATTGGGTGGTTATCTGAGCATACATGAAAAGAATATTAGATTTCTCGTAGGCTATTGTAGTACAATAGGTTGACTAGGTACCATCTTTGAAACAAATCTAGAGCTGAACAGTTAGCAACAAAGTGATCTCATTCATCACATAGTGCGCAAAGCTAGACTGGAGCTTGAGGATGGTTATGGGGGATAGGTGGTCATTCAGGTGGCTATATCTCTTCTGAAAAATATAATATGGTACTTGTTACTTTTGTAATTTTAGTTTTAGTGTTTTCTGGATGCGGATGATCTGAGGGATTGATGGAATGTACGTTCCAAGAGCAGGTGCATGGTGTGGCCACCTGACCACCCACTTGCGCATTTACTCCACCATTTATGAAGCTAACCATCGCATTAAAGATGCCAACCCATGCATTGATCCTCGCCATCAAACGAAACGTTCACCCCACCGTCATCTTGTCTCGTGTCTCTGGTTTCATATGCAGATGGCTCACTCCACCTCTGTTCATGATCACCTTGCTCATTGTTCTTTGGCTCCTCAGAGCTGCTGCTGCCCCCCTACATGCACTGAGCCGAGCGCTCACGCACACACTAGGAGGTGCTGCTCGCTATTTGGATGCTTGGAAACTTTTCCGGATTATCACTTATCTCATAGCAATTTTTGTCTCAAAGCCTGTAATTCCTATCACATGAGTGACATTCCACTGTATCTCACTCAAAATATCCATTTCTCACCCATCCATCTCAAAAAACTTCACCCAATTGCCAAAATGCCTCGCATTATGCATAGAATGCGTAGTCGCAGAGGGAGCTCTCATGGCCAGGAAATTCGGCCCCAGTCCTCTTCTGAAACTGATACTCCGCCTGTGGATGTTGCTTGTGGCCATACCCCTGAAACTCAAAGCAAAAGAGGGTGAGCTAGCCAAGAGGGGCTGGTGCACTCCACCCATGGTTCTCCCCCTCTCCACTTCGCCTCCACCTCGCAGCCTGTCCCCCGCTCCTCTGCTCCCCCTGTTACCTTCCGCCACACATCTCAGTGAGCCGAATTTCAATTTGTATGCTCCATGGAATGCTCGGTTCTCACTGCCTTTATCACTATCTCTCTCCAAGAAGAAGATGCTAGCTCTAAGCCCCCAGAAATTCTTGCCCCTCAGCCCTCTTCGGCTCATGACAGGACTGTTAGTGAGAATGTCGAGTAGGAACTGACTCGGGAAGGCAAAGCTAAGGAACAGGATAAGGATGCACCCGCTACAGCCACCTGCGCCACCACTGACGAGGATGATAGCAGCAGTGTAGAGTACCACTTCCGTGTCATGGAAGAACCTCCCCCACCTGCAGATGTCTAGTGAATTCTGCCTTCATATCTGGAACACTGCGATTTTTCCCAGGTTCATTGGGAGGTCTTATGCATTTTTGTTTAATTCTCCTCTATTGAACATGAAAAATATTGATAAGTTTTGTCAAGGTTTTGATTTCGTGGTCCTATCTGTTACTTTGTTCTTATGTAATGCTGGTTTCCCTAGTGAGGGTGGCACAATCTATGTTTATGGGACTGGTTTCCCCTACTGGGGCAGTCCAAAAACATGCTTTTTAAGTGTCAAACCCAGCCTTCAGGCTTGTTCAGCTGAAGCTGTGGTCGCCATGTACTAATATTTTATATAAATAGAATTAGCATTATTCAAAAAAAGAAGAAGAAGAAGAGAGTTTTAGTGTTTCTTCTGCATTCTGTGTCTGAATCGGCTAAGTCAAGGTTTTCAACAATGTAGCGTCACATGAAATCCAACACAGACTAGAATCACCAGATGTGGGGACAATGACACATGTGGTAGTTGCTCCAAATAATCTGACATGTATGTCGTCTCTACCAAACTAAGTTGGTTTGGGAAACTTGTAGGATTTTATACCAATGGTTTAACACCCTTAACTCGGGTCACTATGTGATTAAGTGATCAGGCTCATCACATAGTGCGCAAAATTTTCCATGTGGTGTGGCCTATGTTTGCCATCTCTGGGCCATTGGGGTGACTGTATACGAGAAATATGTAGGTTCCTCTCATACGTACAATATGGTTTTGGGTTCACCCTTGTCCATTTGCATGGATGGTGCTAAGGGGTCCTCTTGGTAATATTGTTCTAGGGCTTGCAAGGCATCCCTATATCACAGATTTTTCGGGAAGTGATGGGTATAATGCCCGTAATGGTCACATATGGTACATGCATGATTTGTGTGTAATTATTTCCCTTGGTTTTTCATGGCTTGTTCCTTTTTATGGGATTTGAAGGTCGTGACATTTCTTTCGGTGTGTAGAAGGGGTTTTAATTCCTCTAACACCGAGAAAATATTAGTAGGATGACCTACAACATTGCATAATGCACAAGGTTGTAATGCCCTAGGTAACTTGGGGGTTTCAAATTTTCTCCCTTTTTTTTATTCTTCTTGGTCGTGCCAGATGGTCTTGGTATAGGTGTCTCTTTAAGTTCTATGACCTCTTGAAGTGCAATCAGGGTTATTCCTGTAGAGGTAAGTCCTGGAATTTCCAACATGGCTAGAGGGACCAAATACCACACGGGTATTGAAAAAGCCATATTAGGCAATGTCATAGTTTCCATGACTTGTTTTGATATAAAACTAGGTGGGGATACAAAAATGGGGTCTGAAAAATGACGTATAGTAGGAATGTCATACTAGTGGCTTTGGCATTCGTACTGTTGGTTTCTCCGTCTAGGCTAGTTGTTGTGTTTAATGAGAGCATCATGCACACTGGTGCCCCCATGCTTTCTGGGAAGTCCTTTGGTATAATAGGGGGATCTCCTAGAAATGACCCCAGGAATGATGATGGTTTGAATTGGCCTGGGCCAAATTTTGTATACTTTGTGAGTGGTTTCGTGGTTGTGTCTACGTATGGTAGCACGACATGAAGAGAGGTCATGGGTTTCTTGTCGTAGTATGTGAGCCAAGGAAAATTTCAAGGATGGAAATTCATATTAAAGTTTAGAAACCTAGGTGAATCCCACTAGTCCATAATATGCAATCTGTAACATGTTTGGAGATTTTTTTTTACAAATATTCAAATTTCTAATAATTTTATATAGTCTCTATATAATTTTTGGCGATTTTTACTATAAAATAATTTCTTACTATCAAATTGGAGCGAATAATTTTTAGAAAAAAATGGAAATTAGTGAATCTTTTTTTTGAAAAAAGTATAGAAAATTAGCCCACCTACGAATATTAGCCCATAAAATTTTCCCTGATGTGAGCTGGTTGATGGTAATGATCCGATCATCATGGAGAAACATCATTACCCTAAAAACATACGATGTGATTGCAGTCATGTCGTACATATAACTCCACCCGAGGAGTATATTGTAGTCTATTTGTGTGTCTAAGACCTCAATCTCTATAAGAATTGTCGTGTCGGCCAGCTTAACTGGGAAATTTTGATACAAACCGATGGGGCTTACGGGCACCCCTCGTATGCTCTAAGAATGATGTCAGATGGTTTTAATTTCGGTGATTACAACTTTTGCCAAAATAATTTGGATATGATACATGTGGATGCTCCTTCATCGAAAATGCATCGGTGTATGGTTATATTATGAACCGAAACCGGTATTTGGAAAGCGACTAGTGAAGGAAGCCTAGGGCCTGTCTTGTCTAGATCGAAAAGCATTAGGCTTGAATCAGAAGGATCGATTGCGCCTAATGTAGAAAGTAAGGCTTTCTTTTGTCTTGGGCATGATTACAGGACTTCTAAAGCTCACATAGCAGCTAGTGATTGAGCTAAATCATCCACTATGCTATAGCTATGGGCAGCTTTGGAATGATGACCTATGTGTCTGGCTGGTCCTTTGACCATTCCTTGAAGGGGCTCAATAGGTAATTTGGAGATAGTTAACACTACGGTAGGTGCACTCATACTTATACCTAATGGGTAGGTTTCTAGAGGTGTATCATATTTCCTATTCCTCGTTTGGAAGAAAAATTCTTCACCAGCCATGTAGATCTCATGATTGCCTCCTTTGGTACTGTTTTTGGGTGGATTTTATTGTTGGGTGTTAACCACTCCTTGGTGGGGGAAGGGTTCCTGCATTATATTAGGTTGTTGGGTAGGTCCCCATTGTCCTCGGTTACCCTGAAGCTTTTTTAGTTTGGGGATTTCAGGGTAGTGGTGAGTGTAATTTCCATATTCACTGCATATGTCACAAGAGTGATTTGTCCTTAGACTGGGTTCCTTATTTTTCCCTTGGGAGTAAGTATTTGGAGCTCGGTTGTGATTTTGATTGGGGTTGCCCGCAGACTGATATTGCGGGGGGCTTCATTGATTACTGCCACCCTGTCCAAAGTCTCCCTTTTCCTTATTCTTTGGATTCTTCTTCGCAACGTTTGGTGTAATATTATTGTTCTTCTAGTTCTAAGACTATCGTTGCTGAGCCATGGATGGTTGCACTAGGTTCAAATTTGCATTGTTTTGCATTGGTGGTGGATTTTGTGCGGAAAAAAGGGGGGTATATTTTCCTCTATCCCTAATTGGTGTATGATTGTTGGGGAGGCTCTCTTGTATCAACATTCCTAGTTGAGTACGGGTTCCCCTACGAGGGAAGGTATCAGCCTCCCTTTTGTTGATGGTATGGTATTACCCTATTCTTCATATTCTGCAAAGGTGTAGATTGACTTTGACGGTAGCCAAGTTGTGATATGTTGTGAGTAGAATCGTACATGTATCCTGGGTACTGGTTACTTCTACTTCGGTGACCTTGGGCTAAGGACCCGATCAAACTGTCCATAGTATTCGACGCATCTGGTAACTCTCTATAAGTTTGCAGGCATAGGGCATTTAACAGGACATTGTAAATATATCATGTTTGGGTGTAAATGATTTCAATCTCTTGGGCCTTACTAATGGCATCCTCCTTGTAGGTGGGTTTCATCATTTCCATGTCTTTTGAAATCTCAACTGTGAGAATTATAAAAAAAAATTCCAACAACACTCTGTCATTGAGTTTGGCTTTACAAAAACTACTACATCGTCGCCATTCGTGGAGATGGTATGATAAATTGATGACGAGTTTTTGTCTAAAATGGGTCAACAGTTCCATTCCCTAATCATGATGGATGGGGAGCTAAAAATACATGAGGAATGTGATAGCGAGGGCGCTAAAGATAGAATAGGTTGATCAACATACCATTTGGTTGTAGGCCCTGTTAGGGCATATTGCAAAATTCTTAGTCTAATGGTATCATCAATGATACTATTGGAAAAACACCACAAGTGGAAAGTCATGATATGATTTCCTGGGTCTTCCACTTGCTTCCCTTCGAATTTTGGTATATTCGAAGGGAGCTTCATGGGAATGGGAGGCCAATTAAGGCCATGAGAAATGGGGTCATTATTTAACTTTTTTAGATCTGGAAGATTAAGTGATGCTAAGAAGGGTAATTGCATATTGACTTCCATTGCACACTATGGAAAAAGAAGTATCTGATTGTGATTGTTTAGGGGAGGTTCCTGGGGAATATTACCCTATGGCTTGCCCTAATGGATGTTTTTATGATTCCCCGAAGGGGTAGCACTCATCTTCCCTCTAAGGGTTGTGGGAGGGGTTGCATGTGGTGACCATGCTGGGGTTTCCACTGGTGTGGTGTTGGGTAACCCTTCGGCGTTTCCAATCACAGATGCCCCGATAAAGGATGAATCGATAACGGTGGAAACGTGTCTTCCTCTATGCCTAAATGGCAGGATACCTGACACTGCTTCCTATAATGGTGGAGGTATAAGAAAATATTAGATCAATGGGGTACTGTTGGGTCTGTTATGGTATTGAATAGCTTAATTTGTAATATTCCCAAAGTTTCCACAAGATAATTGGAATATTAGAGTTCTTAATAAACTTAATTAATTTAGTAAATAAGAGGGTAGAGGGACCCAAAAAACTCAAAGATAAATAATTTCCCCTTTTAATATGTGTGTGTATATTTCAGATCTAGATCTACAAAGTGGAGTAGTGGGGCAACTACTTAAAGTGAAAGGAGTGGAGATCATGTCTCATTAATGAGAAAGATCATGGAGGTTGAAGCAGTCAACCAAGATCATGGAAGGAATAAAATGTAATATCATAGAGCATTCATGATGAGATGATGGAGGAAGTGGTGCATTAATGCAAACATGATGGAGAGGGTGATCATTACAGTCACACACAATGGAGATCATGGAGAGATAGCGCAGTCAACATGAAGGCCTATGTCCACATGTACATCGTAGTTATGAGGTGGGTGTTATAGCATCATTTCTCACCTTCACATGATTCATGATTGCTTTGATGGTTTTGGGCACCCATTCCTACAGACTTGGACAAATTCACTAAAAAACAGTGTAAAAATCCCCATACGCGACTATGCCCGTACTTTTTCGCGTGTATACGCGAGTCCAGCTAGACGTTTCCGCGTATGCCATTAAAAATGATTAAAAAATATATAATTATTCCCTATTTTCGGGCTAGGTTGATGGTTACTCAGGTAGTTCAACCACCCCAGCACGTGGCCAACTGTTGAAACTACTTGGAGGGAGTATAAAAACCCCTCATGTGTATGGCCTAAGGAAGAGAGAGAATTATTGATATTATACTCTGTTGGTATTCCCTATCCAAGTCTGATTCCCCGTGCCTCCTGCACTTTCTCAGTTCATTATAGGAAACCCTTGTTTCCTTGAGATGCTCATCTTCCTATATGTCATCTCGTATGCACTAGTTTGGAAGGAGTCTTAGCGAGGCAAGGACTGGACGGATCCAGACGACGGTATGCTCGAAGGCCGTGGAAGGATCAGGTGATCTCTCCACTCGTTACTTTTGTAAATGCTATTTATAATACAAAAGTACCATGCTGTTCTCGAAATAAACGTGTTAGTGTATGCTTATATGTATGAGAATATTTGTTATACAAGCATTCATTATGATTTGTTTAATGTTTTATATGAATCTCACTAACATTTAGAGTAGATATATGTTGTACAACCAGTCCTTTGTGTTTGTTTCTTCTTGTATTTCAGGTTAAGAAGGAAGGACGGTTGCTGGGGGTTTGAACCCTGCGGGATCTTCTTCAACCGTAGGACCTACGGGTAACTTTCTCATTCTACTCTATTTAGTTTTTCTGAACATGCATGGTTGTGTGAGTCCTTCTTAATTAGCATGCCCCTGCTCTGTGGAGGTTGTAACCCAACGAACCTCTAGGGTGGTATTCCCCGAAACAGTGGGCCAAGGCATGGGAAGGTTCACAAACTATATAATGAAGATGAAGGCAACATTGGAGGTAGTATTTAGATTATTATTGATGTGTGATCTGTTTAGATTTGGATTTTTTCATGTGAAATTCCAAGCATGCTTGAGCTATTTAGCTAAGTCTGTAGTGTTGTTTAGCACAGGGTGTTTATGAGCAGAAATCCCACCCTTACCCATGAGGTACTTTGAGTGCCTACCCTGGGAAGGTTTATTTTGAACTAAATTCATCATCAGACATTGGTGCCATATTGTTCCTACTTTCTGCAACCCATACATCTTCAGAAATAACACATTTCTGCATCAGGGTTTAAGAGAAGGAGGTTGTCCTCCAATATTTCAGTTGAGGAACCGGTGAAGGATTCATCCTATCACCTTGAGCTTCAAGATCAGCCTTCTAGTGCTTCAGATAAACAGATTTGGATTTTTCATTTGACATTCCAAGCATGCTTGAGTTGTTTAGCTAAGTCTGCAGTGTTGTTTAGCACAAGGTGTTTTCGAATGGAAATCCCAGCCTTACCCACGAGGGACTTTGAGTGCCTACCCTAGGAAGGTTTATTTTGAACTAAATTCATCATCAGACATTGGTGCCATATTGTTCCTACTTTTTTCAGCCCATACATCTTCAGAAATAATGCATTTCTTAATCAGGGTTTAAGAGGAGGAGGTTGTCCTCCAATATTTCAGTTGAGGAACCAGTGAAGGATTCATCCTATCACCTTGAGCTTCAAGATTATCCTTCTAGTGCTTAAGATATATATCAGGCATTAGGCCATTTATTATTCATCTCCCAGCAGCAACATTTCCATCATGAATTGTGAAGTCCAGTATTGTAGATCCAAGGGAGAAGGGACTTTTCCACCATTTCATCTAGTAATCCAGTGGAAAACCATTCCTTCACATTGCATGCATTGTCTCCATCATTTCTGAGCTACATTGTATATCTTAGCAGCAAGCTAGAGAGCCTCCATCCTTAACAGTGTAGTTTTTGTGAGCAGTTGTGTAGCAGCAGCTGCAATCTTTAGAGGAGGATTGAGGAGCTAGACCTTGAGCTTCTAGCTTGAGGATCTAGTGAGGGGATCAACCCTTCAAGCTTAGATCTGATCTTATGACATATTTTAGCCATATATTTGTCATATCTAGCTTCAGATCTTCCTAACCCAGCAGACCAGGGATCAAACCCCAAGAGGGTAAATTTCCAATCTCATGGATCTGGAATTTCCTTTCTGGGTTATCTTGGGTTGCCATCATAGAGCCCAGATCTAGAATCTTGGCATCATCAAAGTTCCAAATTTCCATATATTTTCATTTCCCTATTCAACAAGAGCTTCATATGTACATCATCTGCTGAAGGGACATTGCAGTATTTTCTTCTAGCAGCTTTCCAATTACGCAGTGCTTATTGTAGCATACTTTCAGGGTCATTCTAGGCCATTTCTTTGGCTTGAGTGTCTCATATTTTGAGCACTATTTTACTTGTAACTGAATAATCTCATATGAATAAAATGGGTCAGCTATTCTGTCTATATCTGTGTTGATCATAAACTTGCATGTACATTTTCTATGTTACAAATATTGCGTTTGTGTATCAATGCATTATTCCATTTTGGGATATTACAGAATCTTGGTGATATTTTTGGTTTGTTGGAGGAAGGAAGATTTTTATCAAAGAAAATGCAATCACATCCATAAAACCAAGAAAAAAAATAAGAGGCAATTTTTCCTTTAATTTAAAACTATGTGAACAATCATGCAAAAATGTTGTTTTGTTTACTTTGCGTATGATGCTCAAAAGGCTATATATACCTACTCGTCCTTACACTCTCAACATAACTAAACCTTGCGAAGATATCTACTCATGGGTATTGGAGCTAACATCCCGAAAGAGCTGACGAAGCCTTCCAGTAGCTAAAGAATTGACAAAGGTAATGGTATGAGGATCAAGTGCTACCTGTGTTAGTCATCAGTATTTTTACCTGTTATTGATGACTAGTTGCCTTAGCTGAGTTTTCTAGAAACTGATCTCAAAACTATAAATCTGTCATCTAGAAAACACCCCAAAACATTTTTTGTCCTCCTACCCCTTCCTGTCAGTTTATGATGAGAACAAAACCTAGTTGTCAAGTCCTATCTGGTTTCAGCAAAATAACCCTGTCCATAGTTGTCATAGCTGAAAGTTATCTACTGTCATTTACCCTTTTTTCTCATGCCATTCACCATCCAAAGGTTGGAAAAGTGTCTAAAATTATATCCCTGGTCATCTTGTCATTTTAAAATCTAATCATGCCTGAGAAAACACTCATAATCTGTGAAATTTTTCCCTAAGTTAGATAGTGGTGTTTAGAGAGTTTTTCCTTGGCTAAGACATCCTAAGACAAAAACCTCTATCTAGTACTATTCAGCCTTGAATTAGTTCCTATTCTGCAGAACAGGTCTTGATCCATCCATAGGTCGCACACCACTAAGAGGTCACTTTGTCTTATTTTCAGAAGAAGTTCAACAAAGATCTAAATCAGGAAAAGAGAAAGTTTGTCGCTATCTGAAGAAATCTGCTTGAATCAGGCATAATCACCATGAAAAACCAAGGGAGCTCTCCAAGGTTCAAAAGCATTTGTTCTTACATCTCCGCAGGGGTGTAATTAACTGATGATCAGTATGAAAAGGAGGGCAAAAGGGAAAGTTCAAGCAGGTTACCCTTGTTGAAAATATTTTCCATCAATGATCAGATCAAGAGCTGTAAAGTGAGATGCAGCAAATGTACATGTTATAAATCCAAAATTTGCTTGAAGAATAGACATTACTCATTGATTCAAGATGAATAACAAGGACTGAGTAATGCTGATCAGTAGTGCTGCATAATCTTCCAAAGATCATCATCATGTAGGGCATGAGAAGACAGCTGCTTCTTATGCTACCTTGAGCCTGTAATGTGAACCTTAATCAAAAAAATTTCAAGGTACCTTGACAACAAAGTTAAGGGGAAAAGATAGTTTAATGATACCTATCAGAAGACACTTTCTTGGCATTCTTCAAACAAACATATAGAGCAAATATAGTGATTTGAAATAGATGTAGACCCTGTATTAAAAATGACCTCGTTCAAAGAGGAGAGGGTTAGAAACACAGTGATAACCTCCTTCATAAAAGCAGATGTTTTTAAGCACAATGACAGAAAACCTCCTTCATATAAAAGCAGAGGGTTAGAAGACATATTGTTTTGAAATCCTTCATTAATAAGCATAGGGTCAAAAATATTGTTGAGAAACTCCAGTAGCTACTTGGTGCTTTTTCCTCCAAAGATGAAAAGAGGATGCATAGCAGGATTAAGTGATTTGTTTGAGAAAGGTCTCTTTTGGTAAGAAAGATTGAAAATCATTGATGAGTCAATAAGAGTTTATGGGATAAAGGCCTTTACCACATCAAAAGCCAAAGGTGACATAACGGTGCTAAGAAGCCTCTATTTCTTATATCTATGAAATACTCCTTCAAATTATACTCTAAGGGTGGAGTTTTGACTAAGAGTAGCCTCATATGAATGGCCAAGGAGGTGGACCAAGCCCTGTTTAAATTGACTTCTACAAACTGATATGAAAAGACAGTCCACCTAGATGATTTATGTGAAAAGGGCATTCCTATTTTTAGATAGATTCATTATGGTTTATCAAGGTTAACTTCCTCCAAGTGATGAATGAAGGGAGAGTGCTGAAGGTTAATTCCAGCTCAGTCAAAGGATAGAGGGCACATTGTAATAGGGTGAAACTTTCACTGTTTGTAGGCCTCCTTCACAAAAGTCATAGGATCAGCCCTCCAAAATATTTGCACCATGAAACAACTCATTCAAAGGGTTAAAAGGTCCTCCATCAGCAGATAAATAGAAGGCCTCATGATAGGTCTGAAGGGTCATTGAAAAGGCTACAACAGTGTTTTTGAGATAACCTCCTTTGTATACAAATGAAGGAATAGAACATTTTTATAAATTCCCTTTCATCACAAATGTTGGGACAAACAAAGTGTTAAAACAAATCATCAAGGTTAAAAGGTTTTGCAGTGGAAACAGAGCTAAAGGGCATCAACTCTTTTTCGAAATTCTTCATTCAAAAATCCAAAACAAAGATTATGTTCCAAACCCCTCACCACTATGCACAAAGTCATTTTTGTTTTGAAAAACAAAGGAAAAAGGTGTGTTTTCAATTTCAAATCAATAAGGAGGAAAAAAGGCTTTTTCAAACTCTCATCAAGTGTAAAGGAGCTCGTTCAAACTTCGTAACTCTCATTTATCATTTGGAAAACCAAGTCACGGAGCAAAAAGCATTTTTTGAAGAGCATTTGGGCTTGAGTTTATGCGTGGCACGCCTGTGTAAACGCGCGGTGTGCCTGTAGGTGCCTGCTAAAGAAAAGTGTGAAGGGCACGAGGCGCCTGTAGATGTGTGTGGCAAGCCTTTGCCCAGTGCCTAGGGCCGACCTGACTACATCGGCATGGCGCTTTTGTACGTCCAAAGCCTGCCCGACCATCAAAGGAGTTAAACACCAAATTTTTTACACAGCGAACTTGTCCCCAAACATGGCTAAACACCTTTTGAAAGGTATTTATGCCTCTAAATACATTTTTTGTTTGATTTAAGGGAAATTCTGATATCAAAGTTTAAAAGGAGTCTCTTAAAAAACTGTTAAAAAGTAGTGGTAAAGAAGGGTTGTTGTTATCAGTTTGAAAGAGTTTTAAATAGTTAAGGGAAAACACAACTGCCTTCAAACACAACATGTTTATCAAGAAAGCAAGATAACATTGATTTCAAAGGGAGGAAACATAGCTATTTCGAAGAATACTATGTTTTGCCAAAAATCATAGAGAATCAGTGTTTAAAGACTTATACCTTGTGAAAGTATTAATCTTGTTTTTCAAGCACATAGAAGATCGTACAATCTATAAAGAGGAGATAGAATTTGTTTTGAAGGCTTATCACTCAGTGACCAGGAGACTACCTTTTGTTTTTAGAGAAACAATGATCATCAAAGAAGGACAGTTTATTCAAAGGGAGAGCACAGTGTTTTTCTAAGAGTGCATTCTTTGTTTTGAGAAAAAAGAAGATAATGATTGGGTGAAATAGTTTGTTATCAGTTTACAAGGGTTTGTTCAATCCCTTAAAATAGTGATATCAAAAGAAACAGTGATTTCAAAGAAACCATTTTTTCTTCAAATAACCATAGATAATTAATGATTACAAAAGAAGGTAGTAATTGAGGGAGAAGAGTTCTTATTGTCAAAAACAAAGGGAGCTTGTTTCACTTAACAAAATTTGTTGGCCAACTAAGGACAAACTTAGTCTTGCAAAGAGGAAAAGGTGTTTTTGATTGAGCACCTTTTTTAGTGATCATTTAAACTAGTTTGCCTTGGTGAACCAGTAAATAGTATTAGAAGCAAAAATGCCTCCAAAGAAGGACAGCAAGAGTGGGTATCACAATAGGAATGAGCCTATTTCAACTCAGGAAGTGAATGAATCTCCTTCAGTACTCTTTAATTTTCATGAAGTAGGGTGCTTGGAATTTTGCCAAAAAGTCCAAGAAGTGAAAAGTCACCTTCCTTTAACACATTTGTTTGCTTTAAGGCTGCAAGGGAAGCATGTCCATCTAGCAGGTCTAGATTTCAAACTCTCTCCTAGGGCTATCTCCAAAGCTACCAAGATCCCCTATATTGGAGAAAAGTGGTTCAAGAAAACATACCTACATCTGAATCACTACAAACCCTTCCTAAAACTAGACCATCGGGATGCTTGCCAATCTATTTTCCCTTTTTCTCACTTATTGACCAGCTATGCCCCTCTCATGAAAATCATCATGAAGTATTTCACGTGTGAAGGGAAGTTTTCCTGGATTTATGCCTATCATATCAGGCTTCTTATGCATTTCACAAGAACTCAATTGTTGAACCTACCTTTTTTCCTCTATAGAACCATTGAGAAGATGGCCTCTACTGTCCAAAAGAAGCCCTCAGCTCAACAACAAGCTTGTCTATTTCATCATTCCCTTACCAAGATCATCATCCTCCATCAACTTGAGAAAAAGGGAGTTTCTTGGGACTCTTTCATCTCCCATCCTGATTTTTCCATTGCCTCTTCATCTCATGCGCCTTCCTCACCATCTACTCATCCTGTTTCTCCTTCTTCTAGTAAATCCACTCCTAAAAGACAAAATCCCGCCTTGATTGAAAGTGAATAAGAGAGGAAACAAACTAGTAGTGAAGAAGAGAAAAGTGACAAGAGGCAAACCAGTGATGAAGAAGGACAAAGTGAAGAATCTAAGCATGATAGTGAGCATAAAGAAGGAAATGATGAAGAGCATGAACAAATTGATGCTGAGCACAACAGTCATAAAGAGGAACATGATGGCAGCCAACACAACAGTGAGCATGATGGTGATGAGGCACAAAATAGTGAAGGTAAAGAGTACAACAGTCATGAAGAAAGCAGGGATAGAGATGAACAAGGCAGTCCTCAAGATGACAAACAAAGTGGCAGCAAAAATAGTGATGATGAGGGTCATGAAAGTCCTCAAAAAGACACTTATGTTGAGAAAAAAGACAGCCCTCAAGAAAGTAATGATGATGACAATCAAACACCAAACATTGAGCATTCCAAAGAGGGCAGCATGGAGCAAAAAGACCAAATCAGTGACCATGAGCATAGCAGTGGTGAAGACAAAAAAAGAAATCTTCAAGCAGAAGAAAAAAGTGACAAAGATGAAGTTGGAGCAGATGATGATGGAGGCAACAAGGTAAAATACCAAGTTGAGCAAGTGCAAGTAGTGTTGAGATTGCAACAATATGAAGAGCTTAGTGGAAAGGAGTCGCCTTCACTAAGTGGGCCCGCAGGCTATTTTTGGCGCAAAGTCTATTTTTAGACTATGTTTATTTTTAGACATATGTATCATGTTCTATGAGTTGCAGGATGCTATTTGTGGATGGTTGGTCAAGTCGGAAAAAGTAGATGGAATTCTATTTTTAGACATATTGGGCGGAATCTATTTTTAGATTGCTAGTCTAAAAATAGATATGTCGAATATTATTAGCTCTTAATAATATTTGGACTCTAAACATTATATTATTCTCTTGGAGCACTTCAGTTAAGTGCACAGATGTGGCACAGGAGCTGACAGAAGGAATTACGCTATTCCTAAGGGTTAAGTGGAGCTATTGCATGGATACTTCAGTTAGAACTCATGTGAAAGAGTTTGGTGGAGTTGATTGAGGAAGTTAGTGGAGTTGTATTCAGTTTAACTAATCTAAACATAGTTGAGCTATTTGTATTCAGTTTAACTAATTGATATAATTAGTGAGAGTGGTGTGAATTAATTATTAATTAATTCACTAATTATATACTCATTAATCAACTAAAGAATACATCAGTTAACTTCAGTGCATGGACAGTTTCAGTGGAGACCAGTGCAGAAATAGGTGAAAGAGTAGGTTAACTATCAGTTGTGACTATACTGTTGCTATTTGCAACACACAGATAGGTGGAGTAGCCCATGAGGATTACGCAGTTCAAGCCAGGTGGTTTATCTATTTAATGAAGCCATCCCATAGCATTAATTACGCAATAGAGGCTGGCTATCAAGTGGCAAAAGATTGGAGCATGTGTTTTGCTAGATCTAGCTTGATAGTGTGTAGCAATTGAGGGTGTGTATGAGAGCTTGTGAGGAGCTTTTGTACTATGATTGTTACATGATCTCCATGACATATAATATACAGCTGGTTGGGGTTTTCAGCTTTAAGCTTTCCCATTAAATACTGTGTTCATATGTGTGATTGTTCGTGGTTTTAATGTGTGCATGCAATTGATTTTATTTCCGCAATTAATGATAAATGGTAGATGAGATTCTGTATTATGCATGAAGCTAAAATAGTGTGTGATCAGGAGAATCTCGGTGAATAATATATCAGTTATTCAAATTTCTACAAGTAGATAAACCTCTTCTATCTTCTCCTCAACACAGCCAAGAGCATGTGCTAGCTTCCTCTCCTAGGCAAGGGGCCATGACTCTTCCTCCATAAGTGGCGAAGCCTAGAAAAACTATATCAGCAAAGAAAAAGACCACTCCAGTAGTGACTAGCAATGTCACAAGAGAACTAAGAAGTAGAGGAAAACTGTCTAAAAAGAGCATTACTGAATTGCCAAAGAGGAAGAGGACCAAGAAGTCTATCTAAGGCAAGGGGAAAGAAAAAGAGGAGAGTAGTCATGAAAAGGAAAGGGAGTTTGATATCATACAAATAGACAATGATGATAGTGATAATGAAGCTAGAATCCTTGAGGCTCTCTTGCGAAATAGAGAAGACCAAATTCATGACCTACAAGCTGATCTAGAAAGCTCAAAAGACTTCATGCATGTTATACAGATGCAAAACAAACAAATGAGTGGTCAAATGGCAGTTTTTGAGGCCTAGGATTTCAAATATAAAAGGGAAGCCTCCAAAGCACAAACCAAGCTTGAAGAGCTTCTAGGCGAATTTGATGATACTGAAGAAGAGGAGCAGCCAAGGAGAAAGAGGCCTAGGACTATGGGACTCAAGAAAGCTTTGGAGAAAAAGAAAGAAGAAGAGGCAGCCCTTGTTCGATCTTATCCTCTTACCCAATTGCTCACCCAAGAAATATAAAATAATAGAGGATCATGGCTTGAAAGAGCCAAAAAAAATTTGGAGGATAAATTAGAGAAAGCAAACAGAGACTTGAGTTTGCAAAAGAAGATGATCGGGCACTACAAAAAGCTAAATCAATTTGCCCGAAAGAAATTGAAGGTTGCACAAGAAAGGCTCAAGGCTGCCTAAAAGAGGCGCCCGGTAGAAAAAGTAGAAAAAGTCACATCAGCACTTGAAATGTTGGCCTCAGCTTCTCTACATGTTTCTAAGAACCCATGAGGTGCTAGCTCACCAAAATTGAACAATTTTTTACAAGATTTTGTTTTTTGACATTTTTGGGCCTAATTGCAGAAATTTATGGGCGTTGCCATTTTTGTTTGGAGCATCCTTAGCAGTTGAGAGTGGTATCATTAGATGCATTAAATTCAAGGGCATCTACTTAGAAAATTTCAGATCCAAAGGATGTCTTTTGATCCCCAAAAGAGGTGAAAAATAGTGATCTTTTGACTTTCTGCCTCACATATCAGCAAGCGCTACTTTTCTGGTTTTTTCCACTCAGTTACGTTTTTCACATAGTTCTACTAATCATTTTGGGAAAAATAAAGTATTTTCAGAAACTATACATCCAGGGCTTTCCAACGAGCTATCATGGGCCTTGTTTCGAGATCTGGAGGTCCCTCAAAAGTTGTCTGTAAAACAAAGAATTTTCTGCTGCTACGTTCCTGTAGCATTTTGGCAAAAAGACAGTTTTCTGAAGTGGCTTATCCAAATGTGTGCTAGGCATTTTTTTAGCCATTGTCAGTAATGAAAAGTCAATATTTTTTCATTTTTTAGCATTTTATAGATATTTTGTGCCTTGGGCTTTGCAAAGCCTCAAGGACAAAATCAAATATTTGTTTTTAGCCTATGAGCTTCTAGTCAGTTTTGTGAAGCTTATCTTTTCATTCTCCTATATAACTCATAGAGAATCATTGTAATATTGTTGGATGAAGAGTTGATAAATAAGTTGGACTTTGAAGAGCTTAAGAACTTGACTTAGCTTAGAGCAATATATGTTATGAGTTTTGATGATGAAACTAGTTTTATGGAGTGAATAGCTTGACTTGCTTGCCTAGATGATGGAGAGGATCTATGTGCAGGATTCCATGGCTTGGTAAATGGTATTGTACATATTTTCAGTTATTTTTTCTTAGTTTTCCACATATTTATCCATGTTTCTTGCTTTCTGTACGTCAGTAAAGAATATTTTGAGGTATGCCCATGGAGGCTCATTAAATTTCCTCATTCATTACAGCTTTTATGTTTTCATCCTTCTTAGTCATGTCAAAGGATTCTTAACTACCCTTTCGTCCACTAGGAACTTTTTATTTGTTTCCTTAATGATTAATATGAAATGCTATCTTGTTTGATTCATGGTATGCACTGCTTACTCATAGCTATTTAAACCTCATTAAAGAAATCTTCTTTGAAGTATTGACTGTCTAGGTTAAATCAGAGAGGTCTTGTTTCGATCTTTCCCTCTGCCTATACTTGTAGACTTATTTCAAAGTTCTCATTAGTTTGAATGTGTTTCTTAGGAGTTTCCTTTCCACATTTTGAGTTGTTGGTCTATCTTACATGTATTCTCAACCACTGAAGGTGATTTTCCCAAAGTTAGAGGGTCTTATACTTCTATGTATCACCTGAATGTTTATTTTATGCATTTATCAGTTTGAGTTTGATTCATAGTGATTAATGGTTAGCCCTACCACATGAATGCTTGTTGTTTAAACTATTTATGCTTAAGATCCCTTTGTCTTGCACAAACTTGAATTTCATTTCACTTCATAAACCACTTGAAATATCCATTCGCTATAATAAATCATCCCTGTAGTACACCCTACTAATTGTCTTGAAATCCTTGGCTTGCTTTTGACCCCATAGCCTAGTTGATCTCATTTTCTTGTTCTATTTAGATTCACTTGGTTAGTTTTTCCTCCAAACAACTAAAAAACAAACAAACAAACACACTTAACAACTAGCCTAAAATCTAAACAACTAAGCGAACAAGCTCACATGCTTCTCTTCATTAGAGAGAGCCCTCTTTGAGTCCAGGAAGGCTAGGTCCTAGGGCTCCAAATATTGTTTTGATGTTACTTCGTCATTTGGTCCGTCAATCTGCCAAATCACGGGAATCTAACATAATGGCGATCATGGTGGGACTCTGAGTGATAAACAAACTTAGACTTCCCTAAACATTTCATCATCCCTTAAAATATTATCTTGTCGACATACCTCATCGCCACACTAACATAATGGCGATTATGGTGAGACTCTCTGAGTTGATGACTATCTAGAAAACTGTTAGTGACTCATTAGTCCTTCAAGATTAAATCATAAAATCAACTAATAAAGCCATTAGAGTAAACTCTTATTGTTTCATCACGTTAGATAAGTGATGAAAAAAAATTTAGAACACTCTTACAAATCAGACTACATATTAAAAACTCAGAAAATAACCTCACAAAACATTTCTTTTTTAGATTGACTATTCATGTCAGTTTTGGTGGTGGACCATAGACAATATATCCTCAAAAAACCAAAATATTTCCACCTGGCGATTCCAGTAGCTTCCAGTAGGCCTTTTTGAAAACTTTGATAAGCTTCCATAAACTATTATAAGACTTCTTTACAAACAGCCTTGAAAAGTCTAAGAAGTCTTAATCATACACTGAGCTAGTTTGACAAAACTTAGAGAAAACAAGTTGTTGAAAACATTCATAACTTTCAGCCTCTCTAAAGTTTGAATTTGAAAGCTAGCTTCACAAAGAATTCATACCAGATCTCATCCAAACCCGAATCCTCCTATCATAGTTGATGACCCAGAAAATATTTTGTGGAAAAATTCTAAGACTAGTAATTTAACTGCCGATAGGAGCCTTCATAGAGCAAGCTCTGTACTTGAAAATCTTACATCCTTGCCAGAATTTTTTTTTGACTTGCACCATACAAGAAATATTTTTAGAACCAAGTCACAACCTATTTTTGACCATTCCGATCTTCATCCCTTAGACTTGTAGCAGAGTTCTAGTAGAGAAGCATCTCCTACTACTCGACCCGATTTTCAGCTTCTCCACAACTTTAGCTCTTTCCATCCCAAGTCTACTCAAAATCAGTTTGCCAGTCTAAGCACCTCTAACACTCCCACTCACAACACCACTGTGCAAATCACTTCATCTCACACACCAAATCCTCCACTTGTAAATTTACCAGTACCATCCATCATGGTAGCATGGTATGCACCCCTAGTGTTACCTCAGCCTTTGGCACCTTTTCCAAATGAATATCAGTCTAGGATCCCACACTTCAATGGGGCCGAATCCACTATTACCCAACAACATGTAGATAGAATGAATGATGCTTTTGATTACATGGAATTAGATGAAGAAACCATCAAGATGAGAATTTTTGCCCAAAGCCTAGGAGGTGAAGCTAAAAAATGGTTCAAAGGCTTAGCTCCTCATAGCATACATGATCTCCCATCATTATACCAAACTTTCATAAACAAATGGGAGATCAAGAAAAACCCACTTCAAGTCCTCTCTGAATATAATACTCTTAAGAGGAACACAGGAGAAAGTGTTCAAGATTATTGTACTAGATTCAACAGTGTCTATAACGCTCTCCCTCCTAACATGAAACCTCCACTCAGCTTAGCTCTAGCAAAATTTCTGGAAGGTTTTGATCCGGATATGAAATATCAGCTAAGAGAAAGAGAACCTACAACTCTAGAAGAAATACAAAAGGGGGCTATTAGTGCAGAAGAAAACCTTGCTGAGAAGAGGGCTAGGCTAAGATCAGAAAAGAGGGTCACATACCGAGATGAAACCTTTCCCTCTACATCCTCTTCTGATGCCAAAATAGAAAACCTTGAAAGAAAAATGGAAAGAATGATAGAAAGAATGATGGAAATAATAAGTTTTAGTGATAGAACACCTCCTGGGGACAACCAGCCAAACCCACAAACCAGAAACCGGAATCAAAACTTTAGAAGGGACCCACCCCAAAACAAACCAAGAGACAATGATCAGCAAATTAGGCCTCCTTTCCAAAATAATTATCTTGATGAAGGAGAAAGAGACATTGAACATATTGAGGAAAATCATCTAAACTTGATAGGCTCTAATAGTGAGGGTGAGGTTTATCTCACGGAAGAAGAACAAGGTTTCTTCTCCTCATACCAAGATGAAACTGACTATGAATATTCCGAAGACCCTGAAATTGGTTTACAAAATTCCATAATGGAATTCCATAGGCAATATGATCTCAGAAGTAAGAAAAATCAAGAAAACTTGAAGAAAAACCAGGAAAACTTAAAAAAGAACAGTTCAGATTCTACTATCAAGAAAACTCCTGAAGCTATTTTTAAAAAACCAGCAGACAATGTTAATGTTATAGCTAAGAAAGATGATCTAAACAAAGAAAAAACTAGCCAATCAAACATCAACCCAAACTTTTCCAGCACTTCCACCAAAATTCCTGAAAGTTCCATCCTGAACAAAGCTCCACATCAAAATCAAAAGGACAGATTAGTAGAGAAGGTAATGGCTGAAAAAGCTGATGCAAACATGTTAAAAGCTCAAGCACCTTTCAGTTTCAAAGGGAAAATTGCTAAAATGAAAATAAATATGCCCCGAACTGAACTAATAGCTCAAAATTCCTATAAATCTCAGGTTATGAAAATATTAAACATAGGAAATGATACTGACACTTTTCACTTAGCTGATGACACTCCCAAACTATTATTTGGACTAAAGATAGAAGGAAAGTATCAAGAAGGAACCACTCCTCCTTTTTACATTAGCATGAATGTACATGACCAGATCCTACATAACGCTATGCTAGATCCTGGTGCCTCTCATAATCTCATGCCTAAAGTGATAATGGATAGATTAGGCTTAGAAATAACAAAACCTTACAAAGACTTGTACTCTCTCGATTCAAGTAGAGTAAAATGTTTGGGCCTAATCAAAGACTTGTGTGTAAGTCTGGCACAAGTCCCAGCTAAACATTTGGTTATGGACATAGTGGTAGCAAACATTCCCCCAAAATATGGGATGCTTTTATCTAGAACCTGGGGGGCTAAGACATGTCTTATGCTACTATTCCTATTTTAAACCAACCAAGAAGATTATACCATGAATCACACATGAAATATATGGTCAGTAGTTAAGAAAAACCAGAAAACATACCTCTTTATTCTATACATTCAAACATGGATTCCTTCATCTTACACCTAGAAGATGACACTGATGAAAACACAAGTGAAAATGAAACCAGTTCAAGCACAGTGTCGCAGCCAGACCAACCTCTGTATGATGAATTTGATACTCAAAATTATCATGACCAGATACACTTGCATTTTGATGAAATAAAACTTGATTCACCAAAAACTAAAACTAAAAATTCGGAAGAAGCAATCATTTTAAATTCTCAAGCAAGTGATCTCAACCCAATACAAGTATCAAACACACAATTGAAACTCTCTTTTTATTTAAAGCCACTAAAGGATTTGCATAGCACAACAACCTTGGGAAGCCAAAAGCCAGAAAGCCTCATGTTATTGCCATATATTAGCACTTCACCCTCTAAATATTGTAGTTCTCCAAATGAAATGTTAACCATTGCTAGTGCTTTGACATATCCTAAAAAGATATTCACTAGTTCTGATGATAAGGAAGCTGATGAAAACAATTGTGAAAAACTTGAGCTGTTTAAATTACCTAGGATTTTGTCTCTATATCAGAAATTAAGGAATAAAAGACTAGACAAGATTCTTCACAATACAAGCATATGCCAAAAAATGAATACAAAACACCATAGAAATGTTGTCTTCTCTATATATTATCCTTTCAAAAAATAACACAAAAACTATGGTAAAAAATGGTCACTCGAAAAGAAGACAACTAAACACAGGTTATGTTTATATTTTAGAAACATAAATAAACCTCTCATAAACAACATTCGTCCCCTTCCAAAAACAGATCATATCATAAGAAAACTAGGAGTTTCTAATCATGTGGTTTTGAGTGACAATTTTTTAGGATACCATCGAATAATACCACTTCAAATAGATTAGCGCAAAGATTTCTTCAAATATACTAGTGGCAACTTCATGTTCAAACCAATCTGTCCAAAACCAATGAACACCGAAGATGCCCTCAAGAAAGCTATGTTCCCGGTTCTGAATTTCATTGTCATGATGTACCTTGATGATGTCATCATTTGATTTAAAAATGACAAAGAATATCTGCATTATTTGAAAAAGATGTACAACAAAAGGAGAAGTGGAGATCAAAGGTATAAGGAAGTGCAGCAAGAAGATACAGGGTTGTTTAGAGATTCATGCTTGAATCCTTATGTTATGCTTACAAGAGAAAAGTTTCCAGACTTTTCTTTTCAAGAGCTGAGTAGACCAAGAGCATCAGGAGATCCTTATGAAGATAAGATGCTCAAGTTTCACCGTTTTCAGGAGTTCTAGTTTCATATTTTTCAATCATTGTACATACCATTGCTTGAAGAAATAAATCAAAAAACAGAAAATACAAAAACAATAGAAAAGTAGAAAAAGAGGGTGGTTTGAAAACACCATGAAAAGCCCCATGTTCAAAAAATAGTCATGCTGAAAGTGTGCAAGCCTAAATGCCATTACTAGCACTCGAAAGATATCTTGCTCAGTTATATAGCCTAATCATAACTGAACATGTTTTAAATTGATTGTTGATAAGTTAGTGAGAGAGATAATAGTCAAATTGTGTAAGCTTGACTTGTCAAAGAAAGTAGATCAGGAAAAGAATGCTGGTTCCACACGCTCAAAATAGAACCAAAGAGAAAAATAGGGATGAAAAACGATTTGTATATCTTGGCCCTGATTTTTCTAAGTTTCATTTTATACATAAATAATGTTTGTGTGCATCTTGTTTTTATGCCACGAAACACATGACAAATCAGACCCTCTAATCCTGATTTGATCATTTTTCAATTTCATGCTTTAGACTAGTGAATGAAATCCTGTCAAACAACTTAATCTTGACAGTCGATTGTAGTATAGGTAGAGAAACAAAAGAGTTCATCAATTTAATATGAACTCTCGGAAGATATAAGTGTAGCAGTAGATAGTTTTTTTTTTCAAAAAAAAAAATCTTGTCAATGGTTTCTAGTCCACATGCACCTAAAAGAACAAAAAATGCTAGGAAATGTAGTTGGGTAGGTAGAGATGACTTTGATGCTAATCATGCTGTCAATTTTCAGAAATAGCATCAAGAAAGGAAGAAATTTGCGCCAATGGATAAGGCACTGGTCTTCACAAGATAGAGATTTGCAATTTTGGACAACCCCTGAAAGGAGTTGCCCTCCCCAAATGGAGCCACTGTTAGTCATCAATATTTTTACCTGTTATTGATGACTAGTTCCCTTAGCTGAGTTTTCTAGAAACTGATCTCAAAAATATCAATCTGTCATCTAGAAAACACCCCAAAACATTTTTTGTCCTCCTACCCCTTCCTGTCAGTCTATGATGAGAACAAACCCTAGTTTTCAAGTCCTATCTGGTTTCAACAAAATAACCCTGTCAATAGCTGTCATAGCTGAAAGTTATCTGCTGTCATTTATCCTTTTTTCTCATGCCATTCACCATCCAAAGGTTGGAAAAGTGTCTGAAATTATATCCCTGGTCATCTTGTCATTTGAAATCTGATCATGCCTGAGAAAACACTCAGAATCTGTGAAAGTTTTCCCTAAGTTAGATAGTGGTGTTAAGAGAGTTTTTCCTTGGCTAAGAGATCCTAAGCCAAAAGCCTCTGTCGAGTACTAGTCAACCTTGAATTAGTTCCTATTCTGTAGAACAAGTCTTGATCCATCCATAGGTCGCACACCACTAAGAGGTCACTTTGTCTTATTTTCAGAAGAAGTTCAACAAAGATCTAAATCAGGAAAAGAGAAAGTTTGTCACTCTCTGAAGAAATCTGCTTGAATCAAGCATAATCACCATGAAACACCAAGGGAGCTGTCCAAGGTTCAAAAGCATTTTTTTTTACATCTCTGCAGGGGTGTAATTAACTGATGATCAGTATGCAAAGGAGGGAAAAAGGGCAAGTTCAAGTAGGTTACCCTTGTTGAAAATATTTTCCATCAATGATCAGATGAAGAGCTGTAAAGTGAGATGCAGCAAGTGTACATGTTATAAATCCAAAAGCTACCTGAAAAATAAAGATTACTCATTGAGTCAAAATGAATAACAAGGACTAAGTAATGCTTATCAGCAGTGCTGCATAATCTTCCTAAGAGCATCATCATGTAGGGCATAAGAAGACATCTTCTTCTTATGCTACCTTGAGCTTGGAATGTGAGCATTAATCAAAGAAACTTTCAAGGTACCCTGACAACACAGTCAAGGGGAAAAGATAGTTCAATGATACCTATCAGCAGACACTTTCTTGGAATTCTTCAAACAAACATATAGAGCAGATATAGTGATTTGAAACAGATGTAGACCCTGTGTTAAAAATGACCTCCTTCAAAGAGTAGAGGGTTAGAAACACAGTGATAACCTCCTTCATAAAAGCATATGGTTTGAAGCACAATGGCAAAAAACCTCCTTCATATAAAAGCATAGGGTTAGAAGACATATTGTTTTGACCTCCTTCATTAATAAGTAGAGGGTCAAACATATTGTTGAGAAACTTCAGTAGCTACTTGGCACTTTTTCCTCCAAAGATGAAAAGAGCATGCATAGCAGGATTAAGTGATTTGTTTGAGAAAGGTCTCTTTTGGTAAGAAAGATTGAAAATCATTGATGAGTCAATAAGAGCTTATGGGATAAAGGCCTTTTCCACATCAAAAGCCAAAGGTGACATAACGGTGCTAAGAAGCCTCTGTTTCTTATATCTATGAAATCCTCCTTCAAAGTATACTCTGAGGGTGGAGTTTTGACTAAGAGAAACCTCATATGAATGGCCAAGGAGGTGGACCACGCCCTGTTTAAATTGACTTCTGCAAACTGATATGAAAAGACAGTCCACCTAGATGATTTATGTGAAAAGGGCATTCCTGTTTTTAGATAGATTAATTATGGTTTATCAAGGTTAACTTCCTCCAAGTGATGAATGAAGGGAGAGCGCCGAAGGTTACTTCCAGCTCAGTCAAAGGACAGAGGGCACATTGTAAGAGGGTGAAAATTTCACTGTTTGTAGGCCCCCTTCACAAAATTCATAGGATTAGCCCTTCAAAATATTTCCACCATGAAACAACTCATTCAAAGGGTTAAAAGGACCTCCATCAGCAGATAAATAGAAGGCCTCATGATAGGTCTGAAGGGTCATTGAAAAGGCTGCAACAGTGTTTTTGAGATAACCTCCTTTGTAGACAAATCAAGGAATACCACATTTTTATAAATTCCCTTTCATCACAAATGTTGGGACAAACAAAGTGTTAAAACAAATCATCAAGGTTAAAAGGTTTTGCAGTGGCAACAGAGCTAAAGGGCATCAGCTCTTTTTCGAAAGTCTTCGTTCAAAAAACCAAAACAAAGATTATGTTCCAAACCACTCACGACTATGCAAAAAGTCATTTTTGTTTTGAAAAACAAAGGCAAAAGGTGTGTTTTCATTTTCAAATCAAAAAGGAGGAAACAAGGCTTTTTCAAACTCTCATCGAGTATAAAGGAGCTCATTCAAACTTCATAACTCTCATTTATCATTTGGCAAACCAAGTCACAGAGCAAAAAGCGTTTTTTGAAGAGCATTTGGGCTTGATTTTATGCGCGGAACGCCTGTGTAAACGCGTGGCGCACCTGTAGCTGCCTGCTAAAGAAAATTGTGAAGGGCATGGTGCCCCTATAGACGTGTGCGGCATGCCTGTGCTCAGCGCCCACGGCCAACCCGACTACATCGGCGTGGCGCGTTTATCCATTCAAACCCCGCCCGACCATCAAAGGAGTTAAACACCAAATTTTTTACACAGTGAAATCATCCCCAAACAAGGCTAAACACCTTTTGAAAGGTATTTATGCCTCCAAATACATTTTTTGTTTTATTTAAGGGAAAGTCTGATATCAAGGTTTAAAAGTAGTCTCTTAAAAAACTGTCAAAAAGCAGTGGTAAAGAAGGGTTGTTGTTATTAGTTTGAAAGAGTTTTAAATAGTTAAGGGAAAACACAGCTACCTTCAAACACACCAT
Source organism: Pinus albicaulis (assembly GCA_034641835.2). Taxonomy (NCBI): domain Eukaryota; kingdom Viridiplantae; phylum Streptophyta; class Pinopsida; order Pinales; family Pinaceae; genus Pinus; species Pinus albicaulis. Next base: position 1,274,054,864 of record CM076570.1, on the reverse strand, counting down.
GTTTATCAAGAAAGGAAGATAACAATGATTTCAAAGGGAGGAAACATAGCTATTTCAAAGAATACTCTGTTTTGCCAAAAATCACAGAGAATCATTGTTTAAAGACTTATAGCTTGTGAAAGTATTAAACTTGTTTTTCAAGCACATAGAAGATCATACAATCTATAAAGAGGAGACAAAATTTTTTTTGAAGGCTTATCACTCAATGACCAGGATACTACCTTTTGTTTTTAGAGAAACAATGATCATCAAAGAAGGATAGTTTATTCAAAGGGAGAGCAGAGTGTTTTTCTAAGAGTGTATTCTTTGTTTTGAGAAAAAATAAGATAATGATTGGGTGAAACAGTTTGTTATTAGTTCATAGGGGTTTGCTCAGTCCCTTAAAATAGTGATATCAAAACAAACAATGATTTCAAAGAAACCTTTTTTGCTTCAAATAACCACAGAAAACTGTGATTTCAAAGAAACCCTTTTTGCTTCAAATAACCACAGAGAAGTAGTGATTACAAAAGAAGGTAGTAATTGAGGGAGAAGAGTTCTTATTGTCAAAAACAAAGGGAGCTTGTTTCACTTACCAAATTTTTTTGGCCAACTAAGGAAAAACTTAGTCTTGCAAAGAGGAAAATGTGTTTTTGATTGAGCACCTTTTTCAGTGATCATTTAAACCAGTTTTCCTTGGTGAATCAATAAAGAGTATCAGAAGAAAAAATGCCTCCAAATAAGGACAACAGGAGTGGGTATCACAATAGGTATGAGCCTATTTCAACTCAGGAAGTGAATGAATCTCCTTCAGTACGCTTTAATTTCATGAAGTAGGGTGCTTGGAATTTTTCCAAAAAGTCCAAGAAGTGAAAAGTCACCTTCCTTTAACACATTTGTTTTCTTTAAGGCTGCAAGGGAAGCATGTCCATCTAGCAGGTCTGGATTTCAAACTCTCTCCTAGGGCTATCTCCAAAGCTACAAAGATCCCCTATATCAGAGAAAAGTGGTTCAAGCAAACATACCTAGATCCAAATCACTACAAACCCTTCCTAAAACCAGACCATCGGGATGCTTGCCAAGCTATTTTCCTTTTTTCCCACTTATTGACCAGCTATGCCCCTCTCATGAAAATCATCATGAAGTATTTCACGTGTGAAGGGAGGTTTTCCCGGATTTATGCCTATCATATCATGCTTCTTATGCATTTCACAAGAAATCAATTGTTGAACCTACCTTTCTTCCTCTATAGAAGCATTGACAAGATGGCCTCTACTGTCCAAAAGAAGCCCTCAGCTCAACAACAAGCTTTTCTATTTCATCATTCCCTTATCAAGATCATCATCCTCCATCAACTTGAGAAAAAAGGAGTTTCTTGGGACTCTTTCATCTCCCATCTTGATTTTTCCATTTCCTCTTCATCTCATGCACCTTCCTTGCCATCTACTCATCATGTTTCTCCTTCTTCTAGTAAATCCACTCCTAAAAGACAAAAGTCCCCCTTGATTGAAAGTGAAGAAGAGAGGAAACAAACTAGTAGTGAAGAAGAGCAAAGTGACAAGAGGCAAACTAGTGATTAAGAAGGACAAAGTGAAGAATCTAAGCATGACAGTGAGCATAAAGAAGGAAATGATGAAGAGCATGAACAAATTTATGTGGAGAAAAATAGTCATAAAGAGGAACATGATGGCAGTGAACACAACAGTGAGCATGATGGTGGTGAGGCACAAAACAGTGAAGGTAAAGAGTACAAAAGTCATGAAGAAAGCAGGGACAGAGATGAACAAGGCAGTCCTCAAGATGAAAAACAAAGTGGCAGCCAAAACAGTGATGATGGGGGTCATGACAGTCCTCAAAAAGACACTTATGTCGAGAAACAAGACAACCCTCAAGCAAGTAATGATGATGAAAATCAAACACGAAACAGTGAGTGTTCCAAAGAGGGCGGCATGGAGCAAAAAGACCAAATCAGTGACCGTGAGCATAGCAGTGGTGAAGACAAACAAAGAAATATTCAAGCAGAAGAAAACAGTGACAAAGATGAAGCTGGAGTAGATGATGATGGAGGAAGCAAGGTAAAAGACCAAGTTGAGCAAGTGCAAATAGATAAACCTCTTCTATCTTCTCCTCAACATAGCCAAGAGCATGTGCTAGCTGCCTCTCCTAGGCAAGGGGCCATGAATCTTCCTCCATAAGTGGCGAAGCCTAGGAACACTAGATCAACAAAGAAAAATACCACTCCAACAGTGACTAGCAATGTCACAAGAGAACTAAGAAGTAGAGGCAAACTACCTAAAAAGAGCATTGTTGAATTTCCAAAGAGGAAGAGGACCAAGAAGTCTATCCAAGGCAAGGGGTAAGAAAAACAGGAGAGCAGTCATGAAAAGGAAAGGGAGTTTGATATCATACAGATAGACAGTGATGATAGTGATAATGAAGCTAGAATCCTTGAGGCTCTCTTGCAAAACAGAGAAGACCAAATTCATGACCTACAAGATGATCTAGAAAGCTCAAAATACTTCATACATGTTCTACATATGCAAAACAAACAAATGAGTGGTCAAATGGCAGTTTTTGAGGCCCAGGATTTCAAATATAAAAGGGAAGCCTCCAAATCACAAACCAAGATTAAAGAGCTTATGGGAGAATTTGATGATACTGAAGAAGAGGAGTAGCCAAGGAGAAAGAGGCCTAGGACTATGGGACTCAAGAAAGCTTTGGAGAAAAAGAAAGAAGAAGAGGCAGCCCTTGTTTGATCTTATCCTCTTACCCAATTGCTCACCCAAGAAATAGAAAATAATAGAGAATCGTGGCTTGAAAGAGACAACAAAGATTTTTAGGATAAATTAGAGAAAGCTATCAGAGACTTGAGTCTTCAAAAGAAGATGACCGAGCACTACAAAAATCTAAATCAATTTGCCCGAAAGAAATTGAAGGTTTCACAAAAAAAGCTCAAGGCTACCCGAAAGAGGCGCCCGGTAGAAACATTGGCCTCAACTTCTCTACATGTTTCTAAGAACCCATGAGGGGCTTGATCGCCAAAATTGAGCAATTTTTGACAAGATTTTGTTTTTTGACATTTTTGGGCTTAATTGCAGAAATTCATGGGCGTCGCCATTTTTTTTGGAGCATCCTCAGTGGTTGAGAGTGATATCATTAGATGCATTAAATTCAAGGGCATCTACTCAGAAAATTTCAGATCCAAAGGATGTGTTTCGATCCCCCAAATAGGCAAAAAACAATGATTTTTTGACGTTTTGCCTCACATATCAGCAAGGGCTACTTTTCTGGTTTTTTCCACTAAGTTACGTTTTTCACATACTTCTATTTATCCGTTTGGGAACAATCAAGTATTTTAAGAAACTAGACATCCAGGGATTTCCAAGGAGCCATCCCAGGCCTCGTTTCGACATCGGGAGGTCCCTCAAAAGTTGTCTAGAAAACAGGGAATGTTCTGCTGCTACGCTCCTGTAGCATTTTGGAAAAAAGATGGTTTTCTGAAGTGACTTATCCAAATGTGTGGTAGGAATTTTTTTAGCCATTTTAAGTAATGAAAATTCAATATTTTTTTCCTTTTTTAGCATTTTATATATATTTTGAAGATATTTTGTGCCTTGGGCTTTGCAAAGCTTCAAGGAAAAAATCAGATATTTGTTTTTAGCCTATGAGCTTCTAGTAAGTTTTGTGAAGCTTATCTTCTCATTCTCCTATATAACTCATGGAGAATCATTGTAATATTGTTTGTTGAAGAGTTGATAAACAAGATGGACTTTTAAGAGCTTAAGAACTTGACTGAGCTTAGAGAAATATATGTTATGAGTTTTGATGATCAAACTGGTTTTATGGAGTGAATAGCTTGACTTGCTTGCCTAGATGATGGAGAGGATCTATGTGCAGGATTCCATGGCTTGGTAAATGGTATTGTACTTATTTTCAGTTATGTTTTCTTAGTTTCCACATATGTATCCATGTTTCTTGCTTGCTGTACGTCAGTAAAGAATAGTTTGAGGTATGCCCACGGAGGCTCATCAAATTTCCTGATTCATTACAACTTCTACGTTTTCATCCTTCTTAGTCATGTCAAAGGATTCTTAACTGCCCTTTGGTCCACTAGGAACTTCTTATTTATTTCCTTAATGATTAATATGACATGCTATCTTGTTTGATTCATGGTATGCCCTGCTTACTCATAGCTGTTTAAACCTCATTAAAGAAATCTCCTTTGAAGTATTGAGTGTCTAGGTTAAATCAGAGAGGTATTGTTTTGATCTTGCCCTATGCCTATACTTGTAGACTTATTTCAAATTTATCATCAGTTTGAATGTGTTTCTTAGGAGTTTCCTTTCCACATTTTGAGTTGTTGGTCAATCTTACATGTCTTCTCAACCACTGAAGGAGATTTTCCCAAAGTTAGAGGGTCTTATACTTCTATGTATCACCTGAGTGTTTATTTTATGCATTTATCAGTTTGAGTTTGATTCATAGTGATTAATGGTTAGCCCTACCACATTAATGCTTACTGTTTAAACTATTTATGCTTAAGATCCCTTTGTCTTGCACAAACTTGATGTTCATTTCACTTCATAAACAACTTGAAATATCCATTCACTATACTAAATTGGCCCTGCAGTACACCCTATCCATTGTCTTGACATCCTTGGCTTGCTTTTGACCCCATAGCCTAGTTGATCTCATTTTCTTGTTCTATTTAGATCCACTTGGTCAGTTTTTCCTCCAAACAACTAAAAAACAAACAAACAAACACACTTAAAAACTAGCCTAAAATCTAAACAACTAAGTGAACAAGCTCACATCCTTCGCTTCATTAGAGAGAGCCCTCTCTGAGTGCAAGTAGGCCAGGTCCTAGGGCTCCAAATATTGGTTTGATGTTACTCCGTCATTTGGTCCGTCAATCTGCCAAATCACGGGAACCTAACAACCTGCACAGTCACCTATATGGAAGAATGCCCTAGTTTTTGGCCACTAAAGTATCATCGTCCCACGTGAGCATTCAAGTCTTGAGCTTCTTGGTAATTAGCTGCCAGTACCAAGCTCTAGATGGATCACGTAGCCCAAAAAAATACCACACACACTCGACCTATGTTTAACCCCCTATGAAATGGGTCTCTTGTAACGCTCGAGTATTAGTGTCGTGGGCAGATAGATGGATTTGAAGCTCGCTAAAAGGTCAAAATTTATGTTTTAAAATGTATTATGACCACGATGGCTTATTGGATGCCTACTACCAATGGTCCTAACTTGAACTGTAATTTCTTTCTGGCCCCTGTAGGGAGAATTTAGTGAGTTATGTTGATGATTATTTTTAGAGAGTCTCAATTTTTCTTAGGGTGTTCTTTGGTGAAGTAATTGTAATAAGAGGATAAGGGTCCCAACTCACTGGGTGCCTTTTGTTCCAATTATTAATGATGCTTCCTGTGTGCTTTGGAGTGTAAAATCACAAGTGTTATGAGATGTGGATATGTACTGACCCTTTACAATAATTTTCTAATTACCCTATGTGTGATTGTTCCTTGCAAAAATTTAAAAATTATGTGCAGATTATGGGCTGCTTACACCTTTCCCAATTATAATATGTTTGCACTATAGGGAGATGGAAAATTTTCTTAGGAAAGCATTCATGTCCATACCCAGGCTCACCGCGAGGTGCAAGGGTGACAAATATTACTTTCTTTCTTTTTTACAGTTTGGTCCTAGTCCCAATTCCTAATGCAAAATTGAATTAATCTAATGCAAATTTTGAAAAAGTTTGAATTAGCTAAATATATGTGGATTTATGGGCCACTTAATTTTATGCTAATTACGCTATGTGTTTTATATCTTTCATCAGCAAATCATTTGTTCAGACATCATATGTTGATTCCAAGACACTTAATTTTTCCTACTTAAACTATGTATGATTTGCAAAAATAAAAAACTAAAATTAAAACTACTTGGTTGCTAAGATGAATTCTAGTAAGTAAGAGTCCTAATTAGTCATGAAATACAAGAAAACAATGATGGAAATTTTTTTATGGGTTTCCAAGCACTTTAAAACTGAGAAAATGGCCAAAACTAAGCAGAAATTGGGCTACCACACAGGTTATCTTCCCACAGGCACAGAGCATGCGTCTGTCAGAGCACAAAGTGTGCTGTAGGGTAGAATGAAGAAAAATGCTTCCACTGATGTGAAATTTTTTCACTGAGTGTGATTGGAGATGTTGGGAGGTTGTAAGGGTGGTTTGCAACAAATTGAACAGGAAGAAGGACCTGCATCAACAACCATTAACTCAAAAAGAAAGAATGTTGTGGAGTCACCATTCTTGTGGTAATGTATTTGGTGCAAGGGAATATGAAATACAATTATTTGGCAAGTTGGCTGCTACCTACACAAGGTCATAGAGAAAAACAATTCCCTACAGTTAGTGGAACATGTTCGACACAATGTAAACTAATTTTGAGGGAAAACTAAGCATACAACACTAAAAACAAATCAAATCACAAGATACAAAATACAAAATCTCGATGGAGCAAACAACCTAATAACACAAGTGTAGAGTTCTCCCTTTATTAGGTATTGGTGGTAAAAAAGATTCAATGCTAAACATTTGAACCGGGTCCTTTGAGCTATGGAGCTCAAATTCCCAGAACAAGGAGTTCTATTTCCCTCAAGTTCCTGTGTAATATTCCTAATTAGCTTTTAGCTAATTCGAATATTAATTATTATTTTTTGTTAATAATACAGATGAATAAGAGGGTAGAGGGACCCATAAATCCCTTTAGTAGGAATAAACCACTCAGTAGTGTGAATGTGGATTAGTGCATATGGATGGGGTCAAGATGAATAAACCACTTCTTAGTGTGAATGTGGGTTAGTGCATGTTGATGGGGTCAAGATGACGAAACGAACAGTGCAATCATGGAGGTTGCGGAGATAGTTGAGGACAATGTAGACATTATGGAGGTTAGTGGCCAAGTGTGCATCATCATTATTGTGTGGGGCCAAGGGTGTGAGGGCTGAAAAGCATGAACGGAAAGGGATGGCCGCCATAGAATACATTCTAGATATTGATATTGTATTGTCATTAACCACTTTCTGTATGTTTCAGTTGCTTAGCTAAGTCTGTTGTGTTGTTTAGCACACGGGTGTTTCCAAGTGGAAATCCCACCCTTATCCTCGAGGGACTTCGAGTTCCCACTCAGGAAAGGTAATTTCTGAGTAGCGGTTCAACATCTAGCATCAGGCCATCATTATGGCCCTCCATGTAGCAACATTCACCTACAAGAATTATGCATTCCAATAGTAGGGTGTGAGAGGAGGAAGGAAGTTCCAAGCATCCCAGCTTGGAATATTGTGTGGGGATCAAACCTTCACTTGTGAGTATATTTCACAATCTTGAGAGAAATATTGTATTATCCAGCATCAAGCCAAGATTTTTCCTGTCTTTTGTAGCGTAGTCATCTTCAGCATTTTGCAGTCCAGCAGTGGAAGCTTCAGAGGTGGAAGGAAGTTCCAAGCATTCTAGCTTGGAATCTTGTTAGGGGATCAACCCTTCAAACCGTTGAGTGTATTTCAGTATTCTAGAGCAGTATCTCATCATCCAACATCAGGCCATACTACTTCCCCTCTTAGCAGTACATTCTACTTTAGAAATTGCGCAGTCCAGCAATGAAAGCTCCAGATGGAGAGGAAGGATCCAAGTTTCCTAGCTTGGAATCTAGTGAGGGGATCAACCCTTCATTTTTAGATCTAATTGGGAGTAGTTGCAGCAGTTTTATCATTATTTCAGCCATCTCCCAGCAATTACCCAATAGTAGTGTGTAAGTCATCCAACATGAGTGTGCTTTGCAACTTGTTATCACTCATTAAGTTGTGAAACATTTCTTGATAAGGTCATACAAGTCACTCACCAAATGGATAAAGTCTCCTAAGACATTTCAATGTGGTATAGGAAATTTTTTTCATTTTTAAGCCTATCCTAAGTTTTATGATCACCTCCATTTATGCCATTTCAATCAAATCAGTCCCATATCATGTCAGTTGTCATTCCCCATACATTTAAACTCAAAAGTGCACACCTGCCAGTTTTTCATATTTTTCATAACATTTTACACAGGAAAACAATAGATTTTGGTACGAAACTACCTAATAGTTTCATAGTGAATATGTCAGAAGCCTAACTATTTTCACTACAAAAATGCATTTTCTAACCTAGCTTGTCAGAGTTGTATGAGGTGTGAGTTTCTGATTAGAGCAGTAAAGGTGGAGGTCATTCAAGTTTGTTATGGTAAAATTCAAATGTGCATAGTCGTGTTTGATGTCATCATTACCCTTTTTTCTTGCATGTGTTATGATTGAAGATCGAGTTGTCAGTTAAAATTATAAACCTCGCATAAATTAGCCTTTTGACATATTGTGTTTTATCCTTGCATGTGATTTGATCTCTGGAGAGCTACTTCATCGAGCCAAGCAGGTTGCTGTCAAATTCAAATTCTGTAGGTGTCATCAGCAAGCGAGGCAGTGAAGGCTATATATAATCCATGGCTGCAAGAAAGAAAATGAATAAGGGTGGCCATTGTCACAGGTATGAGCCATGAATATGAAATTACTCAATGAATACCCTTACTGTTATGGAGGTTTTCAGAAGGACTGGATGTTTGCAATTCTGCTAGAGGTTGTAGTGTTTTCATTTACAAGTTTCAAATGATTTTTCCACCATCTTCACAGGAACAACCTCAAAGGTTGGAATTTTAAATCTTACATTGACACCAGAGATCATGTCATTAGCTACAGGAATCCCTAGAGGTGGTGAACAGTGGTTTAAAGGTATGAAATTCACAATGTAGGATTGTAAATAATTTATCAAGCAAGAACACAGTGAAGTTGATTTGAAAAATGCTATCCCTAGGAGTTTTATGAAGGAGAATTATGCAAAACTGTTGATGGTCATTCAAAAATATTTTATCTGTGAACAAAGATTTCACATGGTCTACTCATATCATCTCAGACTTATTTGTAGGTAAGAGGTCACTTGACTTACCTTTCTATTTATACATAAGTCTAGGGAAAATGTCAAATTAGGTTCAAATCAAGACAAAGGGAAATGAGACATCTCTTTTAATCATGGTCTATTTAAGTTGTTAGTGTTGGATGAATTGAGAAGGTTAGACAGAGATTGGATTTCGTTTTTGTTTATGAGTGGTTATGAAATTGATGTGGTGACTCCAAAGAAAGCCTCAAAACCTAGAACTACTTCATCACCAGCTCTACTAGAAGAAGTTGAAGAAGAGAAAATATTATCTCCTGCACAAGTAGTGGACATGGGAGCAGAACATTTGCAAGAGACTGACACCCTTTAAGTAGCACCTGCAAAACAAAAGCATACAGTTAGAAAACAAGGCAGCAAGAGAGTCACTAGAAGCTAGACATTGGCTAAAGGAAATATGGAGGATATCGTTCATGCAATTGACATTGAAGAGTCACCCATTGTGCAAGCTAAAGACATTGAAGATGGTGGAAGAAAGATGAAGAAAGGTAAGACTACTAAGAAACTAGATTTTGCAGGTGATGATGTTGGTTTTATATTTCAGCCAAAGAAGCCAATGACCATACATGCAAAGAAGGCCATGGAAAGAAAAAAGATTGAAAAAATAAATGAAGTTTTTCAGCCAATAGGCATCATAGATTTGTCTCCATCAGCAAAGGAAGAAGTGGTTATCAGGCAGAGAAAGGGCAAAGCAAAAATAATTGAAAAATCAGAAATAGAATCCCTCAAAGAGTAGTTGAAGGAAGCAGGTAAAGAGATATTAGTTTTGAAGCTAGAGGCAAATAAGCACAAAGCTGGGAAGGTTCAATTTCAACATATGAGGAAAATATGGGATGAAAAAGTCTCAAGTGTTTCAAAACCTTTGGACAATGCAGAAATGTTGCTAAAGTGGACTCAACCATTATGAGGGGAGGTCAAACATATTAGGAGGATGAACTTACACTTACAATCCAAGAACAAAGCATTAAAATATTAAGTGGAATATCTTCAGGAGAAGCTAGACTTGATTTAAGTGGAGTTAGAAAAGAAAGGGTTGAAGATGAGAGTGGTAGAAGAACCCATCAACAAACTAATTGTAAATGAAGAAGAAACACCAAAAGAGTAAAAATTTGAGCTAAAACAAGTTTGATGAGGTTCATAACTTGCATAGAACCTAAATTTTTCATCTATAGATCAATTTTTCAAGACAGTTACAAAAACATCAAATTTTGGTTTTTTAGACAGTTTCATAGTGTGCTTCAGGCTTGAGGCGAGAAAAACGCTGCGAAAATTATGAATATGAAATTTTTCTTTGAAAATAATTTTTGTGAATGATCAAATAGGGAGATTGATTGATTTCAGGATGTTTTGATATGGTAAAGGCGTTTGAACAGCAAAAGTGGTAAGGAGATAGGTGAAAATGCAAGTTTTCATACGCTACGAAAACTCACTACGAAACTGCCTAAACGGCCCTGTTTCATAGCGAGGGGTTTTTTGAAGGTTTTTGAGTGTTCCAACAACACATCAGTCATCTAGAGACCTCCAACATGTCAGTGGGCCATCTCAGCAGACACTCGTTACTCAAAAGGAGTGTCACACATCCAGCTCAATAGGCAGAACATTGATTAAAGTGAAGGTTATCCATCCCTGAAATGTAGGATTGTGTTCCATACATCTAGGGGTGTTTTAAATATGTAAAGTGATGGTGAAATGTCCCCTGAACATGTGATATATATTATGTAACTATTTCACTGTTATAAAACCGAATGTAATAAACAGGAGATAGAATCCTATTAGGAGTATCACTTCTTAAAGGATAGTTGTCCTTTTTCTGTTTCAAGTAAGTAGTTTTAGTTATGATAGGTGTCAGAGTTAGAATTGGAAGATCTAGCTAGTTGGGAAGATCATTTACATTTTCAAGTATGTCTATTTATAGACTAAACATTGAAGAGAAAAGGGTTGGATAATATTGCACCAAATTGCTACTTGTATGTTTTGTCCATGATCAGTAATACACAGTGACATTCTACTTCCAAAACTGAGATTCTTATGAGGTGTTTAATGTTTTTTTTCTATGTATATTTATGTCTAATAAAATAGTGGATTTTATCTCTAATTACTCAGAATTCATATTGTCATGTGCTGACTTCCTTTAGGGGTGAAATTATTGTGTTTTCCTTATGTTGTGTGTATGAATCATCTTTGTTAAAAACCTCTATTTGCCTCAGCTTCCATGTGAAGAATTACTGTCACTAAGAGTACTGATGTTGACTCCATAGCCCAATGGTAGCAAGCCTTCATTTTTCAACCTACAATCATACAAAACCAAGCCAAAATTCATAGAGTTAGCCATATAGTATTATTTCTATTGAAAATCATAAAATCCCCTGTGAGAGATCCCTCTCAAAATGAAGAGGCTAATATTCAATTAGAAGTGGTTTGAAAGAGTTACATTGAGTTGATTTGTGAGCAGCCAATCGAGATCAATTTGGTGATAAAATTTTGGCATCGTTCCTGGGGACCGAAGGTGTAAATTTTCCCCGGGAAGAATGACAAAGTTTCATTTCTAAGGCCTGAAAGTAGCAGACACTTAGGCACATATTGGCTGTATTTCTTCTCTGGAAAATCCACACATCAAATAATCAATTGGAAGGTGACTCTGGTGCTTGAGGATCAGTAACTTGATGAAGTTCCAAGATGAGTTCCATTGCAAGAATAAATTCCAGGTATGCCCCTATGAATCAGTCTCACATCCCTGGTTTTCCAAATCCTATGCCAAAGGTTGATTGGTTAACTGATCTTCCCCTATTTAAAAATGAAAAGAAATACAATGATTCTCTTCATTTGGTTAGGTTCCATATTCATGTACACAGACTTAAGGTTCAGTTCCCTGAGGATTTTCTCATGAAGATGTTTATGGTCACTTTAGAAGGAAAATCATGGTCTTGGTACGAAAGTCTGCCAAATGGTTCCCTATATTCTCTTGCTGATTTCCTTGTTGAATTTTATGAGATGTATAAAGAATTTCATTCTTCCTTATTACTGGTAAAATACTGCTGTAACCATTGCGTGAGTTTTATTGAATATTTGGAGAATTGTTATGAAGATGATGAGTTCATGGATGAGGAAATTTTAGTAGCCCTTCATGTCAATCCCTTTCATCACCAAGAAGAAAGGATATCCTCTCTCTTAGATGAAAATGAAACCCAACAGGAGTTTATTTATGAAAATCATGTTACATCCTCTGAGTTTGATGAAAATTTGCAGCAGAATTGTTAGTCTTTTGATCATCAGGAATATGAGAATCATTTCAAACAACAAGAGGAAATACTAGAAGATAATTGCTATAATCCTTAGGTAAAGGAAGAAGTTTATTCTTCATGTCATTCCTTGCATCAACCTACATCAAATGAAGAAAATTTTGAAAATAAAATTGTAGACAATCAGATGGATATGCTTATTGAATCATATGAAGAGTTACCTTCAGAAATTTATGTGGTACATGTTGAGGCAGTTCCTTTTGAAAGTGTCCAAGAGTACTCCAAGTATTTCTTCCTCTCAAATGAAAATAATGATCAATTATTTATTTTTTTATTTTTTTATTTAAGAAATGTCACAAGGGTTATAATGAAGAATCTAAATAAGGAACACCATCAAAGGATCATATTTACTCACACTTTCTTGTTTATCAACAAGAGTTATTCGTGCATACTCTCAAAGATCCTTTCATAGCTCTGCTGGAATCTTCTATAGGAATAAATTTCAATATGATTTTCAGTTATGCATACAAATTCATATGGTGGAACAACTTTTCATCTCTTAAAAATGGATTTATGATCAGAGAAGTGGAATGCCTGTTTTAATCCAGTACTCAACTTCTTGATTGGCTTGATTGGAAGAGTGAGATCACTTGATTTAGCTTTTATGCTAAACAAGTAGAGTAGGATAATTTGTATATAAATAAGCTTGAAGATCAAGCATTTCGTTAGTTTCAGTTTTAAGTTCAGTATGTGTACTTTCAGTTCTTTAGCAGCTATTGGTTTTCTAGTGCCAAGGTTTTAGGTCAGAGCAGGTTGCAAGTTTTCATTTTGAATATGGAAGCAGCCCAATGGAGGTGGCACTAGAACTACAAGTTCTTTGTTGTACCATAGGGGCACACCAACCCCAACGGAGCCACTGTTATCACACATAAATTTTTATTTTTTGATGGATAGGGTCATTCACCTAGGTTCACGCTGTCTCATAGTCATTTTCATGAAATTCTTGAAAACATTACATATGGCGATGTCTACCATAAGTCTAAAACCACCTAGAGTCTTGTCATATCATTCAAGTCTACCTCATGTCCTTTAGTTTTCATTCCCATGATTTTAAATCAGAAACATCTTCCCCTTTCTAGTTAAACATATTTTCGTAGCGAATTCAATGCAAAATTGTTAGGTCCCTATATTACTAGTATAGTCCCTTATTGTTATTAGTGTAACCCCCTTATTTTTATTATTGTACCCTTGTAACCCCCATTTTGTTATTATTGTGCTCTTAAATTATTATTGTTAGGTCGGCTAGGATTACATTATGGCCACATGGACTCCTATATATAGAAAGGAGGTTTTGTAAATTGTATCATCCAAAAAATTGTTCATTTATGTAATGTATTGGAGGTTTCCCCCTCGAAGTGGCTTATTTCTAAGGCGTTGATATCTCTTTTCTTCTATTTTTGGAGCTGGTTACACAACATTTGGTATCAGAGCTTTGGATTCTAGGGTTTCACTGCTCCAAACAGGTCATCATGGAATTTTCGCTATAATTTTTTTCTACGAAGTTTCAGAAGCTGAATGTTTTAGCATGTGAAGCCAAAATCCTGAGGAATACTGTCTAAAAATTTAAGAGCTTGGTTTGCAATATTTTCGGAGATATGATCTGTGGAAGTTAGGTCTTTTTTCAGGCTCCTAAATAGGTCATCGTGGAATTTTCGCTATAACATTTTTTCTACGAAGATTTAGAATCTGAAATTTCTAGGGTGCGAAGCTGAAATATTGAGGAAACTTGTCAAAAAAATTCAGACCTTGGTTCACAACATTTTCAGAGATATGATCTGTGGAATATAGTGTTTTTTCAGGCTCCCTAATTTCCTCTCAAAGAGGTGATCGTGGGAAAATATCCATAACTCTCTCTCTGAGCATCGGATTGGAGTGCCGTAAAAAGTGGTTGCAAGTACACGAAATGTAGTTTCTTGGCTATAAATTTCAGAGCTGAAGGACGAAACAGTGACACGTGGAAAGTCGTACAAGTTCGCTCTACTGAACCATTCCATAATTAGGTCATTGTGGGATATTGGACACAAATTTGTCTTGGAGAATCCAAATCAGGTTAGACCTATGGCATTCGAAAGAGAACTCAGAGGGCTATGTTAGCACTGAAATTAAAATATTAAAGTGCTACAATCACAAAGATAATCCAATTTCAATATCGACCTCCTCAAAAGCAAGAAAAAGGTGTGTATTTCTTTTTTCCAAATTGCATAGGTCTTGTTTGAAGAATCAATTTGAATTGATTCCAAGGGCATATTGTAGAATAGATATCAGTATTGGATTCTAAAATATGCCTCGTAAAAATAATTCAACACCCACTAAGCCTTCAGAAGGCTCTACTATGACTCATGAAGATGAAGAATTGTAACATGATCTATCAAAATTACAAGAGCAAATGCACCAAATTTAGCTCTCGCAAAGAGCAACAAAAAATGAAATGGAAGTTTTGAAGAAAGGCGTGGAAGCTAAGATGGATGGCATGGAAGCTGGCATGGAAGCTGGCATGGAAGCTAAGATGGATGACATGAAAGACAACATGGAAAACATGAAGAACGATCTAAAAGCAGACATGGAAGGTTTGACAAAGTTGATACAAAAAATGTTTCATAATGGTGAAAAGATAGTAGAAGAAACTCATGATGAGAACAAAACAAATGTTAATTGTGATTTCATAAACTCTAATGCTGGCAGGAAGAACCACCATATTCCAAAAATGGAGATGAGGAAGTTTGATGGAAAGGATCTTGTAATATGGATACTACAGATGGAGCAATATTTTGATCTCCATAACGTGCAAAACAGACAAAAGGTACGCATTGCAACTTTACATTTAGAACAAAATACATTTGTATGGTATCGATGGCTTTGCTCTCGTAAAAAAATTGTGACTTGGTCAATTTTTATGGAGGAAATGATAGCACATTATGAGGATACAAAGAGAAACACTTTCTTTAGCCAATTGATAAATCTCAAACAAAAGGGTTTAGTGGGGGAGCACATTGAGGTCTTCCAAAAACTGAATATAAGGGTAACTGATATTCCAAAGGAACATAGGATTGATCTCTTCGTAGGCACTTTAAAGGATAACATCCAACATGAAGTTCACGTTTTGAAACCTGATTCATTAGAGAAGGCATTCAGGTTGGCAAGAAAAATAAAATGTAAAATTATGGCGACAAGGAAGCCTACCACTCACTTCTATAAAGAAGGAAGTGTTTCTATGCCTAGATTTCTGTTGAGTCTCAAATCTGCATCTTTCTTATACATCTTCCTAGACCTTTTTCACTCACCTGAACCTTCCAATTTGTCAATATCATTGTATAATAATTGCAAAAGAGCATCTAAAATGGTCTTTAACTATATTTTATGTCTGCTGTTTGATTTAGATTTTTTCTCATTTAGCTGTGGAATCTTGCCACTTTCCGCAGCTGCTGCACCTTTCCGCAACCATTTTGTGAAAGTCTATGTTACAGGTGTCTTCAGGAAAAACGAGCCACATGGGCAAGTCAGAAATGATGTGGACATGGATCGTGTCCTATTGGCTCGAGAAAATTCACTTAAGGAGGCTGTGGTCAAAGGTGGCCAAGTGGAAGTCAACCGTAGAGTCCCATGGTGACAGGACTCTGTTTCTCATCACGTGAGGATTTGCAGGACCGTTTCTAACTTACGGGAGACACATCAACACCTGTACACGGCTCCATAAGCTGAATCCAACATCCACTCCTCATAGATTTACTCCTCACTGCGGCCATGATGCTGGATCCCTGGACATGATGATTTACATGCCTCCATCAGCATAAAATTTAGGGAATTAGTTATATTACCTTTGTTATAAATAACGCGTTTGCATACGCATATTGGATTAGTTTTTTTAGCCTCCAGATAGCTCTGTAATGCAATTACGTTGCCACTATGCCGTAATATCACCTCTCTGTTATGACTGCATTTTAATATATAAGAAGACTCTGTTTCCAAGCGCAATTCGTATTTGAAGGCTGTTGCCAAGGTTGGTACAGAGGGCCCTTGCACACACTGAGGTTTTGTGCATTATTGTATAGTTCTTGTTTTATTTCCTTAAGCTCATTGTGTCATAAGTCATTCATGTGTTTATACATTGCATCTTTCATGGTATTTATGCTTCATCTCTGTTTATAATCTTTCATGCTTTACACTTTACTTCTGTCCATAATCTTTCATGTTTTATGTTAACTCATCAGTGTTCTTGTTTCAGATTTCAAATAGGAAGCCCGGGCATTTGCATATCCTTTGACTAATGACATGGAATCAATATTGTTCTGCTGCTAATTTAATTTTTGTTTAATTCCAGCACTGCTTTGTTTATTTCAGTCTTGCACATTTGTTTCAATAGTTAGATTTAGATATATTAAATTGCTCATGTCATTTTCAGTTACCTCCGAAAACCACAGCTGGACTGATGGTGAGGGATTGAAGTATGAATGTGTAGTTTGATATTAGTTTACTTTCTACAAGTTAGATATATTAAATTGCTCATGTCATTTTCAGTTACTTCCGAAAGCCACAGCTGGACTGATGGTGAGGGATTGAAGTATGAATGTGTAGTTTGATATTAGTTTATTTTCTGCAAGTTAGATATACTAATTTTCTCATGTCATTTTCAGTTACTTCCGAAAGCCACAGCTGGACTGATGGTGAGGGATTGAAGTATGAATGTGTAGTTTGATATTAGTTTACTTTCTGCAAGTTAGATATATTAAATTGCTCATGTCATTTTTAGTTACCTCCAAAAGCCACAGCTGGACTGATGGTGAGGGATTGAAGTATGAGTGTGTAGTTTGATATTAGTTTCTTTCTCTGCAAATTAGATATCAGGTTGCTCAAGTTGTTTATGGTTACCTCCGAAAGCCATAGCTGGAATAATGGCGAGGGATCAGAATATAAGTTGATGTAATTTGATTTAGATTTACTTTGTTGCAATTCTTGGATTTATTTAAGCATAGTTTCTTTTGTGTTTAGACAGCAGCAAGGATAGTTTGGTTTTCATGCTCAATAGTTCACTGTTTTGATTTACTAGGTTAGCAGCACATTTTCATTTCCTTTCAAGTTTTGTCATTGTATGTTTCAAATTCCTTTTGAAGTTTTAAGTTGGTAAATCATTATAAAGGATATCATTGCCTTGAACAATCATAACCATACTTGTTTTTATTTTAGAATTTCCATCTCACATTAGAAAACCAAAAACGACAAAAAGATAAGAAATAGGTTATCTTGCACATATAGTGCGCCACACTTCATCAGTTTACGAATCCCAGATTGATAAATTAATTTAGCAATTTAGGACACACTAAATTGACCAAAAATTTTGGCATCGTTGTCGGGGAAGTGTAACTAGGTAGCCAATTTCTTAAAAAAAAAAAACAAAAACAAAATAATAAAAGAAGGGAAAACTTGATAACTTCTTGAAGTATGCTCTCCTCTTGCACCTAGTGTGATCTAGAGGATCAGAAAAGAGAGTTATTGGTTTAGTAATTTCTTAAGTATGCTCTCTTCTTGCACCTAGTGTGACCTGGAAGATCAGAAAGAGAATTATTAGCCCAACTTTTAAAAAAATAAAAAAAATGACATGCATAAAGCAAGAGATTCTAGGGAAAAGTTTATAGCTAAAGCCAAGAGTTTGATTTTTACAACTCCATATTCTTCAAGGCATAGACAAGAATCACCACCATCTACCCCTAGCCTTAATATTTTTGGAATTCAAGGAACAGCTGAATTAGAGGATTCTCCTATACCACCTACTAAATCCCATTTAGAAAACAAAGAGACTCTCTCTCATCCTCCCTTGATAGAAAAACTAGAGGACTTTAAGGACTCTAAAGAAACTATCATGGCAGAGGAAATAATAGATGGATTTGGAGGGAGAGGTAGAGGTAGAGGAGGAGGAAACAATGGAGACAACAATGGTGAAGATAATAATGGAAGAAATAGGGAAGGAGATAAATTGTTTGGATTCCCTATAGTTGATGAGGAAACTCATACAACAATGAAAAATATCTCACCATCTGTCCTCCCCAAATTTTATGGATTGCGAAGTGAGGATCCTGAAACATTTATGTTTGAGTTTGAAGTCGTGTGCCGAACCTATGACTATATGGAAGACTCTAAAAAACTCAAACTGTTTCCTTCAACATTGAAGGGAGCTGCTTTGAAATGGTTCATGGGATTAGCTACTCAATCTATTAGGACTTGGAATGATATGAAACAAACATTTTTTGATAGATACTTGGACTATTGTATGCCCACCAATCACAAGGATGAGGTATTCAAAATGATGCAAAAAGAAGATGAAAATTTGGAAGACTTACTTGAAAGATTTCAATACAACTTGAAAAGAGCAAAGATGAGCAACTTAGATGATGAAACCTTGAAAGCCCTCATATTAAAAGCCATTAGAGATGAATGGATAGATATTTTAAACATGATGGGAAAGGAGACATTTCTCAACTTCCACTTCGTGACATAACAGAACTATGTGTCCATCTCTCAAGAGGAAAATCTAAAACAGGAAAAGGGCCTAGGGATCCTTCTCTTATTAGGGCTAACAAATCTGCAACTGGATCAGTAAGTAGGGCAGAGATTGGTAATATGCTTGATGAGTTCAAAACTGATATCTTAGGGAGCCTTAGTGAACAAATAGACACCCTTAAAATCCAAAACAAGCAGAAAGCAGAAACAGATGCTCTAGCCATCTTTTGTCCGAAATGTAGGAAGAAACATGCTTTAAGGGAATGTCCCTTGGATGCAAAAGTTGTAGAAACATGTATAATTTTCTCAGAGAATCATGAGATCAAGGATTGTCCTTCAATTCCTGGACTCAAATTTGTCTTTCAAGAAGACCCAAATTCAGTAGAATCTCTCTGTTTTGTTGCAAGAAGACCTTGGCAGGGACAACAAACTCAAGGGTTTAACAACCCTATGAATCTTCAAACCCCACCAAAGTGGAATCCTTGGCAACAACCTTGGCCCCAACATCAAAATCCATATCAGCCATGGGTACAAGGGATGCAAAATCCTTATGGGAGATTTGCTCAATTTTATCAATATCCTCCATCTTTTCAAAATCAACAAGCTCCACAACTTCCAAACCCAAATCCACAACTTTCACTGCCATTTCCACAACAACAACCTTCTCAACAAAATCCAAATCCTCAACTCATGCTCCCATACCAAAAAAAGACAAATCAACTTCCAGCTTAGCCATTGCCAAATCCTAATAATAAAAATCCTCAGAATACTTACATGGTAGAAGGACAACAATTTCCTACCTATATGATTGTTCCTCTCAATGATGTACAACTCAGATCTGGTAGAGTTTTAGAAAAACCTTCTATAGATATTCAAGAACAAGATACCT
Source organism: Pinus albicaulis (assembly GCA_034641835.2). NCBI lineage: Eukaryota > Viridiplantae > Streptophyta > Pinopsida > Pinales > Pinaceae > Pinus > Pinus albicaulis. The sequence goes on along the minus strand of CM076570.1, from coordinate 1,274,035,161 downwards.
CTGAGGAGGACTCTCTTAAATTCAATGAAGGTTCTGAGGAAGCATCTCTTCAAAATTCAAACATTCAAAAAGAAAAAGAAAATTTAACACCCACAACTCCTATAGTTGAGCAACCTGCATCTTCATCTACACCTCCTTTTCCTGAAAGACTACAAATTGACAAGGGAGTGGAAAAACAAATCTTGTTGCCTAACTATGATTTTCTAGATGAATTGAAGAATGTTTGTATCAAGATTCCCTTGCTACAAGCCATTCGAGAGATTCATATTCTAGCAAAAACAATAAAGGAGTTGAGTTTCAAAAGACCAAGAAGGAAACTAAAAGACACAAGAAGAATCCACCCGGTAGGAAAAATTACAGATATCATGATGGGAAAAATTACCATGCAGAAGTATGTAGATCCAGGAAGTCCAATTGTCAAGACACATATAAATGGGATAGAAATTCCAAACACATTGATTGACTTAGGGGCTGCTATCAACATTATGAGTAGACAGACTATGGACCGGCTAAAACTTCCTAACCTTCTTTTTACACCTACTTTACTGCAACTTGCAGATCGATCAGTTATTAAACCAGATGGTGTATTAGAAGCTATTTCAGTCTCCTTAGATTCTTGGGAATATCAAGTAGATTTTATGATTTTGACTCCCAAGAGTAATCTAGGAGGGCACCCACTTATTTTAGGAAGACCTTGGCTAGCCATAGCTGATGCTTTTATTAGTTGTAGATCTGGGGACATGTACATTTCTAATGGTAATTCGACAAAGAAATTCAATTTGTATCCTCCAACAAAAGCAATCACAGAAGTAGGAGACAATGAATGGGTTGATGATGAGGACACTATACAACCTGTCTTTACCATTTCTGAAATCAGTGAGGATAGTCAAATTCTGAACACATTAGAAAATTTTGAGACATCTTGAGAATATGACCCCACACAATTTCAGTTGGAATCTGACATAGAATATTTATCATCTAGACAAATGTCTCTTTACTCTATGGAAGAGTTTGGTAATTCTGCTATTGAGATTTTTCCAGAAAAAACATTGAATATCAACAAACATTTGGAGAAGTCACAACAAGAAGAACTAACCAGAATCTTGCAAAAACATTCTATTGCATTTGCATGGGAGTATACTGACATGAAAGGTATTGATCCTAAGACTTGCATCCATCATATCTATATTGAGGAAAACAGTAGACCAATCAGACAACCTCAGAGAAGGATGAATCCAAATCTTAGGGAGATAGTGAAAGAAGAGCTCCAAAAACTACTCAATGTAAACTTCATTTATCCAATTTCAGATAGCCAATGGGTTTCTCCTTTGGTTATAGTACCTAAAAAGAATGGTAAATGGAGGGTGTGCATTGATTACAGAGAATTGAATAAAGAAAATTTGAAGGATCACTTTCCTTTGCCTTTTATCGATCAGGTATTAGATACATTAGCAGGTAAAAAGTAATTTTCATTTTTGGATGGTTTTAGTGGCTATAATCAAATTCAGGTAGCACCTGAAGATCAAGATAAGACCACATTTACTTGTCCATGGGGAACTTTTGCCTACCGAGTGCTTCTTTTTGGGTTATGTAATGCACCAGCAACATTCCAAAGAGCAGTACTAGGAATTTTTTCTGATCTAATCCATGATTGTGTAGAGGTTTATATGGATGATTTTACAGTTTATGGTAATTCATTTGAAGAGGCATTAGAAAATTTGGAAAAAGTTCTTATAAGATGTAAAGAAATAAACCTTTCATTAATCCATGAAAAATGCTTTATGATGTTTACTGAAGGGATTGTTTTGGGGCATCATATTTCAGGAGATGGGATTAATGTTGATAGATCAAAAGTTGAAGTCATCTCCAAGTTACCTATTCCAAATTGTCAAAGAGATGTTAGAAGTTTTCTAGGATTTACTGGTTACTATAGAAGATTTATAGAAAACTTCACTAAAATAGCATCTCCACTCTTCAAATTGCTTACAAAAGACTGTGACTTTAAATGGGATCCTGATTGTCAATCAACCTTTGAAACTTTGAAAACAAGAATATCTGAAGCATCTATCTTGAGAGGACCAAATTGGAAACTCCCTTTCCATATTTCTACGGATGCTTCAGATACAGCTCTAGGAGCTGTGTTGGGTCAAAAAGATTTGGTTCCTTATACCATTTATTATACCAGTAAAAATTTGACTCCCACAGAGTTGAACTATATTGTGACTGAAAAAGGGTTTTTAGCTGTTGTTCATGCAATTAATAAGTTTAGACATTACATAACAGGCTATGAAACTTTTATTCATACTGACCATTCTGCAATTAGATATTTAATGAACAAGCCTGTTACTAATGGCAGAGTGACAAGATGGCTCTTACTTTTGCAATAATTCAATATTACTGTGTTGGATAGACTAGGAAAAAAAAATACAGTAGTTGATTTCTTGTCTAGGATTCAGAATACTAAAGAAGATTCTCCTGTAGAGGATAAGTTTCCTGATGAATACTTGTTTGCAGTAACTATTAAGACTCCTTGGTATGCAGATATTGCTAACTATTTGGTTACAGGGAAACTGCCTTCACATTATTTCCAAGTGAAAAATGAAAAATTATTCAGGAGAGTTCAAAATATTCATGGATTTCTAACGAATTGTTTAAAACAGGGCCAGATCTTGTGATCAGAAGATGTGTCAGGGAAGATGAAATGCCTGATATTCTTAAGGCATGTCATGATGAACCATGCGGCGGACACTTTGTAGACAAAAGGACGGCCTATAAAATCCTCTATTTAGGATATTATTGGCCTTCCCTCTTAAAATATGCAAAACAATATGTCAAAAGGTGTGACAGCTGCCAAAGAGTAGGGAAACCTACCCTTTCAAATGAAATGCCATTGCAAACACAGGTACTCATTGAACCCTTTGAAAAATGGGCTTTAGATTTCATTGGACCTATTAATCCACCATCTAAGGAAAAGAAGTATATATTGGTTTGTACTGATTATGTTACTAAATGGGTAGAAGCCAAAGCATTAGTATTTGCTACTAAAAATTCAGTTGTTCATTTTCTTTATGAGGATATTTTTACTTGCTTTGGTGTTCCAAGAGAAATTGTGACAGATCAGGGAAGCCAATTCACATCCAACTTGGTGGAGAAGTTGATGGAAGAATACAAAATCAAACACAGAAGATCTACTCCTTACCATCCACAAGAAAATGGTCAAGTGGAGTCTACAAACAAATTTCTTGAAAGTATCATCACCAAAACTGTTCATCTACATAGAAGAGATTGGGCAGAAAGGCTTCATGAAGCCTTGTGGGCCTACAAAACCACATGGAGAAATACAAGAGGACATTCTCCCTATGAACTTGTTTATGGGAAAGAAGTCCTGCTCCCCATTGAGTTCCAAGTTAAGACCTTCAAGATAGCAGTTCAGTTGGGGATGGACTTATCAGAAGCCCAAAAGCATAGAATGGAGCAGTTGAACGAGCTAGATGAGATCAGACAAGAGGCAATTCTAAGAACTGAATCTAGTTCAATATCAAAGAGCTAAATGGCATGACAAGTACATCAAAGAGAAGAAGTTTAAAGAAGGAGATTGGGCATTATTATTTGATTCCAAGTTTAAAGATTTTCAAGGAAAATTTCAGACTCATTGGCTTGGGCCATATGAGATTGACAAGATCTTTAGCAATGGAGCGATAAGAATCAAGACCATTGATGAGTTTCAAACTCCTCTTATTGTGAATGGCCACAGATTGAAAGTTTATCATAAGCCACTCTCAAAAGAGAAATTTGTCAAAATGTTTCAAGAAAATTCTGCAATCAGGCTGGTACAGAAGAATTCTTCTTCTCCACCAGCCTAGCTTTTGTTCTTTTCAGTTAAAAAAAAAATAAAAAATAAAAAATAAAATTGTATAAGCATGAAAACCAATCACTGATTGGCAGTCTTATACAGAAAATATAGGGTGAAAATCAGGAACACCTGACACCCTATATTTTCCAAAAAAAAAATCTCTCTTTCATTTCATAAGTTTTGTGACCACCCACTCCATTCCATTCCACTTCATTCCACTTCATTTCACTCCACTTCATTCCATTTCACTTCATTTTATCTATTTCATTCCATTTTACCAATAAAATTCTCTTTCATGACCATTTCCATTTAGTCAATTGTCATCCGTTCATTTCCATTCACCCAAATAATAGCTGTGTCAGTTTCCGCAGCTGACATCTGTTTCCACAGCTGACACCAGTTTCCGCAGCCAGAAGCAGATTCCGCAGCTACCACTCTATTTTCAAAAGAATGTACAGCCAGATGTTATTTCCATAATCATGAAATAAAATGCAGGTATGAGGACCAAAAATGAAGACATGGAGCATTCAAGATATCAATGAGGAGCAACAAATTGAAGACCAAGGAAAAAAGGCAAAGATTCCAAGGTATGGGTAAAAATTCATTTCAAATGGCATTTAAAACACATTTTTATATAGTTCTAAACCATAAGCTCCATCCATTATGTGCAATGATTATATTGACAAACTCCGTAACCCTTTCACGATCTCCATATGATCTTCCCGCATTCATTCTCAAACGGTCCCATAATTAAACCTCCGATCTTCACTCATACTCCGATACTCCACCTATGACAATGAGACGTAGTTGATTTCACTACGGCCTCTTTCAGCCGCATAAAATCCATAGCTGTTGTTTAAACATGCTTACATTTATTTTGCAGCCACCAAATTTCAAACACTGCCGGATGTGTTATACTCTTCCTATTGTTCTATTAATCTCACAGCCGTATCTCTGCCGTGCTCACGAAACCCTTCTCTGTTCTGCTTCTCTCCATTTCATTCTCTGTTACGCTACAGTCTGTATACCCACTCTCTGATATCTACCTACAGTCATCGTGCTCATTTCTATTCATTCAGCCGTCCTACTTCCATTGAACCCTCCTCACGCAGGCAAGTTTTTAAAGAGCAGAAAGAAGGATGGGTAAATTGTTGAGAGCAGAACCAGAAGGACCTAAGTTCATGGAAGGATATCCGCAAGTCAGGGATATATTGAAGAAGGAAAAGTGGTTGCGGTTTATCCAAAAGTTTAGAGGCTACCATAAAGAAGTGACAAAAGCTTTTGCAAGGTCGTTCAATGGCCTGGAAGTAGAGATTGGAGACCTTAAGTTCACGGTGAATGAGGCATCTATAGCATCTGCCACAGAACTTCTTCAAGAGGGTGAACGATGGTTTAAGAACAAAAGCATTAGTGATGAACACTGGAGAATAATCTTACGAAACCCAGGTATGGACATAACTATTTTTAAAAGAGGAATTCTTGTTCATGCTTTGAAAGAGGAATGGGCTACTTTGCTGCTAGTTGTTCAAAAATTTATCACCTGTGAGGGCCATTTTGGGTCAATGTATATGTACCATACCCGATTGCTGATGAATTTTATAGATAACTAGACCCTCAATTTGCCATAATTTTTATTAAATAGTTTGAAGAAGATGTCTGTGACTGTTCAGAAGCATTTAGAGGATGTAGAACCACATCTATATCACCATGGTCTTGTGAAAATTTTGATTGAAAAACAGTTAAAGGAGAAGAAGGACACATGGGAACAATTTTTTATTAGAAATTTCTTTGAGGAACCTCAAGAAATTCCTGAAGGTAGCACATCAAGAAGGAGTAGGAGAAAAAGAACAAATGATGAAACTCAAAGTACTCCTACTACTACAATTGAAAGAACTAGTAGGGAAGAGAGACTGTCAAAAAGGAAGAAGAAAGAAACCAAGGGAAAAAGCCAATAACATCAAAAGAGAGAAAAAGTATTGAGGCTATACATCAAACCCCTTCTTCCAAAGAAGAATATCATCAAGTGTTATCTGAGAGATTGGTTCATCTTCAAAAACAGTTATCTATAGCCAAGAAGAAAGAGAAAGGGAAACAAAAGCAAAAAGATAGTGGTCCACAACGTGTGAGAAGAAGTTCCAGGCTTAAGGGGAAGTTGAGGAAAACGCAAATGAAGGGACCTCATTTTATCGATTTGGGAGAAGAAACATCTAAACAGTCCCCAGCTGACTATAGTCCATCTCACTCTCAGTCAGTCAGTGAACCTGGTTCATTTCATTCTCAGTCAGACATTGAACATAGTCCATCCCATTCTCAGCCAGATGTTGATGTGAGCCCTTCTCAGCCATATTTTGAAGACAACTCTCCTTCATGGCATTTTGGGGACAGCCCAATAAAAATGACACCTAATATAGACCCCAAGCAGCAAGAAGTATATGATTATATAGAATCTTTAGAAAAAGTGGCTACAGGTCCCAGTACTTCGTCCATTCAGCCTCACACAGTACAAAATGATCTAGTCCAATCACTGAAACAGGAAGTCTTTGAGCTAGAGCTTTTAAATAAACACATTAAAAATGAAAATGAGGCATTTAAGGAACAAAGAAAATTAGACAAAATCATTCATGATAATACCATGCTGCATCTGGGAATATGGCAGAAGAAGAACAAGAAATTGAAAAAGAAATGCCAGAAGTTAAACAGAGCACTGGTTAATATCAAATTCAGATGTTTAATGAAGAAACCCAGGATGTTAGCAGCACTAAGGAAGAGGAGGAGAGGATTGGATGTACTGGCTGAAGTGTCAAGGGATATGAACTGAAGAAGGATTATCAAAATTTTGGTTGCATGAGGACATGCAACACCTTCACAGTGAGGGTATGTTGAGTCTCAAATCTGCATCTTTCTTATACATCTTCCTAGACCTTTTTCACTCACCTGAACCTTCCAAGTTGTCAATATCATTGTATAATAATTGCAAAAGAGAATCTAAAATGGTTTTTAACTATATTTTGTGTCTGCTGTTTGATTTAGATTTTTGCTCATTTAGCTGCGGAATCTTGCCACTTTCCGCAGCTGCTGCAACTTTCCCCAGCCATTTTGTGAAAGTCTATGTTGCATGTGTCTTCAGGTAAAACGAGCCACATGGGAAAGTCAGAAATGAAGTGGACATGGATCATGTCCTATTGGCTCGAGCAAATTCACTTAAGGAGGCTGTGGTCAAAGGTGGCCAAGTGGAAGTCAACCGTAGAGTCCCACGGTGACAGGACTCTGTTTCTCATCACGTGAGGATTTGCATGACCGTTTCTAACTTACGGGAGACACATCAACACCTGTACACGGCTCCATAAGCTGAATCCAACATCCACTCCTCATAGATTTACTCCTCACTGCAGCCATGATGCTGGATCCCTGGACGTGATGATTTACGTGTCTCCATCAGCATAAACTTTAGGGAATTAGTTATATTACCTTTGTTATAAATAACGCGTTTGCATACGCATATTGGATTATTTTTTTTAGCCTCCAGATAGCTCTATAATGTAATTATGTTGCCACTGTGCCATAATATCACCTCTCTGTTATGACTGCATTTTAATATATAAGAAGACTCTGTTTCCAAGCGCAATTCGTATTTGAAGGCTGTTGCCAAGGCTGGTGCAGAGGACCCCTGCACACGCTGAGGTTTTGTGCATTATTGTATAGTTCTTGCTTTATTTCTTTAAGCTCATTGTGTCATAAGTCATTCATGTGTTTATACATTGCATCTTTCATGGTATTTATGCTTCATCTCTGTTTATAATCTTTCATGCTTTACACTTTACTTTTGTCCATAATCTTTCATGTTTTATGTTAACTGATCAGTGTTCTTGTTTCAGATTACAAATAGGAAGCCCGGGCATTTGCATATCTTTTGACTAATGACATAGAATCAATATTGTTCTGCTGCTAATTTACTTTTTGTTTAATTCCAGCACTGCTTTGTTTATTTCAGTCTTGCACATTTGTTTCAGTAGTTAGATTTAGATATATTAAATTACTCATGTCATTTTCAGTTACCTCCGAAAGCCACAGCTGGACTGATGGTGAGGGATTGAAGTATGAGTGTGTAGTTTGATATTATTTTACTTTCTGCAAATTAGATATATTAAATTGCTCATGTCATTTTCAGTTACCTCCGAAAGCCACAGCTGGACTGATGGTGAGGGATTGAAGTATGAGTGTGTAGTTTGATATTAGTTTACTTTGTGCAAGTTAGATATATTAAATTGCTCATTTCATTTTCAGTTACTTGAAAGCCACGGTGGGTGATGGTGAGGATTGAAGTATGAATGTGTAGTTTGATATTAGTTTACTTTCTGCAAGTTAGATATATTAAATTGCTCATGTCATTTTCAGTTACCTCCGAAAGCCACAGCTGGACTGATGGTGAGGGATTGAAGTATGAGTGTGTAGTTTGATATTAGTTTCTTTCTCTGCAAATTATATATCAAGTTGCTCAAGTTTTTTATGGTTACCTCCGAAAGCCATAGCTAGACTAATGGTGAGGGATCAGAATATAAGTTGATGTAACTTGATTTAGATTTACTTTGTTGCAATTCTTGGATTTCTTTAAGCATAGTTTCTTTTGTGTTTAGACAGCAGCAAGGATAAGTTTGGTTTTCATGCTCAATAGTTCACTATTTTTATTTACTAGGTTAGCAGCACATTTTCATCTCCTTTCAAGTTTTTTCATTGTATGTTTCAAATTCCTTTTGAAGTTTCAAGTTGGTAAATCATTATAAAGGATATCATTGCCTTGAACAATCATAACCATACTTGTTTTTATTTTACAATTTCCATCTCACATTAGAAAACTAAAAACGAAAAAAAGATAAGAAATAGGTTATCTTGCACATATAGTGCGCCACACTTCATCAGCTTACGAATCCCAGATTGATAAATTAATGTAGCTATTTAGGACACACTAAATTGACCAAACAATTTCCACAACCTACAAGGTTGAATCCACAACAATTGGAAGAAAAAAGAGAAAAAGGACTTTGCTACAAATGTGATAGAAAATACACTAAAGGTCATAATTGTGCCGAGAAGAAATTATTTTACATAGATTGTGAAGAGGAAGAAGAAAATAAACAAGAAGAGGATATACACCAGGAACCAACCCTAGAAGAGGAAGAAATGAATCTGACCATATCGTGTAATGCACTGGCAGGAATTACCACTCCTCAAAATCTCAATATAGCAAGACATATCAAGAAGAAAAAGGTAATAGTGTTGATTGATTCAGGTAGCACCCATAATTTTATTCATTGTAAGGTAGCCAAGGAATTAAATTGTTTCCTATACCCAGCACCAGAATGTCAATTGATGGTTGCAAATGGAGGAACTATAAATTTCTCTGAAAAATCCCATAATATCAAACTAACCATGGGGTAATATGTATTGACTATTCCAATGCTTTCCATTCCTATGGGAGGTGCTCATGTTGTACTAGGAGTACAATGGTTACAATCTTTGGGGACGGTAGCTTTTAATTTTTAAGAACTTTTCTTGAATTCTTTTTCAGAAGGAAAGGAAGTCGAATTAAGGGGTATTGTAGGGAAGCTAAGAAAGCTAATAAGCTCTAATTTCACGACAAAGCTTCTAAAGAAAGAACAATGAGGTGTAATTGCACAATTATGCTCACAAGAAGTTCCAACATCAAAATCATCTATTTCTGCAGATCTCCAACAAGTCTTGGACAATCATTCCAAGGTGTTTGAAACTCCCAAAGGACTCCCACCTATTTTTGATCATGATCATGCTATTAATTAGATTCCAGGAAGTGTTCCTCCAAACATCAGGCCTTATAGATATCCTTATGTCCAAAAGAGCGAAATTGAACGTATGATTACAGAAATGTTAGAGGCAGGTATAATTCAACCTAGTCATAGTTCTTTCTCTGCTCTTGTAGTATTGGTACATAAGAAGAATGGATCATGGCAAATGTGTTTGGATTATAGGGAGCTCAATAAGCTCACCATTAAAGATAAATTTCCCATTCCTGTGATTGATGAATTATTGGATGAATTACATGGAGCAATTTATTTTACCAAGTTAGATATTCATTCAGGATATCATCAAATTAGAATGAAGATTGAAGATATTCCAAAAACAACATTTCGAATTCATGAGGATCATTATGAATTTTTGGTCATGCCTTTTGGCCTTACCAATGCACCTTCTACATTTCAAGGGTTGATGAATTCCATTTTCAAACCCTTCCTTAGAAAATTTGTGTTGGTATTTTTTAATGATATACTAATCTATAGCAGGTCTTGGAAGGATCATGTTGAACATGTTGATAGGGTGCTCAAACTATTGCAGGAGAAACAATTATATGCAAAAACATCCAAATGTTTCTTTGGAGTACAAGAGGTGGAATATCTGGGTCATATTGTATCTCACGAAGGTGTTAAAGTAGACCCTAACAAAATTAAAGCCATTAAGGAATGGAAAGTCCCCACAACCATAAAGCAGTTGCGAGGATTTCTTGGGTTAACAAGGTATTATCGCAAGTTTGTTAAGAATTATGGGAGAATAGCAGCACCTCTAACAACATTATTGAAGAAAGATGCATTTTCATGGACTCCCGAAGCAACTAAGGCCTTTGAACGTCTTAAAGAGGCAATGTGCCTAGCACCGGTCTTAGCTACACCAGACTTCACAAAAACCTTTATTGTGGAATGTGATGCCTCAGGAAATGGAATTGGTGCAGTTTTAATGCAGGAAGGTAGACCCATTGCTTTTGAAAGTCGTCCAATCAAAGGAAAGTATTTACAGAAACCTATTTATGAGAAGGAAATGTTAGCAATACTGCATGCACTAAAGAAATGGAGAACTTACCTAATAGGAAGACACTTCAAGGTAAAAACTGATCATGATAGTCTTAAACACTTTTTGGAACAAAGACTATCTTCAAAAGAGCAGCAAAAATGGGTCACAAAGATGTTGGGTTATGGCTTTGAAATAATCTACAAAAAAGGAAAGCTTAATGTTGTTGCAGATGCACTCTCAAGAAAGAATGAAGAGGTGGAAGCATTGCTTTGTGCCATTTCTATTATCCAACCAGATTGGATAACCAAAGCAAGAGATGAATGGATGAAGGACAAATATGTATGGACACTCATTCAAAAGTTGTAGCAAGATCCTAGTACATCTGATACATTTAGTGTTGGGAAAAATACTGAGAGGGGGGGGGTGAATCAGTATTTACTGCATACTCAAAACTTTTTACTTTTTCATGCTCTAAAACCCATATGCTACTTTTCTGAAGCCAACTAGCGTATACACGTGGATATCCTTCATAAAACTTGCGTATACACAGAGACCTAATTATGTCATTAGTTCTTTGCTTATGTCATTCCATTATTCATTCATCAGATGTTCCATAAATAGTAAACATGTGCAGTAAGAACATAATAAACCATCACACCAAGCATCACACATGAACACCAGGATTTTTAGGTGGAAACCCAATTCGGGAGAAAACCACCGCTGCAGTTGCTCAGCCTTCAATATTTTATTATAGAGAAAACATCTTACAACATATGTGCTGGCGCAGACTTGACCAGCACGCAGGCACCCACCTGCGCTCGTTTACCAGCCTCTCCCGGAAGGGAGCTCCAACCCCCTGACTCGTTTACCAGCCTCTCCTGGAAGGGAGCTACGACCCCCTGCTCTCGTTTACCAGCCTCACCTGGAAGGGAGCTACAACCCCCTGACTGAAGGCTACAACCCTCAGCACCTCTATGGACCACGTTTCATCAATTTTCACACTGGACCCTTTCCATACTTTTAAGCACAAACATACATCACCACAGATCAGATAGCAGAAACACAGCAGAACAGATCAGATATTTCATACCCTTTTCTTCAACGCGGCTTCCTCTTCAGCGAAGTAGCGTATAGATCTTCAACCATCATAGAGTAGCATACTTCTTCAGATCAGACATTCAGTTCAGATTTAACCCTTTACTTCAGACAGATGTTCGCCTCATCACAGATCTAATCACTCCATAAACAGATCTAGAAAATACAGATACATTTCAGATCTAGATATCCCGCTTCATCATTTCTTCATAGGTGCATCATATATTCAGATCTATCATCAAACCTTTACCCTTTCCATACAGATCTACTTCAAAGAGAAGTATTCATTCAAGCTCAGACATCTTGCACCCTCACTCATGATTTGCACAATGAATTTCTTCTCCTTATATAGGTTTATCCTTTTTCAATACCACGGGCCAAAGCAATACCATAAGCCTTCAATACCACAAGCCAAACCAATACCATGAGCCTTCAATACCACGAGTCAAACCAATACCATGAGCCTTCAATACCATGAGCCTTCAATACCATGAGTCATCAATACCATGAGCCTTCAATACCACGAGTCTTCAATACCATGAGTCTTCAATACCACGGGCCCCTGGATTTGCACTTTTTGAGCGCTTTTGCCCATACGCGACTTGGAACGTTCCTTTCCGCGTGCATACGTGACTTTCCTTAGACAGATCCGCGTATTCATAGAGACATACTCTTTTCATCATACTTTGAGCACATTCTGAATTCTTTTCTTCATTGCCTTCTGTACATGCTGTAGATACATCATATTTTCTTCATCAAGAACATATTCTATCAAGCACAACTTCATCAAGTAAGTTGCCATCTTCTTCATCAAGTGAGTTGCCATTCAATGACAACACTTAGCATCATATTGCTAACATCATATCACATCAGACACTCAGCATCATATTGCTAACAAACATCATATCACATCAGATTTACATCGTTTACCAAGTCCATCAAGTCAAGAATAACTTCATCAGGTGTATTGCCATCAAGGACAACACATGTCAGCTGTCACATGTCTTCATCTTCATTCAGTGGGTTGCCATCAAGGACAACACTCTGCATCATATTTCCAACATTTAGTTGGAAAAATGATTCCTTATGGTACAAAGATCGCTTATATCTTTGTAAGAATTTCCAATTAAAACAAAAAATTCTTCTGGAATTGCACACTTCTCCTTTAGGAGGTCACTCGGGATTTTTAAAAACTTACCACAGGGTGAAGAAAGAATTTTTTTGGGATGGACTTAAATCTTATATTCAAAAGTTTGTGGAGGAATGTTTGGTTTGCCAGCAGAATAAAGTTGAGACAATTAAGACCCCGAGACTTCTACAACCTTTATCCATTCCAAGTCAACATTGGGAGGAGATTTCCATGGAATTTATCACAGGTTTACCTAAGTCCGAAGGAATGAATGTCATCATGGTGGTAGTTGATAGACTTACCAAGTATGCACACTTTTGTGCATTATCTCATCCATTTAAAGCAAGTACAGTTGCTACTACATTTATGGACAAAATTCAAAAGATACATGGAAGCCCAAGGGTTATTGTGAGCGACAGAGATCCCATTTTTACTGGAAATTTTTGGACGAAGTTATTTTCTTGTTTGGGTACTCAATTAGCTCATAGCTCATCTTATTATCCTCAATTTGATGGTCAAACTGAGATAGTAAATAAATGTTTGGAAGGATATCTTCGTTGTTTGTATCTAATAAACAAACACAATGGGTCAAGTGGTTACCTCTCGCTGAATGGTGGTATAACACTTCCTTCCATACTGTAGCAAAAATGACCCCATTTATGGCACTTTATGGATATCATCCACCATCCATCACATCATCCTTAAGGGAAAATTTGAAGGTTCAAGCAGTGGAAGATCACATCGAGCATCAGCAAGAAGTTCTCCAACTCTTAAAGGATAACCTGAATTTGGCACAAAATCGAATGAAACAACAGGCAGATCAACATCGCAGCGAGAGAAGTTTTGATGTAGGAGATTAGGTATTTTTATGGCTACAACCATACAAACAAATTTCCCTCAAGCAAGAAAATAAGGATAATAAATTATCGCCAAAGTACTATGGTCCTTACAAGGTGTTGCAAAAGATTGGTACTATGGCATACAAATTGGAGCTTCCTGCTTCTTCGCGAGTGCATCCGGTTTTCCATGTTTCATGCTTAAAAAAGGTTATAGGTGAAAATCTTCCAGTTCAAACAATATTGCCAGAACTTGATGAGGAAGGAAAAGTCATATTGGAACTTGAAGCGGTCACGGAAACAAGAACTCGATAGCTACGGAATCGATCAATTTCAGAGTATCTCATCAAGTGGAAGAACTTACCCACTGAAGATTCTACATGGGAGGATGAGAATTTTATACAGAAGCACCCAGAGCTACTCAAGCGTTGAGGACAACACTTTTTTGAAGGAGTGCATGTTAGGTCCCTATATTACTGGTATAGTCCCTTATTGTTGTTAGTGTAACCCCCTTATTGTTATTATTGTACCCTTGTAACCCTCATTTTGTTATTATTGTGCCCTTAAATTATTATTGTTAGGTCGGCTAGGATTACATTGTGGCCACTAGGATTACATTATGGCCACATGGACTCCTATATATAGAAAGGAGGTTTTGTAAATTGTATCATCCAAGAATTGTTCATTTATGTAATGTATTGGAGGTTGCCCCCTTGAAGTGGATTATTTCTAAGGTGTTGATATATATTTTCTTCTATTTTTGGAGCTGGTTACACAACAAAAATATGCATATTTCACTACGAAACTACCTGACAATTTCGTAGAAAATCTGAGGATTCCTCTGCTTTTTGACTTTTGAGTAGTCAAATTCAAGGGACGTTTCTGGGCAAACAGAGAAGTATTCTACTTAACTGAGAGTGGCTATTGTGAAGAACATATCAGATAACATTAACCTCTTTCACTTTTCTCAAAGGTGATAAAAATTGGGATATTCAGAGATGTCTTTCAACGCTATTTTCAAAATGCAGAATTTTCCTATTTTATACATGTTTTTAGAATGTAGATTTTGGACAACTGGAGATGGTTTTCAAAAACATAAGAGAGGTTTTTCTTCAGAACATACTTAAATACTAAAACCTCATTAATTTTTTCAAAATATATCAAGGATAGGTAGATAAGAGCTCATCTCAAAACCCTATTTTTTCAGAAAAAACAATCATTTTATTGATAAATAAACTTGCTAAAGGTGAAAATGATGTTTTTTGAAGAGGGTAAAAGGAAATTTTGCATGATCATACTTCATCATATCAATTTTCACACTTACAGGTTAAATTTGGAAGAAAAATGGAGAATTTAGAATTTTCACCATAACCAGGTAGTTTCATAGCGTGCTCTAGGCTTGAAGGCCACAAAATGCTACGAAAGTTTTGAAGATGCTCTTTTGCCTTTAAATTTAGTTTTATTGAGACCTAAGGAGGAAAAAAAAAATTATTTAGCTCATTAGCCCCAAGGAAGATCCTCCAACAGTCATAAAGGTCAAAGGTTATGCAAAAGGTGGATTTTGGAGTTTGTTACGAAATGAGCGCAACGAAATTTCTATACATGACTATTTTAGTAATCAACTTCAAGTTTTCTTTATGACAAAATAAAACAATATTTTAGAAATATGAAAGAGGTTTTTCTTCAGCACGGGTCCATATACAAAAAATTCTCTCATTTTCTGTAAAGCCATCCGATTTTGGAAATTATACACTCATCTTTGAAGCCTATTGTTTAGAATTTTCACTAACTAGATTTGTGAAAAAATTGTAAAAATTCGACTTGGTGGAGGTCTAGCTTAGCATCCACATGTTATAATGACACATCAGCACTCCAATACACTCATAAAATTAGTTGGTGGAAGTTTATAAGGGTTATTAAATGGATTTGTTGAACTATTAATGAAAGAAGAGTCCTTTTTCTATTCAAACTCTATAAAACACAAATATCCCTAGGAAGTCTTCAAGAGATGGAATCATGTTTGAAATAGGTCTCTGAGGTGGGAATTCGAAGCTAGCAAGGTGTAAAATCATTTTTATGAGTCCTCACTCTATAAATGAGATAGTTTTAGAGTTATAAAGGGTTGGAGAATGATTTTGATACAACTACTATTGTAATTTTTGATATCAGTAATAGATAGACAGTGACTTTTATTTCTTCACCTGAGATTCTTGATGTGTTTCAATGGGTTTATGTATCTCTTTTATATCTTGCTTCCAATAGTATTAATGTTAAATTACTCAAAATTCATATCATATATGCTCTTACTTCCTTTTAGCATTGAGTTATTGATTATTACCATGTGTTAGTCTTGTTCTATCATTGAAATAGAAAAAGCCTCAGCTTCTGTAAGTAGGAATGCTTGTCATTGATTTCCTTTTACTGAATCCATAAGCCCAATTGTAGTTGAATATTCCTCATCTTTCACCTGCAATCACATACACTCAAACACTCACAGAGTTAGCCATATTTTTTAAGACCTAATTGAGTAAATCCTTTGATAAGTTGAGAGAGCCCTATCACACTAAAGAGGCTAAACTTCAGTCAAAAGCTGGTTTGAAATAGTTACTCCAAGTTGACCATTGAATCAGCCCAATAGGACTCAATTTGGTGATAACACAGCCCAAGAGGGCCGAATTTCCAAAGGTAAAACTAGGTCAAACCATTTCTAGGCGTTTCTAGGTTTTTCGGGTAGAGTCTGTGGTTAAAATAACGGATCTTTCTGAGCACTCCAACAGCCTCTCACACATGCTTCTTCTTCCCAAAAGTAATATTTTCTAGCATCACTACGTAGAGACAACATTCCAATACCAATAGCAGCAACCACATTTCTAGTGCTAGGATTTAGAGATATTTCAACCACTTCTTGTTGGCTTGAGTGCATCTTATTTGGAGCACTATGTACTTTATTTTGATATTAATTATAATTATATGACCCAACTATTTCTACTCACGGTTATGATGTCTTAATACAATTTCTATTTGTAGCATATTTCTGGCATTTTCCAAATTCTAGTGCTATATTCATGTTTTTCTTTATTTGGAACATTACAGATGTTCTATATTGTTGTTTATTATATTTTGAAATATTATAGTGGTATCAGAGCATAATATTGTCTTAGCTTGTGAGAAAACCTTCATTCTATGACAAGACCAATATAGAGGCAAGTCTCCAATGGCGGGAGAAATTGATGGGAAAGAGTTTCCCAAACACCTTCTCAAATCTATGCAGGATCTTGTTGGAGAGATCAAAGAGATGAGAGTAGCAAGGAAAAGGGAAAAACCACGAGGGTTGCAGTATGGAGAGAATTCGAGTACTCCACATCAGTGGTATGAGAAACCAGCGGTAAAAAAAGTCTCATAGCGCCCTATTATGCACACCTTCCTAGCTGTAGGAAATGGATCTAGAGGACATCAGGAGCAGGAGACTCTTAGTGACTATCCTGCAGAGTGTTGATATCGGGCTGGAGGACATTAGAAGAGTGAGTATCTTATTGAATATCTTGCAGAGTACCGATCTTAGACCCAAAATTTCAGAGATAATCTGACTTTCCCAACATTTTGCGAGATCAAAGACAAACGAAGACCCCACAACAACAATAGAGGAGGAGGCTACATGCAGGGTAAGAAGCGTACCTTGAGTAGATTATTTATTCTTACATTCAATGGGTCATCCAAAAGTACAACAAAGGTTTAGGCTAAGAAAAGAGATATCTATTTCCAGCTGCACCAACTATCGGAAGTAGAGTCTATCGAGATAGCAGTGATACACATTGAAGGTGAAGCACATGACTGGTGGTTCCATGGATTGGGTCATGCAGGAGTGACTGCGTATGTAGATTTCACTCAAATATTGGTGGAGAGGTTTGATAGAAGAAACTCAGAGGCACAGTACATTGAGGAATTCCTCGACATTGAAGGAGAAGAGGAAGTGTATGAGGAGGAGAAGGGAGATGCCAACGCTAGTACATCAGGAGGAGATCAGCTACTACCACCACCACCAGCACAAGGAGAATTTTCACCACTTGAAGGAACTCTTGCATCTTTGCAAAGTGTTCCCAAGCATCAGTCGATCCGAGGCATGCATACATATCCACCCCAGAAAGTATTAGCACATCAGATGGAGATTTTTGGGGACATGCTACCAAGGCAGCTACATGACTAGGGGTTGGAGCACATGGTTGATTTGGAGCATGGTACATTCACTGGGCAGAGGACCCTTGACAGGATCAAGGAGGAGATAAGCAGCTATTCCAGGTCGACATTGTTGAGTTTCACACAACACTTTATGTTGAAGTCTGGTGATTCAGAGGTAGGAATAGGCGCAGTTCCAGTACAGGGAGACCATCCCGTAGCTTTCAAGAACCGGAAGCCACTGTTGCATAAGTTTTTGTATTCTATATATGAGAAAGAGGTGTTATCCATTATGGATGCATTGGCCAAATTTTGACGGTATTTGGTAGGTAGAATATTTCGGGTGAAGACTGCCACAACCATCTCTGACATTTTCTTGAGCATGAGGAGCTACAGGAGAGGCAACAAAGGTGGATCAGCATAATTCAGGCCTATGAGTTCGATATTGAGTATGTCCAAGGAGAGGACAAGGTTGTAGCAGATGCATTATCACGAAGGCCAACAACACTTTCCTTGGTGAGAAGTGATGCAGTCAGGAGGGCCCAGTTGCTAGTGGCATATTCGGAGGACCACTTCACTTGTGAAGTGTTGGATAACAGGATTAGACGATCGGAGTTTTGTAGGGTGAAGCATCCGCATGTTGGGATTGGATGGCAAGAGATTATGAGTTGGTACCCCATGGAGCAGGCTAGGCAGCTGGATACATCCATGACCAAATTTTAGCGGATTCCATGGATTACTAGAGGGACAGGAGGGCCAGATTACTGTTGGGATCCAGGTGGGATTTCCCATCGCATTATAGAGTCAATAGATGATGGTAGTAGTTGCGCGATGGGTTGGATATTTGGGTGCATACACATTTTTAGACCTCTATCAGAATCTCGGACATCCCTAGTGACATGATGGTTCGGCAGGAGGGCACCCCATTTTCAGGAGCTATCTCAACATATCGATCATGCATGGATTCATAGGGTGATTAGCCTACTTTGGTAGGAGGTGATCGAAGGAGGTGGCATTGGTAGGCCACTAGATGGTGCCTTGATAGAAATAAGGCATGGGATGGTACCGAGTGGTACAACAGTAGTAGGAAGTATCTAGTGGTGTGTAGGGATAGGTTGCAACATATAGTGGCATGTTGAGGAGTGCAGAGACACTTGGTGGTGTGTAGTGACCCATGATGCAGTGCAGCGGGCACTTGGGGTGTTGCCTTCGAGGATACTTATGGACATAGCATTATATGGAGACAGTGCTCTCTCATTGATGCATTGGGCTTGAGAGCTACTCAAGTTCAACATAGCAGTGTTACTCCTGATTGCATGTGAGGAGTTGAACCACTTAGGTGTACCTCGAAAGATGAGGATGTGTAGATCACATTGTGGTGGATGCACTAGCAGAGTGGTGGATGCATGGGTACATGTGGGCTACCCTATGGTACTTTATGGCATTGGCATCCAGTGGTGCATAGAGTTGTGCCACAGAGTCCAAATCTATGCAGATGAGTGTTATTACATAATCAGAGTGGTGTAGCATAAGCATGGTGGCACTTTCATGAGACTGGCATGGGATTCGGGCATCACTGGATTTCACAGTTCATCTACCTTAGGTGTGATTAGGTCCTTACAGTGGAAGATCATTTCCATCTTCTTGTGGGCTTTAGGGATTCTTTGTTGGTGTGGGGAACTTCACGAACATGGAGTGATGATCAGAAGGGGGAATTCAGGAGGAGCTCGTGCAGGGAAGGACTTATTCCCACAGGAATCAAATTCTATGTTCAGGCTCCCACCCTTGGAGTACATGAGATGGATGACTTAGTAGAGAAGTTGTACGTAGATACAGATAGTACTTTATATGATTATGATGCTCTATCTACTGGTGGTACGCATAGGGCCTCTGGTATTTGTATCCAATTGGATAGCAAGTGGAGTAAGGAATTATGGGAATTTTGAGGTCTAAAATGGGCCTCCTTATGAGATTATAAAATAATAGTGGAAATAATAACATAATATTTGATTGCATCATCAAATTTTAGAGGGAAAAAAGAAAAAAAATATTTTTTCAACTCATATTTTCAACTTATCTCCCTATGGATTTACTCAAATTTCTAGCGGTAACACTCGTTGGATGAAAAATTTGATTCCTCATCCAAGGAGTACTCATGTTGCATACTTTCGATGGACCCTGCTACATGAAAAATGTGATTGCAATCACGTTTTTTCATTTATTTCTAATTTTTCATGTAGCAAGGTCCATCAAAAGTATGCAACATGGTTACTCCTTGGATGTAGAATTAAAATTTTCATCCAATGAGTACTCTCGCTAGAAATTTGAGTATAACATTAGGGAGATAAGTTGAAAATATGAGTTGAAAAATAGTTTTATTATTTTCTAAATTAAATGTTTCTGAATTAATTCAATGAAACAACAAAGGAGATTGATTTTATTATTACAACCCTCTTTCAGTAATCTCGAAGTAATAAAATTTTTGGGTATGTGTTATATTCTTTCCATGACTAGTCATGCACGGGGGGGTCACACGAGGGGTTATAGACCCCCCTATAGGTTGCACTAGGTGCAAAAGGGGGTCAGAAGGGGGCGGCAACCCCCCCTGTTCATGGTCCGGGGCAACACCCAGGGAAACAAATTTTGGACCCTATTTTTCAGTGGGCGAACCTGCCCATGGTTTTGTGCATGGGTGTGCACATGGTTTTGGGGCATGATGGTTTTTAACCCCTAGTATTTTGTAGATCCAGTCAAGGGGACTACGGCTATGTTCTAATCCAGAGTTAATGGATTGGGGTTTATTTATGCTTCAGCATGTATATATATGCATTGTAACACTAAAAGTAATATAATGAAAAATCAAGTTGGTCGTCCCAATTTGGGATCCAGGGGAAAATCTCTGTGTATATATGTTTTATGTTTTATGCTCTCGCTATTGTTTATTTTTTGTTTTTAAGATTTGTTTGCAGATAATTTCTATACAGAGTTAAAACCTTAATTTGGAATCAGAGCTATTTCGGCTTCAAGGGGACACCTTTGCTGCTGAGGGTTCTTTTCTCGGGCCTGTGGTAGACCATGTTCAGTGGGAGATCTACGGGATCGATTCTTGCAGTGAAAGAAGATGGCGAGTAGTGGAAGGATAGATATTGAGTTGTGGAAGCTCAATATGGAGGATCTACTGGTGAATAAAGACCAGTGGATCACGGTAGATCCAGGTGCTAAACCAACGGTAATGTCAGATAAAGACTTGAAAAAGTTGGATCGAAAGGGGAAGAGAAAAATACAGTTGTGTGTCTCAGATTCAATATTGTTGAATTTATCTGGGGAAGCTATGGCGAAGAATTTGTGGGACAAACTTGGGAGTTTGTACCAATCTAAGTCTCTGGTGAATAAATTTTTCCTACGGAAAAAGCTACATAACCTGAGGATGAAGGATGGAGACTCAGTGACAGAGCATATTAACACCTTCAATACTGTGGTAAGTCAGCTATCATCTGTTTATATTAAAATCTCAAATGAAGAGAAGTGCATTAGTTTGTTGTGTTTTCTACCAGACTCGTGGGATAGTCTAGTTATTACAATAGGTAGCAATACAACTACCTTGAATTTTGATGACATTGTCTCAGCCTTGCTGTCGGAGGAAATGAGACCGAGAAATATGGAGGCTTAGAATGGAGATGCCTTATCTGTACAAGGAAGGTCCTAGAACAGAAACAATAATAAGGTTTCAAGTGGGAGATCTAAATCTATAGGGGGATCTAAATCTCCTGGAAAATTTTTAAAGGTGTGCTAGAAATGCGGAAAGGAAGGGCACTACAAAAAGGACTGCAGATCTAAAGCTCCTGAGAAAGGAAAGGGATCTGATGATGCTACTTCTGTAGAGGCAAAAACCACCTTGAAGGAAGATGGGGATGTGTATTTGGCTTCTTCTTCAAATACACATGTAGATCATGAGTCATGGTTGATTGACTCAGGTGCATCATTTCACTTCACTCCCCATAGGGAGTGGTTCAGCGAGTATGAGAAATATGATGGTGGTGATGTCTTATTAGGTGATGATAGGAAGGCCAGAATCATCGGACATGGAAAATTCAAGCTGAAGCTGCAAGCTGGAAGAATTAGAACACTTCCTAGTGTTCTGCACATTCCTGCATTCGCCAGAAATCTGATTTCTGTAAGCAAGATGGATGATGCAGGTGTAAAAACATTGTTCAAGAAAGATACCTATAAGATGGTTCAGGGAGCACTGGTATTAATGTGAGGAGTTTAGATTGGAACTCTATACAAGCTTCAGGGTAGCACTTCTATTGATGGGTGCAACAGTTCTGTAGTTCTCGAAAGTGGAGCAGAAAGCCTAGCGGTCTCTAGAGAAAAGACCATGCTATGGCATCAAAGGCTTGGAAATATTGGAGAGAAGGGCCTTCAGATACTGCATGGAAATGGCATGGTAGAAGATATGTCTAATAGCTCTCTCGATATCGATTTCTGTGAACATTGTGTATATGGGAAGCAGAATCGGGTGAGTTTTCCTTCTAGCGCTAAGAGGGCGAACAAGATATTAGAGCTTGTGCATAGTGATGTGTTTGGACCTATGTTGGTTCCATCACTGGGTAATTCTGTGTACTATGTTTCATTCATAGATGACTTCTCAAGGAATACATGGATATATTTCTTAAGGAAGAAATCTGAATTTTTTGACAGATTTGAAGAATTTAAGGCTCTTGTGGAAAATCAAACAGAGAAGAAGATAAAGGTGTTGAGGATAGATAATGGTGGGGAGTTCTGCAAGAAGGAATTTGAAGAGTTTTGTAAGAAGTGTGGTATAGCACAACAAAAGACTACTCCATACACACCTCAGCAAAACAGAGTTGCAAAAAGAATGAACAGAACGTTGATGGAAAAGGCAATAAGCATGCTTAGTGGTACTAGTTTAGGACAAGAATTCTGGGTATAGGCAGTGGAGACTGCATGTTACTTGGTTAACAGATCACCTTCATCAGCGTTGGAGGATAAGACTCCACATGAGGTATGGACTAGTAAGAAACCCTCTCTTTCACATCTGAGGGTATTTGGATGTGATGTATATGTACATGTTCCAAAGGAGAAAAGGATCAAGTTGGATAATAAATTTGAAAGGTGCATATTTATTGGGTGTAAGGATGGTTTAAAGGGTTACAAGCTTTGGAACCCAGAAACAAGGAAGGTTGTGTACAACCGAGATGTCGTGTTTAGAGAGGTGAAATGTGTTGTTAAACATGAAGTCCTACCAAAGAAACCTGAGAGGATAGAGTTTGAGCTAAAGGAGGATGAATCCGACTCTACAACAGAAGAAGACTTAGAAGAGGAAGAGCCACAAACTCCAGCTGTGAGAAGATTAGTTCGGGAAAGAAGACAACCAGAAAGGTATATTCCATCTGCTTTCTATTCAAATTTTTCTTTAACTATAACTAATGATGATCCTAGAACCGTCAGGGAGGCAGTAGATTCAGATTATGGAAAACTCTGGAAGGAGGCCATGGTTGATGAAATGGAAACCTTGCATAAAAATGAGGCATGGGATCTGGTGGAGTTTCCGGTTGGAAGGTAGCCCATCGGGAGAAAATGGGTGCTTAAGAAGAAGATGAATGTAGAAGGCAAGGTGGAGAAATACAAAGCTCAATTGGTAGAAAAAGGTTATTCCCAAGTGCCAGAAATTGATTTTGGTGATATTTCTTCTCCTGTTGCCAAAGTTACTTCTATTAGATTAATTTTATTTGTTGCTGCTGTATTTGATTTTGAGGTAGAACATGTCGATGTGAAGACAAAATTTCTTCATGGGGATCTGGAAGAGGAGATCTACATGAAACAACCTGAAGGCTTTATGGTGAAAGGGAAGAAAGAACTAGTATGCAGGTTAAATAAGTCTTTGTATGGGTTAAAACAATCACCAAGGATGTGGTATCAGAAATTTGATACCTATATACGGGGACTTGGCTTCACCAAAAGAAAGGAGGATCACTGTGTTTATTTTAAGTTAATTGGTGACCGTGTTATTTATTTGGTCTTGTATGTGGATGATATGTTGTTGATTGGAAATGATAAAGAAATTATCCAAGAATTGAAGACCCAACTGTTCTCCAAATTCGACATGAAGGATCTTGGTGCTGCAAACTATATTTTGGGCATGGAAATTAAGAGAGATTTAGCAAAGAGGAAGCTCTGGTTAAAACAGAGGAAGTATGTCGAGACTTTATTGTAGAGGTTCAATATGCAGGATAGTAAACCAGTGAAAGTTTCGATTCTTGTAGCTGTAAAGCTGTCTGTTGAACAGTGTCCCAAGACACAAGAAGAAGAGGAGGATATGTCCCATGTTCCATATGCAAGTGCAGTGGGTAGCCTGATGTATGAAATGGTCTATACTAGACCAGACACTACACATGCAGTGGGAGTATTGAGCAGGTTTATGTCAAACCTAGGGAAGGAGCATTAGACAACAGTGAAGCAGGTTTTCAGATATTTGTGTGGCACTAGTGATTATGGCTTGTGCTACCAAGGAAGACCAGGATTGGAAAGAGTGTTGGACATTCATGGTTTTTTTGATGCAGACTGGGCTGGAGATCTAGACCAAAGAAGATCTACAGGTGGGTATGTGTTTAGCCTATTTGGAGGTGCAATCATTTGGATGAGTAAAAGATAGTCTGTAGTGTCTCTTTCAACTACAGAGGCAGAATACATGGCAACCACTCATGCAAGAAAGGAAGAAATTTGGTTGCAGATATTGTGTTCAAGTATGGGGTTGGTGCAGCAAGCTATAAGGATAGACTATGATAGCCAAAGTGAAATTTTCTTGGCTAAGAACTCTGCTTATCATTTAAAGACAAAGCACATTGATGTTCAATATCACTTTGTGAGAGATATGGTTGAGGCTAAAAGGGTGTTGCTACTAAAGGTGGACACTTTGAAGAATTTTGCAAATTCATTGACGAAGTCTTTCGGCACTCAGAAGTTCTCTTGGTGTAGAGAAACAATGGGTGTTGCAGAGTTGGGATAATGACTAAGCTCTCATGTGGCCCCTTGCAGAAAGAAAACAAAAAGTGGGAGAATGTTGGGTATGTGTTATATTCTTTCCACGACTAGTCACGCACGGGGGGGGGTGCGCGGGATAGTCCCCCCTATACATTGCGCGGGGCATAGCAAGTGGGTCACAGGGGGGGCAGCAACACCCCAGGAAAAAAAATTTGGACCCTATTTTTCGATGGGCAGACCCGCCCATGGTTTTGTGCATGGGTTTTCACATGGTTTTGGGGCATGATGGTTTTCGGCCCCTGGTATTTTGTAGATCCAGTCAAGGGAACTACAATTATGTTCTAATCTAGGTTTAATGGATTGGGGTTTATGTATGCTTCGGCATGTATATATATATGTTGTAACACTAAAAGGAATATAATGAAAAATCAAGTTGGTCGTCCCGATTTGGGATCCAAGGAAAATCTCTGTGTATATATGTTTTATGTTTTATGCCCTTGCTATTGTTTATTTTTTGTTTTTAAGATTCATTTGCATATAATTTCTGTACAGGGTTAAAACCTACAAAAATGGTGCACAATTTAATGATATATCCTAAATATGGCTTGGAACTGAGCTCTTTCATCATAGCTTTCCACCCATATCTATTCTTCTTTTCCAAAATAATTATGTATAGCTTGAAAAAAAAGGTGCTAATCATAATGGACCTACAATTAGAGGGGATTTTTTTATGCCCACTTTTAAAGATATCTATAACAAGGCTTTGTGGAAAAGGAAGCCATACTTCATTTCCAAATTGAAGAGCTTGTGTATGTGGAGTGAGAATAAGCCCTCCTAGTTTAAAATTTTCAACTTGGTAGCCCTCCTAGTTGTGATTTTTTAGACCAATTTCCAGATTGTTGATAAGTCTAATGGCTAGAGTTTACCCGTAGGATATTAGACCATTATGGGAAGAGGCCAACTACTTGAAAAATTATAAAACATTATTTATAGGGTTGGTGGGATATGGACGCGTTGATGAAATATGACTTTGTGTGACATCATTTATTATCATCTATACATGCATGAACATAATTGGAGAAGTGTGCATGGACAAAGATGACAAGGAAAATTTTAAGTATGACAATTTATGTTAAAGTTTAGAAACCTTGGCGAAACTTACTAGTCCCTAATATGCAAACTAGAAAATGTTTGGTGATATTTTTATAAATGTATTGAAATTATAATGATTTTATATAGTCTATATTAGGTAAAATAATTTTATTTTATAAAATTGGGGGGAATGATTTTTAGAGAGTCGAAATTAGTGAATATTTTCTTGGAAAAAATGTGGAAAAGTAGCCTAATTGCGAATTTTAGCCCCTAATTTTTTCAATGAAAATAAGTTTATGGTTTAAACATGTATTATTATTTATAAATGCATGAATTTGGTTTTTGTTTGAACCTAATTTATGTTTGAACATGGTATATACATTCATGGATGCATGATCCATATAATTTTATATCTGATTATTTGTTTGTCCATGAACCTCCTTTACAACTTTATGTTTGAATTTTCCATTTGCCAAGATTTATTTTTTTCCATGTCCATTTTCATTCTTAGCTATATTTGTGTTTTCAATTTTCATGTGAATGGATTATTTTAATATTTTAAAACAAGCTAAATTTATATATTCCGCAATTCAATCCATAGAGGCATGCACATGGACATTCAAATCCTTGCACTGTAACAACCCTTGTTAAAAATCCATGTAAAAAAATATAAGACCAAAGTCATGGGATACATATTCCAAGATGAATGGTGGGAAAAACATCCTAGTGGGTGTCACTTTTGAGTTTAGTATGGCTATGGAAATTGGAAAATGCATTGAAAAGGTAAAGTGACAATCATTGCCATTTTATTTATGAAAATAATGGAAAATATGAGAAAAGGAATGTTAAATGTCAAAGGTTGCATGTGAGGGGGAAATTGAAGGAAAAATGAAGGAAAATGAAGAAACTAGAGGCCTCAATGATAAAAAGGTTTCTCATAATCATTTCATGGATTTTGTGAGTTCTATCATGGAGCTCTCTCTCTATTATCTCTCTCATCACAAAATTCTTGGAAAATACATGGAGCACTCGAGTATTCACTTATATTTGGAGAAAGAAGGAAAAGGAAAGCCAGAAATCATGAGGGAATAGGTGGATGAACTACTACAACAGTTTTTCTTTGAAGGTATCAAGTTGCATTCATAATTTACTTGCTAATTTTGGCATGCATGGCATATGTATGTGGTTGTTTAGTTATGACTTGTCATTGGCATGAATGATTTCCTAGATTGAGAGTGGTTTTGCCAAAGCCTTGCCAATTCTTAGATAACCATGGTGTTTTTGGTTTTCCTTTTTATTTTCTCTTTGGTGCTCATGTTCCTTATGGCTGTGTGTTGAGATATTATTTCACTAAGCCTTGGTTGGACAAACACTCTAGAGCCCTTGGTGGGTTGAGTTACTAGTCTTGGAGCCTTGGTTGGGAAAACCCTCTAAAGCCGATGTGGATTGAGATACTAGTCCTTACAACCATAAAGAGACTATTACAATATGGTAAAACATGAAATAATAGTAGCATTTTGGTAAAAAAATGACAATTTACAATTCTTTTTCTATGTCATTTCACTTAAAGCCCTTCAATAAAATCTCAGCACACTAAAGTTCAGAGTAAACCTTCAAATGTAGTAATTGAAAGATGCTTTACAAACATAGAGAATCAAACCCCCCGAATCTAATGGGAACATCAACAAATATATCCATTTCATGGACAACATCATGTAATACATGCAAAACTCAAATTTCCATGTCAAGTCTACTTGTTTAAATTATGTATTAGCTCATAAAATCATCAATCCCTTCGAAAAACTTGTTTAAATCATGTAGTAGCTCATCAAATCATCAATCCCTTCGAAAAACTTTTTTAAATCATGTAGTAGCTCATCAAGTCACCAATCCCTTCGAAAAACATTTTATTTGAGTTGTATGGCCTTCCAAAACTGGTACACACTTATGCAAACCACAATATTCAAGGGAAAACATATTGATGGGATGAAGGTTTCTCCACTATAGAAGTTGAAATGCCAATTGCACCAAGATAAACACGTTCAAGCTAAGTCAGTCAAACAATATAGAGTTTTGGAGAAATAAATAAAAATAAAATCCAAGGTAGTTGAGCAATAGAGAGCTAGTAACATGGATTAATGAAACATTTTGTTGCTTAAACTGATCGATTGATTTTGTAAATCAAAATGCCTAGGTCCAAGAAGAAAACTATTTGGAGTGAAATTCACAAGCCACATTTAATAAAATCCCTTTCCATTTGTAAAAACATAACATATAATCATATTATGAAAAAAAAAGGGACAATGAACAAGGTGATGGTGAGATATATATTTCAACCATGTATTTTTGTATATGGCTACTAATATTCCTTCAATCTTAAATTAGAACCATTTATTTAATAAAAACTACAAAATCGAAAGATTATTCTGAAAAAGATATGCTTATGATAATTATTTCCAACAACCCATTATATGTACATTCTAGGTAAGTGATTACACTATAACCCATATCATATTCAATTTATTTATTTATTTTTATTTTATCAAATTTTCATATATTTTCTATCCAATTTTACCAATGTTATGAGAATACTTATCCAATTTCACTACAATTTTCTGAATTACAATGCATTGAAGCTTATTTATAATTGTAGATTGCAATAAAGAAAGATATACTCCAATCTAATGAATGAAGTGTATTTTTATTAGATAACTTTGCATATTATTAATTTATTAATGAGAGTTATTGATTTGCTTCAAAATGCCACTAACAATAAAATTATGTTATAAATAAAAAACCATTTTTATAATTTTGAATGCGATTTTTCTTAGAGATGTATCTAATGGTAAAAAACATAATCTCGTAGCAA
Organism: Pinus albicaulis; assembly: GCA_034641835.2. Lineage (NCBI taxonomy): Eukaryota > Viridiplantae > Streptophyta > Pinopsida > Pinales > Pinaceae > Pinus > Pinus albicaulis. The sequence continues at coordinate 1,274,006,293 of CM076570.1, read as the reverse complement.
TTGATGTAATGGGAATATTTTTCAAAATATATGGAGATTTTATTGTCACACTAGTCTAACATGAGAATACAACTCATCTAATTTCTCTACAACCTTCTAAATTAGAGTGCATTGAAACTTATTTATAAATGTAGATTTCAATAAAGAAAGATATACTCCAATACCATGAATCAAGGGTATTTTCAATAGATAACTTGGCATCTTCTCAATTCATTAATTAAAGTTACTAATTTGCTTCAAAATTCCTCTAACAATAGAATTAAGTTGTAAATTAAAAACCATTTTTATAATTTTGAATGTAATTTTTCTTCCACATGTATTTAATGATAAAAGAACTAATCTCTTAGCAATTGATGTAATGGGAATAGAGCTCAAAATATATGGAGATTTGATTGTCACACAGGTCTAACATGAATCACTTTTATTTCAGGATGGCTTGGATTGCTATCTTATTGTGCTTTCATGGTTGAATTATTTTATATTTTTCTTAAAAAAAAAATTTACATGACTGTTATTACAAATCTTAACAATAGATAGATGTTTTTCATAAGTATCAATTATTTATTTATTTATTTAATCTATTCAATTCATAGTGAATATTTTCTTGGAAAAAATGTGGAAAAGTAGCCTAATTGTGAATATTAGCCCCTAATTTTTTAGTGAAAACTAGTTTATGGTTTAAACATGTATTATTATTTATAAATGCATGAATTTGGTTTTTGTTTGAACCTAATATATGTTTGAACATGGTATATACATTCATGGCTGTATGATCCATATAATTTTATATTTGATTATTTGTTTGTCCATGAACGTCCTTTACAACTTTATGTTTGAATTTTCCATTTGCTAAGATTTATTTTTTTCCATGTCCATTTTCATTCTTAGCTATATTTATGTTTTCAATTTTCATGTGAATGTATTATTTTAATATTTTAAAACAAGATAAATTTATATATTCCGCAATTCAATCCATAGAGGCATGCACATGGCCATTTAAATCCTTGCACTATAACAACCTTGTTAAAAATCCATGCAAAAAAATATAAGACCAAATTCATGGGATACATATTCCAAGATGAATGGTGGGAAAAAAATCCTAGTCGGTGTCACTTTTGAGTTTAGTATGGCTATGGAAATTGGAAAATGCATTGAAAAGGTAAAGTGACATTAATTGTCATTTTATTTATGAAAATAATGGAAAATAGAAGAAAAGGAAAGTCAAAGGTCAAAGGTTGCATCTAAGGGGGAAATTGAAGGGAAAATGAAGGAAAATGAAGAAACTAGATGCCTCAATGATAAAAAGGTTTCTCATAATCATTTCATGGATTTTGTGAGTTCTATTGTGGAGCTCTCTCTCTATTATCTCTCTCATCACAAAATTCTTGGAGAATACTTGGAGCATGCTTGGAGCACTCGAGTATTCACTTATATTTGGAGAAAGAAGGAAAAGGAAAGCTAGAAAGCACGAGGGAATAGGTGGATGAACTACTACAACGGTTTTTTTTTAAGGTATCAAGTTGCATGCATAATTTACTTGCTAATTTTGGCATGCATGGCATATGTATGCGGTTGTTTGGTTATGACTTGTCATTGGCATGAATGATTTCCTAGATTGAGAGTGGTTTTGCCAAAGCCTTGCCAATTCTTGGATAACCATGGTGTTGTTGGTTTTCCTTTTTATTTTCTCTTTGGTGCTCATGTTCCTTATGGCTATGTGTTGAGATATTAGTTCACTAAGCCTTGGTTGGACAAACACTCTAGAGCCCTTGGTGGGTTGAGTTACTAGTCTTGGAGCCTTGGTTGGGAAAACCCTCTAAAGCTGATGTGGATTGAGATACTAGTCCTTACAACCATAAATATACTATTACAATATGGTAAAACATGAAATAATAGTAGCATTTTGGTAAAAAAATGACAATTTACAATTATTTTTCTATGTCCTTTCACTTAAAGCCCTTCAATAAAATCTCAGCACACTAAAGTTCAGAGTAAACCTTGAAATATAGTAATTGAAAGATGCTTTACAAACATAGAGAATCAAACCCACCGAATCTAATGGGAACATCAACAAATCTATCCATTTCATGGGCAACATCAAGTAATACATGCAAAACTCAAATTTCCACATCAAGTCTACTTGTTTAAATTATGTAGTAGATCATGAAATCATCAATCCCTTCGAAAAACTTGTTTAAATCATGTAGTAGCTCATCAAATCATTAATCCCTTCAAAAAACCTTGTTTAAATCATGTAGTTGCTCATCAAATCACCAATCCCTTCGAAAAAAATTTTATTTGAGTTGTATGGCCTTCCAAAACCGGTACACACTTATGCAAACCACGATATTCAAGGGAAAACATATTGATGGGATGAAGGTTTCTCCACTATAGAAGTTGAAATGCCAGTGGCACCAAGGTAAACACGTTCAAGCCAAGTTGGTCAAACAATATAGAGTTTTGGAGAAATAAATAAAAATAAAATCCATGGTAGTCGAGAATAGAGAGATAGTAGCATGGATTAATGAAACATTTTGTTGCTTAAACTGATCGACTAATTCTGTAAATCAAAATGCCCAGGTCCAAGAAGAGAACTATTTGGAGTGAAATTCACAAGCCACATTTAAAAAAAATCCCTTTCCATTTGTAAAAACATAACATATAATCATATTATGAAAAAAAAAAGGGCAATGAACAAGGTGATGGTGAGATATATATTTCAACCATGTATTTTTATATATGGCTACTAATATTCCTTCAATCTTAAATTAGAACCATTTATTTAATAAAAACTAAAAATTCGAAAGATTATTCTGAAAAAGATATGCTTATGATAATTATTTCCAACAACCCATTATATGTACATTCTAGGTAAGTGATTACACATTACCCCATATCATATTCTATTTATTTATTTATTTTTATTTTATCAAATTTTCATATGTTTTCTATCGAATTTTACCAATGTTATGAGAATACTTATCCAATTTCACTACAATTTTCTGAATTACAATGCATTGAAGCTTATTTATAAATGTAGATTGTAATAAAGAAATATATACTCGAATATAATGAATGAAGTGTATTTTTATTAGATAACTTTGCATCTTCTTAATTTATTAATGAGAGTTATTGATTTGCTTCAAAATGCCACTAACAATAAAATTATGTTGTAAATAAAAAATCATTTTTATAATTTTGAATGCGATTTTTCTTAGAGATGTATCTAATGGTAAAAGAGCTAATCTCGTAGCAATTGATGTAATGGGAATAGTTTTCAAAATATATGGAGATTTTAATGTCACACCAGTCTAACATGAGAATACAACTCATCCAACTTCACTACAACCTTCTAAATTAGAGTGCATTGAAACTTATTTATAAATGTAGATTTCAATAAAGAAAGATATACTCCAATACCATGAATAAAGAGTATTTTCAATAGATAACTTGGCATCTTCTCAATTCATTAATTAAAGTTACTAATTTGCTTCAAAATTCCTCTAACAATAAAATTAAGTTGTAAATTAAAAACCATTTTTATAATTTTGAATGTAATTTTTCTTCCACATGTATTTAATGATAAAAGAACTAATCTCTTAGCAATTGATGTAATGGGAATAGAGCTCAAAATATATGGAGATTTGATTGTCACACAGGTCTAACATGAATCACTTTTATTTCAGAATGGTTTAGATTACTATCTTATTGTGCTTTCATGATTGAATTATTTTATTTTGAATTGACCATAATATAACACTCTCTTAGGAAGTTTTTTAATATAAAGTCAACCTGACATGAGATGATATACTTACATTATAAAAATGTAATAGTAAAAAGCTTACTATATGTTATATTTCACTTATTTATTTCGTTGTTAATTTATAAATTAGATAATATAATATTAAATAATAAACTACTTTATTAAAACGTACCCATAGTATTAATCAATTTATTCTTACTTTTATTAAATTTTGATAGATGTTTTCTTATATTTTTAAGATTACTAGAATTATTTTAATTACATTTAAATAATCCATTCTCAATCATCTCTTACTACTTTCGTTTTGCTAATGTTTTCTCCTCCATCAATGCTTCATTAACCAATTGTATTTTGTGAATTCAATTTATCACCCTCTTTTTGATAGTTAGGCTAAATATTGAATCTTCTAAAAACATTTAAATCCAGAGTTTTTATTATACTATTAATACACCATGAGCAGGCTCGTGATACATGCCTATTTTTTTAAATTAACTTGTAACCCTGTTGTATCCATTCCCTTTTGTTGCATAAGTGAACTAAAAGTTTTAATTGTTTAATTACTTGACTACGTCAGCCTATCCCAAATGTGGACGCAGGATATGCCTGGCGTTTTACGGCCAACCACAGGTCGCGGTTTCAGGCGTGTTACGCGTTCAGAACCCATGTGCGTTTAGTTCCCAAAAAAATCTCTTCATTTCACCAAATGATTTCTTCGAGACAATATAATTATTTTTCTATTGCAAAAGGTCGCGGCAAGATTCGTCGGTATCAAATGCATTGATCTGTCGAGGAGCATGCACGGTGCAGTAACTGAAAATGATCAATACTTTATTTAAGTTGAATTACGCAGAATGCACTGTCACATAAACAAATGTGAAGACAGCTTTGATTATCATAAAGAAATGTTTATGGAATCCATAGTATGCAACCCACCAAAAGAGTGGTCATTGAGCAACATAAAATAATGTTGGGAGAGCGCTCAAACAGTTGTCACTCGGCATCGAACAACATAAATAAATGTAAGGACGGCTCTTAAGTCTTTGGAAGTCGTCACTGATGAAGATAAACAAGTGTGAAACGGTCACAGTTGTTACAACCAGTCTATGTCACACATACGTGTCCGGAAACACATAATCTTTTTAATGCAGGAGATGATTCCTTTGGTTGCTTGACACAGAGGCCTTTACACTAAAATGGTATCTTTCGTTATTGAGTTTTGTCGCGACACCAATAAGTTTTAGGTTTTTGGGATGCTACCATAGGAGTTGTCATTGACCAACATTAAAAAATGATAAAACGACATGAAAGGGTTGGGTTGAGATGTTAGCCAGACAGAAAGAAATGTTATGGACATAGAGAATCAAACCCACCCAATCTAACGGGAACATCAACAAATCTATCAATTTCATGGACAACATCATGTAATACATGCAAAACTCGAATTCCACATCAAGTCTACTTGTTTATATCATGTAGTAGGTCATCAAATAGTCAATGGCTTCAAAAAAACAATTTATTTGAGTTGTATGGGCTTCCAAACCGCTACATACTTATGCAAACCATGATATTCAAGGGAAAACATATTGATGGGACGAAGGTTTCTCCACTATAGAACTTGAAATGCCAGTTGCATGAAGATAAACACGTTCAAGCCAAGTCAGTCAAACAATATAGAGTGATGGAGAAATAAATAAAAATAAAATTCAAGGTAGTCGAGCAATAGAGAGCTAGTAGCATGGATTAATGAAACAATTTTTTGCTCAAACTGATGGACTGATTTTGTAAATCAAAATGCCTAGGTCCGAGTGGAAAACCTTTTGGAGTGAAATTCACAAGCCACATTTGATAAAATCCCTTTCTATTTGTAAAAACATTTTCCATTTGTAAAACCATAACATATGATCATATTATGAAAAAAGAAGAAGGGACAATGAACAAGGTGATGGTGAGATATAGATTTCAACCATGTATTTTGGTATGTAGCTAGGAATATTCCTTCAATCTTAAATTAGAACTATTTATTTAATAAAAACTAAAAATTCGAAAGATTATTCTGAAAAATATATAGTTATGATAATTCTTTCCAACAACCCATTGTAGGTGAGTGATTACACATTACCCCATATCATATTCAATTTTTTTTATTCTTTAATTTTTATTTTATTTTATCAAATTTAAATATATTTTCTATCCAAATGTTATGAGAATAGAGCTCATCCACTTTCATTGCACCTTTCTACAGTGCATTGAAGCTTATTTATAAATGTAGATTGCAATAAAGAAAGATATACTCCAATACATTGAATGAAGGGTATTTTCAATGGATAACCTTGCATCTTCTCAATTTATTAATGAGAGTTATTGATTTGCTTCAAAATGCCATTAACAATAAAATTATGTTATAAATCAAAAACCATTTTTATAATTTTCAATGCGACTTTTCTTAGAGATGTATCTAATAGTAAGAGAACTAATCTAGTAGCAATTGATGTAATGGGAATAAAACTCAAAATATATGGAGATTTCAGGGTCACACCAGTCGAACATGAGAATACAACTCATCCAATTTCACTACACCCTTCTAAATTACAATGCATTGAAACTTATTTATAAATGTAGATTGCAATAAGAAAAGATATAATCCAATACCATGAATCAAGAATATTTTCAATAGATAACTTGACATCTTCTCAATTTATTAATTAAAGTTATTGATTTGCTTCAAAATACCTTTAACAATAAAATTAAGTTGTTAATCAAAAACCATTTTTATAATTTTGAATGCAAATTTTCTTCCACATGTATTTAATGGTAAGAGAAGTAATATCGCAGCAATTGATGTAATGAGAATAGAGCTCAAAATATATGGAGATTTTATTGATGTAATGAGAATAGAGCTCAAAATATATGGAGATTTTACTGTCACACCAGTGTAACATGAATCAGTTTTTATTTCAGGATGGCTTGGATTGCTAAATTATTATGCTTTCATGGTTGATTTATTTTATTTTATTTCTTCAAAGAATTTTTTACATAGTTGTTATTACAAATCTTGACAATAAATAGATAGATGTTTTTCATAAATATTAACTTTCTTTTTTCCTATTTAATCTATTCAATTCATAGTACACAACATGAGATGAGATAATATACTTACATGATAAAATTGTAATAGTAGAATGCTTTCTATATATTATATTTCACCTATTTATTTCATTATTAATTTACAAATTAGATAATATGATATCAAATAATAAACTATCTTATTAAAACATACACATGGAATTAAACATATTTATTCTTACTTATTGATTAATATTTTTTTATATTCTTAAGATTACTGAAATTATTTAATTATATTTAAATAATTTCTTTATTTTTCAACTCCATTCTTATTGATCTCTTATTACTTTCCCTTTGCTAATATTTTCCTCTCCATCAATGCTTCCTCTCCATCAATGCTTCATTAACCAATTGTATTTTGTGAATTCAATTTATCACCCTCTTTTTGATAGTTAGGCTAAATATTGAATCCTCTAAAAACATTTAAATCTAGAGTTTTTATTATACTATTAATACACCATGGGTAGGTTCGTGATACATATGCCTATTTTTCAAAATTAACTTGTAACCCTGTTGTATCCATTCCCTGTTGTATATATGGCTACTAATATTCCTTCAATCTTAAATTAGAACCATTTATTTAATAAAAGCTACAAAATTGAAAGATTATTCTGAAAAAGATATGCTTATGATAATTATTTCCAACCCATTATATGTACATTCTAGGTAAGTGATTACACATTACCCCATATCAAATTCAATTTATTTATTTATTTTGATTTTATCAAATTTTCATATATTTTCTATCCAATTTTACCAATGTTATGAGAATACTTATCCAATTTCACTACAATTTTCTGAATTACAATGCATTGAAGCTTATTTATAAATGTAGATTGAAATAAAGAAAGATATACTTGAATCTAATGAATGAAGTGTATTTTTATTAGATAAATTTGCATCTTCTTAATTTATTAATGAGAGTTATTGATTTGCTTCAAAATGCCACTAACAATAAAATTATGTTGTAAATAAAAAACCATTTTTATAATTTTGAATGCCATTTTTCTTAGAGATGTATCTAATGGTAAAAAAACCTAATCTCTTAGCAATTGATGTAATGGGAATATTTTTCAAAATATATGGTGATTTTACTGTTACATTAGTCTAACATGAGAATACAACTCATCTAATTTCACTACAACCTTCTAAATTACAGTGCATTGAAACTTATTTATAAATGTAGATTTCAATAAAGAAAGATATACTCCAATACAATGAATCAAGGGTATTTTCAATAGATAACTTGGCATCTTCTCAATTCATTAAATAAAGTTACTAATTTGCTTCAAAATGCCTCTAACAATAAAATTAAGTTGTAAATTAAAAACCATTTTTATAATTTTAAACGCAATTTTTCTTCCACATGTATTTAATGGTAAAAGCACTAATCTCTTAGCAATTGATGTAATGGGAATAGAGCTCAAAATATATGGAGATTTGATTATCACACAGGTCTAACATGAATCACTTTTATTTCAGGATGGCTTGGATTGCTATCTTATTGTGCTTTCATGGTTGAATTATTTTATTTTTTTCTTCAAATTTTTTTTTACATGACTGTTATTACAAATGTTAAACAATAGATAGATGTTTTTCATAAGTATCAATTATTTATTTATTTATTTAATCTATTCAATTCATAGTCCACAAGATTTTGAATTGACCATAATATAACACTCTCTTAAGAAGTTTTTTAATATAAAGTCAACCTGAGATGAGATGATATACTTACATGATAAAAATGTAATAGTAAAAAGCTTACTATATGTTATATTTCACCTATTTATTTCATTATTAATTTATAAATTAGATAATATGATATTAAATAATAAGCAACTTTATTAAAACATACACATAGTATTAATCATATTTATTCTTACTTTTAGTAAATTTTGATAAATGTTTTCTTATATTTTTTTTGATAAATGTTTTCTTATATTTTTAAGATTATTAGAATTATTTTAATTACATTTAAATAATCCATTCTCAATCATCTCTTACTACTTTCCTTTTGCTAATGTATTCCTCCTCCATTAATGCTTCATTAACCAATTGTATTTTGTGAATTCAATTTATCACCCTCTTTTGATAGTTAGGGTAAATATTGAATCCTCTAAAAACATTTAAATTGAGAGTTTTTATTATACTATTAATACACCATGAGCAGGCTCATGCCTATTTTTTTTAATTAACTTGTAACCCTGTTGTATCCATTTCCCTTTTGTTGCATAAGTGAACTAAAAGTTTTAATTGTTTAATTACTTGACTACGTCAGCCTATCCCAAATCTGGACGCAGGATATGCCTGGCGTTTTACGGCCAACCACAGGTCGCGGTTTCAGGCGTGTTACGCGTTCAGAACCCATGTGCGTTTAGGTCCCAGAAAAATCTCTTCATTTCACCAAATGATTTCTTCGAGACAATATAATTATTTTTCTATTGCAGAAGGTCGAGGCAAGATTCGTCGGTATCAAATGCATTGATCTGTCGAGCAGCGTGCACGGTGCAGTAACTGAAAATGATCAATACTTTATTTAAGTTGAATTACGCAGAATGCACTGTCACATAAACATATGTGAAGACAGCTTTGATTATCATAAAGAAATGTTAATGGAATCCATAGTATGCAACCCACCAAAAGACTGGGCATTGAGCAACATAAAATAATGTTGGGAGAGCGCTCAAACAGTTGTCACTCGGCATCGAACAACATAAATAAATGTAACGACGGCTCTTAAGTCTTTGGAAGTCGTCACTGATCAAGATAAACAAGTGTGAAACGGTCACAGTTGTTATAACCAGTCTATGTCACACATACGTGTCGGGACACACATAATTTTTTTAATGCAGGAGATGATTCCTTTGGTTGCTTGACACAGAGGCCTTTACACTGAAATGGTATCTTTGGTTATTGAGTTTTGTCGCGACATCACTAAGCTTTAGGTTTTTGGGATGCTGCCATAGGAGTTGTCATTGACGAACATTAAAAAAATGATAAAACAACATGGAAGGGTTGGGTTGAGATGTTAGCCAAACAGAAAGAAATGTTATGAGAGTCCTCATTCTTTGCGATGTTAACAAAACAAGGGTAATTGAATAATATAAAAAAATGTTAGGGAACTCCAAGCGTATTTGGGATGCTGGAAATGCTCAGAAAACTTTAAATTCTCAGTGTGTGAAAAAAAATGGTTGTCAACGATAGCAAATATTATAAATGTGAGGACTGCCGTGATTTTGCAGATTGGCAAGACCAAATGTACAGAGTAACATCAGACCAGTCTTTGGAGTCCTACCACCTAGTCTTCCTGGACTAAGAGAGGGCTTTTTGTATTTTGTACAAAGGATGTGAGCTTGTTTGCTTTTAGCGTTTGATTTTAGGCTAGTCATTAAGTGTAGGGTATTTTTGTTTGTTTTGGTTGGATAAGATGATCAAGTAGAATAGGTGGAGTGAGGAAATCTTCAATTCATTGGTCTATGGAGTCAATAAAAAGTCTTGGAAAGTTTAACAATAAATCAGGATGCATCACAGGGCAAATCTAGCATGGTTAAACGGATTTTCAAGGTTTGTGTGAGATGAAATGAACATAAAGTTTGTGAACAAAGTAGGGCAAAGGGCAATTAAGAATCCTTTGTCAAATACTTTAACAAAAAGGGCTTTCAACACTATTTAGCATAAAGAAGTAATCATAAGACAGGGCACACCAATAACTCTTTGATTAAACTCAAGAAAATAAGCATTTAGGACAAATAATGCAATGAAATATAGAAGACAAGAAACTTATTTAACTTCTAGTGATTTCACTTTCAAGGTTAGAAAACAATTAAGATAAACATATAACTTTAATCAAAGAAGAGGGAACTCTTAAACATCATTGATCATAGCCATAAAGATCTCCAAAACAACTATTTAAACATGGACAAAGGGTATGATAGAAACATAGTCTCTTTGGCAAACCTAATTAGTGGTACTTCAGAGAAAGATCTCAAGAACAATGTTTTAGTGATATCAAACAAGCAGGGCTAACCATAAAAACATCTTTGATATCTACTATATTGAATCATTCATGAGATAAACAAGCTTGGGTGGGTCTAGAGAGCAACTAAGAATTCTCTAAACTGACCTAGTAGAGGAAAACATAGAGGCAGTGAAGAACAAACAATGCTAAGGTGCCTTTGAAAAACATTTCTTAGTCTAAAACCTTTGTCCTACTGCAATATAGAAGGATGAAACAACATGATACATAAGAAAACAAGAACTGAATAGAAGCACATCACCATTAACCAAGCTCAGGGATCATGTAAGCAAGCCTTCTCCATCATCAATCAAAATAAGCCATTCACAAACTCCACAACACCAATTTCTTCTTCAATCTCCAAAAAACCATATATTGCTCTCAAGAGTCATCAAATGACAACCTTTTACAATAAGGCACTCATGCTCTATTTATCTAGAAAAGGAGAGCAAAAACACTAATTAGGGTTTGAAAATGTCAAAAATAGTCATAAATGTCATTTATGCCCAAGAGACCATGCAGGGCCCAAGGCACAAAATATCTCATGAAATAAATGAAAAAATAACTCCTAGCACCTAAATTTGGAGTGATTTGCTTGAAAAAACACTAGAATATCATTTTTCCATCAATGAGTGTCGTTTGTTGACTTTTTGGCCAAAAACGCACAGTAAGGTCTGAACGCATAGCGCCTGCATGAGAGAAACTCGGTCCACTTGCAGCCAAGTTTTGATGAACTTCTCGATGTCATAATTAGCTCCGTGATGGCCCGTTGGAAAACCTGTTGAGTCTACTTTCCAAAATTTCCCTTGATTTTCTGATTGGACTCCATAAACCTATCCAAAAAGTGAATTTCCCAAAGCTGCTCTAGGCGCAGCGCCACCCCTGAAAATGAGGGAGAAAGGTGAAAAATTAAGTGTTTTTTAGCCTTTTGAGGGACCAAAAATGATCCAAATGCTCTAAAATTTGGTGAGCATGCTATAATTGAGGCGAGGATTCCAAAAATTCAAAGTTTTCCTCTTCAGGATGCCTGAGGTGAAAGCGTAGTGCCAAGGGTGTTGTGGTTAGAGGCCTCAAAATTTGTCAAAAATTTCCCAAAATTGGTAGATGTCTTTCTTATGGGGTTTGAGAGGCCTGTAGAGAAACTTCAGCCAAGATTCCAAGGTTTTCTTGGTCTTTTGCCTCTTTGAGTGCTTGTATTTTGGCATGAGCTCCTTTGAGCTTGTCCCTTGCAATTTGATTTTGCAATGCATAGTGCTTGGTCATTTTATTTTGTAGGTCAAGGTCCCTCTTTGCCTTCTTCAGCTGCTTGTTTTCATTCTTTTAGTAGTCAATGTTATACATTACCATGCCAAGGCATCTTTCTAGATCTCTGATCTTAGCATCCTTGCTTTGAAGCAAGATGCTAGTGACCTTTTCCTTATCTTGATTTTGTCTGTCAAGGTTAATGATGTCAATTTCTTGTTTAAGATCATGCTTACCTTTCTTACCTTTCTTCACCTTTTGTTTTCCTTTATCTAGATCCTTGGTAGAAGAGGAAGGCATGGCCCCTTGCCTTTTAGAGGCAACAAACACAGGCCTTTCTCCTTTCTGATATGTCAATGGAAGAGGTTTGATTGTGGTCATTTTGATGTCTTCATAATGGCTGCCATCATTTGTCTCCATGTCTTCCTCTTCATTACCTTAACTACTGCTCACCTCATTGCCTTCAACATCATCATCACTTTTGGCCTCTTCACTAATTTGTGCACTGTCCTTTGTATTGCCTTCATCTTGTTTATCATCATTGCTAAGATTCTCACGGCTGTGACCCTTGCTGCTATCATCAAACTCTTCGTTTTCATCATTATTTTTATCAGTCACCATGTTCTTTGCCTCATCACTGTCCCTATTACCACTAGGAACCTCACTATTTTTACTATCATTGTAGCTCTTAGTTTTGCTGCTATCCCTAGTATCATCATTATTACTGTGGGGCTCACTGTTTTCATGACTGTCATGACTGTCTTGTTCTTCATTGATGCTTGCTTTGTTTGTGTCTATGCTATCTTCAACCTCTTCATTTTCTGCATTGTTATCATCTTCATTTTGGCTTCACTCTTCATCTTTTCCCTCATCTCTATCATGACTATGAGCCTCACTGTTTTGACTGTCATTAGGGCTCTTAGTCTCACTGCTGTCCTTATGATCATCCTATATTTCTTTTTCATTTACCTCATCTTAATTATTATCCACCCCCATGTCTTCTACTTCATTGCTGACCTCTTCTTCACCACTACTTAATTCATTTCCACTGTCAGCTTCCTAATTTCCTTGACTGTTATCATATCTCTCTATTTCCATGTTTTCTGCTTCTTGTTGGCTTGACTCATACCTACCCTCATCTTCATTTTGGTTTGATTCATTGTCACCCTCATCTTCATGGTCACTTGCTTGTTCACTGCCACTTCCTTCTTGATATGATGCATTAGGAGAAGATGAGGAAGGGAGGTTTTCTTAAGGAGAGGATACTTGTGTAGATGATGAGGCATGATCAGGAGGAGGTGATGGAGGAGTAGAGGGAGGAGTAGAGGGAGGAGGATGAGATGATGAGGGTAAACTTAGCTGATGATGGGGCTATGGGCTTGTGAAGACCTCATGAGTAATAAAAACCTCCCATGGTATGTTTGTTTGCTCCAACTGATGTAGCACAACCATCTTGATCAAGGAGTGGTGGAACAAACTCTCCATTTGTTGGGAATAGTTCCTCCTTCGGACAACAAAATACATCTTGTCGATACTCCTATATAGGTAGTAGGGTAAATGAAGCATTTTAACCCTAGTAAAATGCATGAGTAATCTAATATGGTAGGAGTAGAGCCTAGAGTATCTCCCCTCACATCTAAAATATTTCATGATGACCCTCATTAAGGGTGCATACCTCTCTAGCAAGTGTGAGAAAGGGAAAATAGTCTTGCAGCTTTCTTTGTACCTAGGCTTGAGGAATGGCTCATAGCAGCTCATGTCCAGCTTTTCTCTTTTGAACCATTTTTCACCAACATTAGGTATGCTAGTAGCATGGGCAATGGTATCTGATGATAGCTCAAATTCTACCCCTGTAATATTTTCTTGTTTATTATGTTGGTTGAGGATGAACAACCTAGTGAGCTCAGGGTGACTTTGGACTTGTTGGACCTTTTCACAAAACTAGAAACACCCTACATTTTGAAAGCATATGAGAGTCATGGGAGAGGTAGTAAGCTCCACAGTGTCTTGGGGTTCAAACCTATTAACCTTCCCACCCTTGTGCTTTTTCCTCATAGGAACTTGGCCTCTTTCACTGCTAACACTCCCTCCTTCTCCTGACATTCTGATCACTGTTGCCTTTAAACAACCCTAGGCCTGCTTGTGAAACTTGATAGGATGAGTGAAATGGAATAATGTTGAAAGGAAATTTTTTGCAAGTGAGTGAGAGGGAGGTGTAGGTGTATGATTGATCTCCTTTGAGCTTAGATGAAGGGCTAATTCCACCTTACTGTAATTACCCTACTTCACACCTTTCTTGACTGATTAAATTCTTTCTTGGATGTCAAAACAAAGTATTTGTCATGAGGACTTAGGGTTTCTATTCATTAGGGTTTAGTTAATTCCTTTAATCATCCAATCATCAAATTCACTTGGAGGATAAGGAAAAGAACATCCACCTACCAAATTTCAATGCTTATGAGAGTCTTTGATGCATCTTGCAGGTGCTCTTTTGTGGATTTTTTGACAATTTGCAAGTGGAGGAGGGTTTCTGGCTTAGGCGCAGTGCCTGCACATACTGTCGGGTCCCTTCTACCCTAAGATCAGCACTTGCACGCGTTCTTGGGTGTCGGGCCTCCTGAGCACAACGCCTGAACGCGTTTAGGCCTGTTGGGCCTCCTGGGCGCTGTGCCTGAATGCATTTTTGGCTGTCGGGCTCTCCCTAAGCACAGCATTGAATGTGTTTTTGTGTCTATCAGGAAATTCTAGGCGAATGGGTAGCGCCCATCTAAATGCGCAGCACAGTGTAAATTTACATTGTAAAACTTCACGAACACGTAGCACTAGGTGTTTTAAGCGTAGCGCCTGCACGAACGTGTAGCGCCAGGCAACTTGTCCAAAATTTTCACTGAAACTCAAAATTTTCTCCTTTGATGCTATTAGTTGTCTTTGTATGTGCACAATGAGTTGAGTGAA
Source organism: Pinus albicaulis (assembly GCA_034641835.2). Classification (NCBI taxonomy): domain Eukaryota; kingdom Viridiplantae; phylum Streptophyta; class Pinopsida; order Pinales; family Pinaceae; genus Pinus; species Pinus albicaulis. The sequence continues at coordinate 1,273,991,195 of CM076570.1, read as the reverse complement.
GGGTAAAAAAAATGCCCTTTATAGTCTAGGGAGCTAAATTTAACCATTTTATACCCACTTTCTAGTGTTTTTGAGCCTTTTTGTCACTTTTATTAATATTCCTTTGACTTTTTGTAGTAGGTGACTTAAAAACATAAAAATGATCTTTTTCCCTTCTAATCATTTTTCTTTGTTGCTTTTCAGGTTGCTGACATGGTGAACTTTGACTTCCTTTGGCCTATTGATGCCTTTAACACTTTTTTCTGCAGATGTCCATTTGAGTCACATGATTTACTCTATTTTGGCTTGTTCATGTCTTTCAATCACCTTCAGTCAATAAGTGTCATGAAAACCTTGAAGTGACGCTCTTTCTTTTGGTGGCAGCTTGCTTGGAGAAGTGAAATGGTCTTTCTTTAGCCTGAGGGTCTGTTTAACTCATTTTGACATAGTAGAAAACCAAAAACTGCCTTCTCTGCTATTTTGAAATCCAACACATCTTTTTAGCTCATTCAATATTGGTAATCTTTTTAAAGCTGAGGGACCTTTCCTCACCTTAGCACTGTCAAATCCTCTTTTTTCTTGCATTGGTGAAGTTGTAATCATGTTTTTACTATTTTTGACATTTCTGAGTGTGGATGACTTAAAAACATGGTTTTTTCCTTTATCACTGATCCTTGGGCATGATAGACTTACCTTTTACAGTCAACATAGTCTTCACAATTATGTATGCTACCTCCTCTTTGACCACTTCTGATTTGTAGGTGCCATGAAATATTGATTTAGACCTTTCTGATGTTCTTGGAGTTTGACACATTTAGTTACATAATAGCAACCTCATGATCAACTTGGCTTTCCATGCTTGGAGTTTAACCCTATGCCTTTATTCCTTTGATCATTGAGTTGGAGTGACTGACAATGAAAACTTGACCTTCCTTATACTAATACTCTTTGCATTCTTTCCCTTTGAGGTAGTGAAACATTCTACCTTGGCAAATTCTAGAAGTCACCTACAACAGTCTCTTCAAACCTTCTTTCTGTTGTCATCATGGAGGCCTATCATCTTCATTTCATCTCCCTTGACTATAATTCCAAAACCCTAGGTTTCTAGGCCATTTGTCTTCTAATGTCTCTATAGCCCTTTCAAGTTCATTCATTTCTGTCCAGTTCACCTCACCCTTTTCCCTTTTTCTTTTATAATTTCTAAGAAACATCTTCCATGTTTGGTTCATTTGGTGTGTCTCCTCCATGTGTTTTTCTGCATAGGCTCCTTGCTTGGCACAATGTTGGCCCAATTAGGCTTAGTAACCTTGATTTCTCCTTGGACATAAAATGGTCCCTGTCGTTTTGTTGTGAATGTCTTCGAATAGGAGCAAGCCTCTTACCTTACCAATTTTCTGCTGATAGTCACCTTGACACTCCTGTAGAAATGTCAAGATGAATAGTTGTCCTTTGCAGAACTTGAACTTGATAAGGAGGTCTTCCTTAGAGACTTTTCTGATCTATCTTCGAAAAACAGGTGTTGACCTTCTTTCACATTTGATTTAGCTTCTAGCACATGAAAAACAGTGATTTAGAACACCAAAGATAACCCTACAGCCTATGAAAGCCTAGTGACCTAGTGGAAAACTCCTTTGACTTGTCCTTTGACTGAAAGCTTGGCTTGGGGTCTTCAAGTGTGAAAAAAAGAGTTTTTGACAAATTGATGTATTGAAGATCCAAAATCCAATGTACTTGATTTATCTAAAGAGCCTATAGAGATAGTTTTGAGACCATCAATGCTTGAGGCATTTGGTGAACATGAGAAAGAGCACGTTGTTTGGTAATATAAGAGGGCAAGTGGAGGGGTGCGGTAAAGGAAAAATAAAGTAATGAGGTTATGGGTGGGAAAATAGGATAACGATGAGTGGCAGGAGCCCATGAGGGGTCCTCTAGGAGTGGTGAGTTGACCATGACATGATAGAATAGTGAAATAGTGAAAAAATTATTTTAAGGATAATGAAGGGAGTGAGATTTCTAAAACTCACAATATTCATGAATCTTGTTTTTAGAAATCTAGGACAAATATTTAGTCATCTACAAATAGAAAAAATTATTGATGACTAATGGAGACGACTCTATGCCCTTAGTTCACTAATAAAATAGTGGTTAAAAAAAAGAAAAATGGGCATCAGCTATAATAAATAAAATAAATGTTGGGAAAGACTCTATGTCTTTGGTCTAATGTAATAGTAGTTAAAACAAATTTAGGTAAGTGGTTAAACTAATTTTAAGTTTTCGAGATGCTACTGAATTCATTTCAAAATAATTATAAAATAATATATATTTAAAAATTGATTATGATTAAAAGATATAAAATTTAAATATTTGTATTAAATAAATTATTTTTATACATAAGGAAAACTAATATTTTTTTTGGTATTGTATAAAAACAATAATATATAAATATTATTTTTATTATAAAAAAATATTAAATCTTATTATTTTAATATTATTTTTATTTTATTATTCAATATTATTTTAAAAAATAATTATTGCTATCATAAAATAATTCGAAAGTCCAAACTATTATAAATATATCTCATCAATACAATATTAAATTTAGCAGTTTATATTATTGAATAACTTAAATTTTTTGATTAATTTTTTTGATTACTTATTAGTATGATTATTTAAATTAGACTTTATTTTTAGATATTATTCTCTATTTCTATAGAAATTTTTTAAAATATTTTAAAATATATATATATATAATAATTTTTTTTTGTTTTTGAATTTTTTATATTATATAATGATAATAATGATTATGGTTCATGAATTGAAATTATAACTAGTTTATCAAACTTATAACGGTAAAGATTATTTAGATTTATTTGAAATCTTATTTATATTTTTAAAAAACATAAAAGAAAATTGTTTCAAGGTTATTATAATTTTGATGATTTAGGCAGTTAGAAAACTGTTGAGATTTTCTGTTTTGAATAGAATAGGAAAAATCTCAGTAGGTGACAAAAATTAGGAAATTGTTGCTAGATTAACTCCAGTTTGTTGGGAGGGAGTTAATGCTAGCTAAATTTGAGTTGAGAGCTATTAGATTCTCCTGCTATATAACAGATAGCCATACGAATGTTTTGTAGAGGGTGTGTGAGAACTGTAATCTCCTGTTTGAATTAATAAGATTGCCAATGCCCTGTTGTGTGGACGTAGACTAGGAGGTTTGGGTGAACCACGTTAATGACTGTGTCTTTATGTGCTTGATTAAATCTACAGTGTGTTAATTGTTTAATGATTCCGCTGTGATTTCCAACAATTGGTATTAGAGCTTTCTGTTGGAGAGCGTTGAACGCTGGTGCGTGGAGTCGCCGGTCGAACGCTGGCGATGCTGCGTTGAACTGTGTTAAGGACCTGCGTGCTGGAGGTGGAGCGGTTGGGCTGCGTGGAACATTGCTGGTGCTGGTTCTTACCTGCGTGGAGGAAGTGCGTAATGCTGAATATTGCTGCCTGGTGCATTGAACGCCGAGAGATATGTGCTCCGGGCTGCTCCGTTGACCGTGGACTGAGCACAGTTTGAAACAAACGAAAACCGGAAGCGTGGTGAGCCTGCAGCATTGAATGATGAAGAAACGTTGAAATTTGTTGCGTGGAGGTGAATCGTTAGAGGTGGAGCACAGTTGAGCGCTGTCCAACAGAACTATGCTGCGTGGAGGTTGTTTGTTCCAACATCGTGGAGGTGATTAGCGCTGTAAGTTGTTGAAAAAACACAGCAAGTCGTTGAGGGGAGTCGCTGCTCCATGAGGTAGACAGGACATATGTTGAATATGGTCAACCTCTGGTGCCGTAAGCGTGGAACACGCAAGAACACTGATGAGAGGCGTTTAAATGCAGAGGGGCGTGCAGCGTTGACAGGTATTTGAATGCTCACGGTTGAAGTTTTTTAGAATCTATTTTTTGAAATGGGTACGACTTCATAAAATCGATATTTGAATGGTACGCTGCCTTATGTTTTAAGTTTCGTCGATCTGGAGTTTATGAAATCGACTTTGGAGTTTTGATTAAAAAGTCAAATGGTATGCCATTTAAAATCGATATATATATTTAAAAGTGTTTTTGTTTAAAGCGATTTTTTTTTTGAGACAGTCGATTTAAAAAGAAAAAGTCGTTTTTGGAAGAAATCGATTTGGAATATTTTTAAAAGGGTCACATATCGATTTGGAATTTGTTTTTAAGAGAAAGGCATTTTTAAAGGTGAAGGAGGCATTTTTTTTTTTTTATTAAGAAGGGCATTTAAGAAAGTGTTTTGAATATTGCCATTCCTTTTTATATGGCATTTTGAAGTGAGAGGCACTTTAAAAGAAGGTGAAGGTTCTTTTTTGTTTTTAAGGAAGTGAGAGGCACTTAAAGGAAGGCAAGGGCAATTTTTTTTTTAAAGGCATTTCTTAATTAAAAGGGCATCCTTTATTTGAAAATTGGTTCTGGAGATTACTGTGTTTTTGCTGATACAAGATGGCAAAAACTCAAAGTGTCCGTTTTGAGAATGATGTGCTTGGAGCTTTGTTGTCCGAGGCTGAGGAGACGAGGAAGAGGTCGAATGCAGACACCTCTACATCAGAGGTAATGATGGCCAGAGGTCGCTCGAGAGAGAGACACTCCGGGGGAAATCATAGCGACTCTCGTTCAAAGTCTAAAGGAAAGAAGACAAAGGTGAAGTGCTGGCATTGTGGGAAAGCTAGACACCTAAAGAAGGACTGCTGGAAGCGACAACAGCAAACTTCTAAAGCAGATTCTTCGACAGAGAAGAAGGAGGCAAATGCGACAGATACAGGTTCGGCATCTGGTTCAGGTATGAGCGACGAAGTGTTGTCTGTTAATATGTCAAATCATGATCAACATTGGCTGTTAGATTCCGGTGCATCGAACCACATGTGTATTCATAGGGAATGGTTTAAGACATATAGATCAGTTAATGATGGAGTCGTGTACATGGGTAATGATGTCACATCTAATATTGTTGGGATAGGAAGTATACAACTGCAAATGTTTGATGGCACAACTAGAATATTAACAGATGTGAGACATGTTCCAGACTTAAGGAAAAATCTAATTTCACTGGGAGCACTTGACATGAATGGATATAAAACTGTAATTCAAGGTGGAGTTATGAAAATCTATAAAGGTATCTTACTAGTAATGAAATCTAAGAAAGTAGGAAATCTGTTTCAGTTAGAAGGAAGAACAGGGTCAGTTCATGTGTCTACGGTGTCTGAACATGACAGTAGTTCCATTCTCCTATGGCATCAAAGGTTGGGCCATATGAGCGAAAGAGGGTTGAAAATTTTGGCTGATCGCAAGTTACTTCCTAATCTAAGATCTGGAAAGTTAGATTTCTGTAAGCATTGCTTGTTTGGAAAACAAAGTAAACAAAAATTTAAAACAGGAAAACATACTAGTAAAGGCATACTTGATTATATTCATTTAGATGTTTGGGGTCCAGCCCCTACAGCGTCATATGGTGGCTCGTCATATTTTGTGTCGTTCATTGATGACTTTTCTAGGAAGGTGTGGGTCTACATGTTGAAAAGGAAGTCTGATGTTTTTTCAGTTTTCAAACAGTTTAGAGCATTGGTAGAAAGCATCACTGGTAGAACTATAAAGTGTTTAAGAACTGACAATGGTGGTGATTTTACTTCCAAGGAGTTTGACAACTATTGCAAGGATGCAGGGATCGAGAGACATAAGACCACGGTTTATACTCCTCAGCAAAATGGAGTTGCTGAACGCATGAACAGGACTCTTCTAGAGAGAGCAAGGAGTATGCTTAGTAACGCCGGGTTGCAAAAGGAGTTGTGGACGGAAGCTGTGGCTACAGCTTGTTATGTGATAAATCGGTCGCCATCAACAGCGATAGACTGCAAGATTCCGCAAGAGGTATGGAAAGGACACCCTTGTGATTATTCTAAACTCAGAGTGTTTGGTTGTGATGCATATGCTCTAGTGCCTAAACATCAGCGAACTAAGTTAGATCCAAAGTCTAAAAGGTATGTCTTTGTTGGGTATGGTGTTGGAACAAAGGGATATAGATTGTGGGATCCTACTACCCGCAAAATCATCTTCAACAAAGATGTAAAGTTTAATGAATCCTCTCTTGTACAGTTAGATGTAGATGGTAAATTGAAACAGGATGATGTATTTGATTTTCAGCACATTCAGTTTGACAACACTTCTAATGATAGTCATGATGACCATAGTTCAGATACTAGTAATGAACAGGTTTCAGAACATGAACAGGGTTCAGGTTTAGATCATGAACAGGTCTCAGATACTGGTCGGCAAGAAGTCCCTACAGGTGGTAGTTAGCCAATCGAGGAAGCACCAGAAACAGCCTTAAGGAGGTCGACAAGAATCAAACGGCCACCGAGAAGGTATGATGATTATGTTACTTCAGTTGCATTTACTGCTAATGACAATGAACCTCTGTGCTATCAGGAAGCAATAGAAGGTTCGAATAGTGATAAGTGGAAAGCAGCCATGAAGGACGAAATGATGGCCTTGAGTAAGAACGGCACATGGGATCTGGTTGAGCTTCCGAAAGATAGGAAAACTGTGGGGTGTAAATGGGTTTTCAAGCTGAAACGGGGTGTGAATGATACGGAAGACAGGTACAAAGCGCGACTGGTTGCAAAAGGGTTTTCTCAGAAAGCCGGTATTGACTTTCATGAGATTTTTTCACCAGTGGTTAAAATAGTTTCAATTCGAATTGTGTTAGCTTTAGTTGCTTTGCTTGATTTAGAGTTGCAGCAACTAGATGTTAAGACTGCTTTTCTACATGGAGATTTAGATGAGGAAATTTATATGGAACAACCGGAAGGGTTTGTTCAGCATCGCAATAAGAAATTTGTCTGCAGGCTCAAGAAGTCATTGTATGGTCTGAAGCAGTCGCCTCGACAGTGGTACAAGAAATTTGATTCTTTCATGTTGAGTCGAAAATATATAAGAAGTGAATATGATCATTGTGTTTACTTTAAGCAGTTAAGTAATGGCATGTTCATTATCTTAGTGTTGTATGTTGACGATATGCTTTTAGCAAGCAAAAGCATTGAATAAATCAACAGGTTGAAGACTCAGATGGCAAGGACGTTTGATATGAAAGATCTAGGAGCAGCAAGACAGATTTTGGGCATGGAGATTTTCAGAGACAGGAGCAATGGTAAGCTGTGGCTATCACAACAGAAGTATGTTGAGAAAATACTTTTGAGATTTGGTATGAATAATGTGAAGCCTGTGTCAGTCCCTTTCGCTTCCCATTTCAAGCTTTCTTCGGGTTTATGTCCTAATACAGATGAAGAAAAGGATTATATGTCTCAAATTCCATATGCCAATGTAGTAGGATGTTTGATGTATGCGATGGTTTGTACTAGACCAGATATTTCACATGCAGTTGGGGTTGTCAGCAGGTACATGGCAAATCCGGGTAAAGAACACTGGTCAGCAGTGAAATGGGTGCTTCGGTACTTGAGAGGCACAAGTAGTTATTGTATTACTTACAATAAGAGTAGTGAATTTGTCTGCGGATATGTTGATTCCGATTTTGCAGGTGATTTGGATAAGAGAAGGTCAACTTCAGGGTACGTCTTTACTCTTGCAGGTGGAGCTATTAGCTGGATGTCAAAGCTACAAAACATTGTTGCTTTATCCACTACTGAAGCAGAATACATTGCTGTTTCGCATGCTTGCAAAGAGGCGGTTTGGTTGAAAGGTTTGCTTGGTGAGTTTGGTAGGTTACAGGACAACATCAGGTTACTTTGTGATAGTCAAAGTGCAATACATTGGCTAAGAATCCGGCCTATCATAGTAAATCAAAGCATATTCCAATAAAGTATCATTTTGTAAGACAGGTTATCACTGAAAGGGGAGTCTCTCTTGAAAAGGTGCATACAAAGGAAAACTGTGCAGACATGTTCACGAAACCAGTTCTGTTGGAGAAGCTGCGTTGGTTTTTGGCTTCTCTTGGCTTGCAGAAAAGATAAATAATAAAGAACAGGGCATCAGGCTAATTGTTGTCAAGGTGGAGATTGTTGAGATTTTCTGTTTTGAATAGAATAGGAAAAATCTCAGTAGGTGACAAAAATTAGGAAATTGTTGCTAGATTAACTCCAGTTTGTTGGGAGCGAGTTAATGCTAGCTAAATTTGAGTTGAGAGCTGTTAGATTCTCCTGCTATATAACAGATAGCCATACGGATGTTTTGTAGAGGGTGTGTGAGAACTGTAATCTCCTGTTTGAATTAATAAGATTGCCAATGCCCTGTTGTGTGGACGTAGCCCAGGAGGTTTGGGTGAACCACGTTAATGACTGTGTCTTTATGTGCTTGATTAAATCTACAGTGTGTTAATTGTTTAATGATTCCGCTGTGATTTCCAACAAAAACTAAATAATGTAATAAATATTTTGAAATTATATTTCAATTTAAATTTACACAAAGAATCTATAAAAAAATGTATTTTTCTTTTAACCTTCTTAATGGCACAAAAATATAGATTCTTGCATTACATAGTGTTTGAAAGTTTCTTAATATCCAATTTCATTAAGTGGTGTTTGGGAATTAAGTAATACCTCATTTTATTAACCCTTGAGAGTTAGTTCATATTTTAGAGATATTATGAAATAAATTTACTAAACTACAAATTAAAACTTTAAAAAAATCATTTAAAAATAAAATTGAATATTTATAACGGATAATATCTAATACATTAAATTCATTCTTTTTAATTAGTCTATTTTTTATTTTTAATATTGGACTTTATTTTTGGATATTATTATTCATTTATAATAGATATTTCTTCAAAAAATTTATAATATTACACACATATATATATAAGATTGGTAGGACTACATCTTCATCATGTACAATAAATCACCCAGCTGGTTCTTCACGTCAAGGAGTGCCATAACACTTGATCATTGTCTAACCAAGACCTAGTGGACATCATTAAATCTAATATTAACATTAAAATATGACGATTATTATTATTATTATTATTATAAAATATAATATCAGTATTAATATATTATAATATTAATATTATTAAACTTAATAGCTTTGGATTAATACAATATTAAATGAAAAATAAAATGTAAAATAGGTTATATTATAATGTATATTAATATATCATGATATGTATTAACTCTAGATATATATGGGAGGGAAGCGCAAAGAAATGGAGTGATAAAGGTGGAGAGATAAAGGGAGTGAGATAAAGGCAAAGGAAGGGAGTAAGAAGGAGGTAGGAGAGAAGGGGAGAGGGAGGAAGGAGATGAGACATGACTTGAGAGACAAGAGGAGAGAAGGAGTGATAGAGACATGACTTGAGAGATAAGAGGAGAGAAGGAGTGATAGAGACATGGAGTTGGAAGGGGAGAGAGGGAGGGAAGATGAAATACATAGTGAGAGAAATTGGAGAGAGAGAGAGAGGGAGTGAAAAGGGAGGGATGGAGACAGATTGTGTATGTTTGGGGTGATGCAAAGAAACAAATAAGGAGAGATGGAGCGAAGGAGAGGGGGAGGGAGATAGTGATAAAATTGGAGAGAGAGAGAGAGAGAGAGAGAGAGAGAGAGAGATTGGTGAGAATGAGAGAGAGAGAGGATGTGAGAGAGAAAATGAGTGAGGGAGCGAGAGAGGTATGGCATTGGAGGGGGGAGAGAGGAAGGTACGAATAAATACATAGAGAGAGAAAGGATAAGAGAGAGATAGAGAGAGAGGGGGGGGTGCGGGATAGAGCGATAGAAGGGTGGAGGGAGGGAGAGAAGGGGAAGAGAGAGGGAGATTGGGAGGGAAGAGCGATAGAAGGGTGGGGGGAGAGAATGGGAAGAGAGAGGGAGAGAGAGGAAGAGGGAGGAAGAGATAGATAGACATGGAGAAAGAGTGTGTGTGTGTGTGTTTTGGGGGGGATAAAAGGAGACAAAGGAGATACAACGGTAGATAGATATTAAGATGGAAGGTGAAGAGTGGGAAGAAGAGAGCTATAAAGAGAGGGAGGGAGGGAGAGAGGCAGAGATAGATAGATATGGAAATAAATAGAATGTGTGTTTGGGGGGTCGGTGGTGTTAATTTTTCATAAAGAAGCATTGTTATTTACTTTGATAGTTACATTTCATCATGAACATGTTCCATTCACCCCAAATAAATTTTCCATTATACAGATCTATAATTTTTCCATTATAAAGATTTATATAATTAACAACAACTCTCAAGTCTTTTGGAAGTCGTCAATGATCAAAATAAATAAATGTAACGTCGGCCATTGAGCAACATAAAATAATGTTGCGAGATCCCTCAAAAAATTGTCACTCGGCATTGAACAACATAAATAAATGTAAGGACGGCTCTTAAGTCTTTGCGAAGTCATCACTGATCAACAAAGTGTGAAACGGTCACAGATGTTATAATCAGTCTATGTCACACATACGTGTCCGGACACACATAATATTTTTAATGCAAGAGATGATTCCTTTGGTTGCTTGACACAAAGGCCTTTACACTAAAATATATTTCATAGAATGGTATCTTTCGTTATTGAGTTTTGTCGCGACATCACTAAGCTTTAGGTTAGGAGTTTCCATTGACGAAACATTAAAAAAATGTTAAAACAACATGAAAGGGTGGGGTTGAAATGTTAGAAAAATAGAAAGAAATATTCTGAGAGTCCTCATTCTTTGGGATGTTAACAAAACAAGGGTAATTGAATAATATAAAAAAAATGTTAGGGAACTTAAAGTGTATTTGGGATGCTTGAAATTCTAAGACAATTTTAAATTTTTATAGTGCTTAAAAAAATGGTTTTCAACTATAATAAATATTATAAATGTGGGTACGACTCTATGCCCTTGGTTCACTAATGAAATTGTGGTTAAAAATCAGAAAAATGGGTGTCAACTATAATAAACTTTGCATTGTTAAACACCTTTCAAGTCAAAACAAGCGACCTAGTGCTCCGATACCACCTCATCTGAAATGGGTGGTTGAATTTTTATTCTATGCAAGCACCTCCCACTCAGTTAAACAAATTAAAGATCTTGCTTATACTTGATATTGCAAAATCGAATACTTGAAACAAGTGTATCTGTTTTAAACTGTTTTAATGCTTTAAGTGTGAGGAATTAAACATTTTTTTTTGCTTATATTAAGCATGTACAACAACCATAAAGTGCAGCAAATAAAAATCAACACATAACAACAAATTTAATAAGGGATTTCACCCAAATGTCATGAGCTATGTCTCCTTGAGCCTTTGTCAATTGACTTGGCTCTTTGGGATTATGATGGAAAATTTCTTTTACAAGTCTCCTACTTAGATCAAATGGTTATTTGAACTATAAAAATGGGTTTAGAATACAATCATACCCCTGGAATGGTTGGTATCTCTCTGGAGATGGACCTAGGCTCCCTTTGACTTGACCTCTACTGTCGGTGCCCTTAAGCTTCCATGAGATTCTCTGTGGCAGTAACTCCCTTAGAAGTTATTTTCTATCCCTGAAACATTTTCTACTGTCTCCATCATATATCATTCACCCAAAATAGACTATTCTTTTGCTCCAAATGAACTCTGGCTTCCCAATCTAGGCCTCCAACCCCTGTTGGCCCTGGGCTACCTGAAACTTCCCTGTGGATTATTTAGCTCTAGAAGTATCCAAATGACTCTAAAAATCCATTCATTGGATTTATAATGTCTAAAATAGTCATAATATACTATTCACTTGCTAAAAAAGGCCTATGGTCGCTCTGGTTATGCCTCTAACACCTGGTGGCACCCCATGGCTCTGGGCTTACTGAAAACTTCTCTGAAGCATCTCGGCCTTTATAACTCTTCAAAAGTTTCTGAAAATCCTTCCATTAGATTTAGAAGGTTTAATATAGTCGTAAATGACTACTGGTTTGTTGAGAATGGTCACTGGATGCTCTAGATAGGCCTCATTCTCCTGCTGGCCCCTACTGGCCCTAGTGGCCCTTGGAACTTCTCTGAAGCATATCAGCCTTCAGAAGTCATTTTCTGGCATTGAAAACCTCACCAATGGCTCCATAATGTCTAAAACATCCAAAAATGACTATTATTTTCCTAAGTAAGGCCTTTAGCTTCCCTGGCTAGGCCTCATTCTGTTGTTGGCTCCTAGTGGCCCTTAGAACTTATCTAAATCAAAATCATGCTTAGAAGTCCTCTGATGGCTTTGCAACCCTCACCAATAGCTCTGGAATGTCCAAGAATGTCAAAATTGACTATTCACACTCAGAATGATTGAGTCATGCTTAAGATAGAGCATAATCAATTTTTCCCAATAACACCTAAAACAACTCCACTAAATATGGAGGAACTACAGTTAAACCAACTAAATTTGGTCTGAGCGCCAATTTTGGCGCACATCCAAAATTCCCACCAACACAACTTGCAGGTTTAATTAGTGCTAAACAATGCTTATTGGTGGATAAGCGCAATTAATTATGATAAGCATGTTTTGCAGGCTAATGATGGTTTATCGTGGTTAAACCACATTTACAATTTAATTAAACATCATTAACAAAATCCTGCTGGTTCTGTTTGTAGCACCTAGATCAGGTGCTTGGGCGCATGGGGAGGGGCTGGCCCTTCCAAGCCCCCCCATATGTGCACATAAACTTCAAATACATGTTCTGCCCTTATGGGGTAAGGAACAAAGAGTAGTGGAGATGGTTAAGTCGTGCGTGCACTCGGAGGTAGGTCGCGCGGTCGATCATGGCAGAGTCCAAACCAAAATTTTATACAGTCCTTCCAGGGACATGTGGCGGCCTCAAGGCTTGCCATGTGGCACCTTTTCATTGGTCCTTCAAGACCTTGCCAAATAAGAATTCGACACTTGTCCTCCAATAACTAGCCCAAAAGGAATATTTTGGGGAATATTTCAAGGAATATTCCAATACTCCCTAAAATATTATTTTTGCTAAATATACCCTTGACCAGTCAAACTTGGTCAAATGCCAAAACTTGCAGTTTATTGGAATTTTCAAATCGCGATAACTTCTTCATACAGTGTCAGTTTTTCGAACTGTTTACGGCGCTAAAATTAGGAAGATGAGATATATCCAGTCGCTCAGGTTCGACACACTTTCAAACACTTTGAAATTTGAGCTATCACTTAGGTTCTTGATCCAACTCTAATCAGGAAACATCTCAAAGAGCAATGGATTATGCTTTCCATGAAATTAAGAACATTTTTCAACCTTATCTAGAAGATTTACTTGTGCATTCACGAAAGCAGACTGATCACCCAGCGCATCTGAGAGCTACATTTCTACGCTCCCGACACTACAAGATACACTTAAATCCACATAAATGTGTGTTTTTTGTTGGTTTTGGTTGTTTGCTTGGATTCGTCGTCTCAAATTATGGAATTCGAATTGACCCATTTAAGGTCCATGACATTATTGATTTGCCTGCATCATTAAACTTACTTCAGTTACAAAGACATCAAGGAAAGGTTAACTTTCAAGGAGGTTCATACCCAACTACGCCGAAATGGCTAAAGGATTTACTCGTGCCTTGAAAAATGGGATTCCCTACGATTGGAATAAGGTTGTGCAAGCTTATTTTGACGCTCTTAAATATACCTTGATCTGAGCTTCATTATTGTATCCCCCTAATTATAAGAGTGATTATTTCTTGCATCTCGCCACTGCAGATACAACCATTGCTATGGTTTTATTCCAAGAAGAAGATGGGATAGAACATCTGATATATTATTTGAGTCGTAATCTCAATTATACGGAAGTTAAGTACTAATACGTTGATAATCGCGCCTTGGAGGTTGTTCAAGTTGTCCAAATATTTCACCATTATATCCAGCTACGGAAGACCACTATCATTTTGGATTGCAACCCTATGACATACATTCTTTCATGTCAATTGATTGGGGGGGGGGGGGGGGGGAATATTCAAAATGGATCGTCATTTGGAAGGAATTTGATTTGGAATTCATCAAATCCAAGTCAAACAACTCTTTCATTTTGGCTGAGCTTCTCTGCGACGTTCCCTCTGATAGTACTAAAACTAAATTAGAACCATCAATTCTAGATGAGTCTCTATTTCTGATTGGGTCATCTAACCCTTAGTATGGGGATTTTATCATTTATCTCCAAAACCAAACTTTCCCACCCGATACCCCTTGCTCTCAACAATGACTTATCTGATATGAAGCCAAAGATTATCCGATCGTCGGCGATACACTTTATCATCGTGGTGTCGATGCGATTTTAAGGAGCTTCCTCACTCATGAGGAGGCTGAGAAAGTTCTGAATGATTTTCATGATGGTGCTTATGGTTGAAATTTGTCTGCTTACGCTATTGCGCATAGGATTCTTCGCGTCGGTTACTTCTAGCCAACCATATTTTTCAACTAAATTCTTGTGGTCAGAAGTTTTCATGTGTGCCAGATATTTGATCGTAAAATCTGCATGCTGCCAACACCAATGGATCTTGTCATCACTATGGGACCATTTGCAAAATAGGGCATTGACTTCATGACCTGCAACCCTCATTTGCCCGGGGGGCATGGTTATATTATTGTCGCCATCGATTACTTTACCAAGTGGGCCAAAGCGATGCTTACATTCAATAACATAGGTGAAACAACTGCATTATTATTTTTCAATCATATCCTTTCTCAGTTTGGTGTACCACAAGCTATAGTTACATATCATGGTAATCATTTTCGTAATAACATGATGAATGAGTTGACTGCCAAATTAGGACTGTTGTATGATAGTTCTACCCCTTATTATCCACAATCTAATATACAAGTTGAAGCCATTAACATGATCCTTAATAGAATGCTTCAATGAATTATAGGGGTTCACAAACGAAATTGGCATTTAATCCTGTACTCGGCTTTATGGGCATATCAAACCTCGGTAAGAAATGCGATTGGATTTACTCCCTTTCAGTTGGTATATGGTCTGGAAGCTATCTTACCAATCCAATGTGAAATTATGTCATTAAAACTCGCTATTGACTTGCTACTTGACACCTCTAATGAAGAAGCATGTCTTTTTAACCTCATCCATCTAGATGAAATGCGTCGTGAAGCCGCATTGGCCAACAAAGCACATAAAGTATGAATCAAGGTGCAATATGACCACAATGTCAAGCCTCACATATTATCATAGGGAGACCTTATTTACGATCAAGAAGCCGATTTGATAGGAACAGGAAAATTTGAGGCACTATGGCATGGCTACTACATTGTCAAAAGAGTTCTGGCTAAGGGCACCTACGAGTTAGTTGATTATGATGGAATTCCATTGTTGTAGCCTTGAAATGGGTTGTATCTTAAACATTACTATGCTTAATTGAGAGTAGTAAACTTTTGTATCATATTGTGTATATGATTGGATTGCATTAATTGTCTTAGTTTATTTTGAGAGTTTTCTTGAAGGTAGTAATGCACTTTACATTTCATTGCCGATGACTGAATCTTTGGAACCATTCATTGGGTGCGCCAATGGTGCTAGTCATAGTACGCAGAACCTATCCTCTACAGCATGGGCCATTTTCACTCCAGGTGGCAAGTTAGTGCATTTTCAAGGGATTTGTATCAGTCAATCAACAAAAAATATCGTTGACTATAGCACGTTGATCGAACTTCTCTCTGATGCCATTTCACTTGGGATTAACTGCATTAGCATTATGTTAGACCCACATCTTGTCATACTACAGCTTACTAGCATCTATACTGTATGAAATCCAACAATTCATCATATGTTGCTTAGGGTTTGACTTTTGGAAAGACATTTTTATTACATTCAATATCAACACTTTTCCAGAAATTTGAACACATTAACTGATTATTTAGCGAATTATGTTTTAAAAAAACATTTTCAACGCGTGTAAAGATACATTTTCAATTCAAATCACACAATTGAATAGGATTGTGCATTAAACATAGGAAA
This sequence comes from Pinus albicaulis, assembly GCA_034641835.2. NCBI lineage: Eukaryota > Viridiplantae > Streptophyta > Pinopsida > Pinales > Pinaceae > Pinus > Pinus albicaulis. Next base: position 1,273,975,249 of record CM076570.1, on the reverse strand, counting down.
AAATTTAAAAAAATTATATAGATAGTTAGGTTTTTACAAAATTTGTGCCCAAGACACATTAGTCATCTGACCTCAAAATGTATACAAAAATGTCAAAAGTAAAACTAGTGATGCTCATGATAACAAGCAACTCCTCTAGCTATCCTCTGCAATAGCCTCATCCAACGACTAGGAACACCAATAGTATAGCGTTGTAGCCTCATAGGTAACTCCTCAATTCGGACATCCGGTATCCCAAGAGTCAATCACTCAACATGCTGCTGCAACTCAACAAGAGTCTCATTCAAATCTAAATCTCGAAGGAATTCTCTCCTGATAGTCCTCTCTGTTGGTTCATCTGCTACCTACTCTAGTCAACCAACTGGTCGAACGCGACCCACATCTGTGTACGTAAAAAAAATTAGTTTAGTATTGGAAAACATCAAAAATACAAAATAATGTAGAAACCTTAAAATCAAAAACATGGTCAAAACATTTTTACCCATTGCACCTGAATAAGAACCATCTGGTAAAATGAAATCTAGATCTCCATAGAAATCTATGCCTATGTACGGATACTCCTCTATGGTGATATTCTGTCGTCAGAGCCAGTCAAAGAATGTAGTAGAAAATATGATATTCAATTGACCAGCATGCCTAGCCATCAATTCAACCCATCTCTACATCTAAGGATCTCTAGGACCACATATGCTTAGTGTCACATGCTACAACCTCATCAATGGAACTCGTTCTAAAATAAAGGAAATAAGGATCGAGCCATAACTGAAATTCATTTTTTTGCCACCCTTTTCTTTAGTCAGCTGTTCTTTCATCTGAAAGAGTACTGCTTCAACCAACATTGTCGGTTCGAAACACTTAAGAGCATATTGCATGTATGAACGGTTTGCAACATTTAGTGTCACAGAAAGAGAAATTTTTTCAATAGTGAAAAGGATAGTTCTCAGAGGAAAATCTCACACATCACGAATGTTTATCTTTCCATCTTTGCTAGGTTCAACACCTAGCTGAAAATGCAAGCGTATGTAGTCCTTCATTGTATCGCCTCCAAGAGCAGATCCCGCAAGGGAGATAGGAGGACCACGTTTAGATTCTAGTAAGAAAGTAAAAATCCTCAACTATTATTGGGAGAAATTTGTCCCCAATGTGAAATGCGTGAGATGCCAAATCCCATGAACGAACCAGGAATTGTAATAGATCAAGATTCGGTCTTATCCCTGATAATATGAAATACTTAAGTAACCCACAATCCCTGAGGGCTCTTACAATACCCAGATCATTTAGGGTAATCATGTCTTGTTCTTCATGTTCTCTTTCTCGCCATGTAATGGTCATTTTAATCCAATCAATACCTGAAATCCAACCATAAGTTTCATTAGGATCCATTTCATGCAAAAAATTATGAAGTTTTTGAGCAAACAACAAGATTTTTTTTTTTGAAATGTGCCCAACACACCCAGGGTCAATGGACAAAGCATTGCAAAGCACCTGGACTTCAATTTTAGTGCTCTGCAATGCACCTTTCAACATGCAAGGGTGCATTTCCCTTAGAACACAACATATTTACCCTAAGGGGCTCAAAAACTTAAACATTTACCATGAAATGAAACAAAAAACACACCAAAATAAAGAGAAGGTTCATATCTCCAACCTGGATCAAATGGCGCAAGAAATCATCCACTGAAATTTTCGCAATCGACCGCTCGAGTTCAAGGGAAAAACAAGTTCAGAGCTCCTAAATTTCAAATGGTAACTATGGAATGGTAAAATGAAATGGTAAAAACTTATTTTTAATAGTCATTTTGATTATTTTATTCATATTTAATGACGTGACTATAGTTTTTGTTCATTTTTACTACGAAATAGCTATTTTTAATCTGTTTGATGGTTCTCTAAACAGGTTTACAGCTGATAAAGTGAGTTTGAAGTGCACAATTATTAAAAAATGATTTTACCACAAAGCATACTTTTATCCTTTTTTTTTGAGCTTTGTTAAACATGAAAAAGGAATTTAAAATGCACTTTTATCTCTTTTGTGAGCTTTGTTAAATGTGAAAAAGGAACCACTAGAGTCTTATTTTAGCTCTTTTCAGACTTTGTTAATGTGAAAATATTGCTGAGCACTTGTATTTTCAATCTCGTAAAAGGAAATGAAACAAAATCTACTCAGTATAAGTTAAACCCTTTTCTAGACTGAGACAGATTATTTACGAAAAACGAACACCTTAGTCAAACATGGCTAAGAGGTTTTCTCTAGTATTATTTTACACTTTTTTGGACCTAAGCGACAAATTTACGAAAAAGGACTCATAGATTTTTCTTTTCATCCCTTTTTCAAACTCTCTAAACATGAAAAAGAATTGATTTTTTACTATCGTTAGACTCGTTAAAACATCAAATAGCGAAAAACTTGTCCAATCATGAAAAGATTGAGTTTTACTATTTCTAGACTCATTAAATCATCAAATAGCGAGGGATTCACTCAAAGGGTCGAATTATAGATGAAACATATGTTACCCTCCTCAAGCTTGTTAAAAAATAAAGAGCTACTGGTCAGCAATGATGGGAAATTTTGGGAAAAAGAACAGAACACTTTATGGTAGCAAGTCGCTCTTGAACATGACACTTTTCACTTCATCTCTGTGGCTTTGGGTTGGGTAATCTTCTTGACAGTCTATCATACCTATGGTCTATCATACCATCCATCACTTTGGTTTTGGGTCAATGCTGCCAACTCATTTCAGTGTTGCCGATATGTTCAAGAGAAGTCATCCAGAAATTCCTCATCTTCTACAATACTCATAAACCTTCATTTTCATGACTGCCATCCTGAACATTAATTCATCAAGTCACATTTTGTCTCCAAAACCATTACTGTAGTTTCGTGATAAATTTTCTTCCTGTCGACATCAGCTCATCATCCAGGAAGTTGACTTAGAAACATATTTCTAGAGCCTTGAAGCTTTCTTACATCAATGACAGGTTTCTCGCTTCCGGCGACAGGTTGACATCACAGGCCTTCGACTGAGAGATTTTTTTTGGAATTCGACATCAAATCATCTATTCACACCTTGCAAATTGTACTGTAGTACCTTCAGAACCATTAACATCAACGGTGGTTTCTATCGTGTCTGTCAACGACTGGTAATCAGACCATCTATTCCTATGTTCGACTTCAGATCTCATATTCGCATGGTTATTATTATAATTTGAACGATCTAGTGAATGTGATATAAGACCCCAGATCTAGTTTCATCCATCTCGGATGTGATTTCAGGAATTGTACCACACCATCCATATGATGGGTTTACATACATATGGTCATCCTATCATGGGCCTATATCTGTAGGCATGTCTATATCTGTAGAGGAATTTTTTATTTATGTACATGTTATGATAGTTTATGTGCTGAGCATGGGTATGCCTCCCTCAAAAATTCATGTCCAATATGTACAAGATATCATGATGGAATGTATTGCAAATTGATGGAAGTCACTTTCAGCTTTAGATCCTACTCATCACATCGTAAAGCATCTCATCTAAATATTATCATTATTTTGACTTCATGTTTTAGGGGGAAGATGTTACAGGTCAATTTGGTCATCATCCCTAAGACCAGTATGAATAGGGTCTATCATCCCCTAATTCAGTACAAACAGGGTTTATGATACCCTAATTCAGTTGCTACATGCCCTAGAGAAGTCATTCCATTGATGGCTTTAATTCATGAGAATTCCAATGTTTGAATTATAGATAAAATGACCCATTGACTCATCAATGCTCCTCTAAATGGGCCTAAGTGCATTGAAAAGCACTTACCCCCATGCAAGGGTTCTCTGTAAAGCACTTCCTGACATTTAAGGGTGCGTTGGTCTCCTAGGAGCGAAATCATCATTGTTTCGGGAATCTCCACATGTACAGTGCCTTCTACAAGAGCTCATATGTGTCATACTTCGAATACATGTGCTCATCCATCACATTTGAACCTAGAAACATGTCTCATATATTATTATAAATCCATTCAATACCATTTATTGAGAAACTGCCTACAATTTCCCTATAAATTGAGCACTCGTATAAGTGCTAGGGAGGAAGAAATTTGTGTAGTGTTATCCTGTTGGATTCTCAATTGATGAGAGCCAGAGTACTGTTATGCTGCTGAGATGATGCTTGGTGTGATGAGGATGAAATAAAGTTGGAGCAGGTTTACCATGAATCGATCTATTGGTTGTAATCTTCTCCTCCTACTTTCTCAATAAAGATATTTGTTTTTTCTCTCATTTATGCGCTTGTATCTTGTGAATTTACTCTCAAATGTGCATGTATTCTCAAATATAATCGGTTTTATTTGGTTAAGATCGATAGATATTGTATATTTTTATGTCGTTTATTGTCTTCTATCTTTGATTACAGGTATTTATCTGGTGAGTTCAGTTGGATTGAGAGTGACAGAAGCGACGAAAGAAGAGGAATGAGAGACAAGGATCAAAAGTAGGTCTCTTTCCTTTTTTTTTATCTATTTGTCTTAGAGAAAAGGATATTTATATTTCTTCTGTTGTTATGAGTGAAGGAACACCACACTCAGGGAAGACTATCTTATCCGTAAATTATAATTCTGTATAAAACTAGCCTCTGCCATCCAAGCTCAATTCCAAGACCTATCAACTTCAATTTGTTTTAGGTACTATTATTTGGTGTTCTATTTGTTCATGTTCATGCATGTAGACAAGTTCGAGGGTTTAGGCCTGGAAAAGTTCTCTAAGCAAGGTGCAGAGCCAAAATCCATTTTCGAATGGACCCTCTCAGTTCACCAACACCCCAAAGGAAGGGGGTACATGAAATTCATCGCGGATTTCATGTCCAGGGCCTATGAAATTATACATGGTAACCCTCCACCCAGGATATTTCTAGAAAAAAAAGGAGCTGCTCCAGTTCAGTGAGATAGATTGTGTTGGGAATTAGTATTTGTTCAAGAATCACACTGAAATCAGGGTTTATGGTTATGAAATTCCTCCTTTCCATCTGCCAGTTTTCATGCCCATGAGAATTTTCGCCCTTGAGTTCACCAGGAAATTCCTAAGCGTAGAAAAAACTCATTTTGTGCCCGCAAAGAAGGGATATATTCTAAGGCTCCTGAGTGCGGTAGGGCCATTTACTATTAGCTCAAGGCACGAACTTCCCCTAGCTGAGGGGTTGCTGCAGAATATGAGTTTCCTACAAGGAGATGTATGGTGCTATGACCCTAAGGGATTCATTACACACAGAAGGAAGAATATTAATTCTTCGACATATGTACATGAGCCTGGACCTCTAGTAGAATGGAAAGCTAACTATGATTCGTGGCCTTTGGATATAGATATGGAGGCAAACTCCTCAACTACTGAAGGAAGAGGAGATAGTGAACATAACGAGATGGAGGTCCAGGATCAAGGAATTTATCATATGGCATGGGATTTTATGGATGAGGAAGAGGAAGGCCACATCAGTAAAAAGAAAAGAACAAAGGGACCTAAAGGACAAGTCACAGAGTAGCCTGAAGAGGTGGTCCTAGAATATATTAATCAGGGGAAAGATAGGTTGGGATTCCAAGCATCTTTAGACTCTCTTTCCTCGAAGGCACCTTCTTAATATTCACATGTAGTCATCTTGGGGGAAGGCCCTTCAGAAATGGATACTGGATCGGGAATGGACTTCCATTAGGAGAGAATATTGAAGCAAAGAACCAGTTGGCCAGGGAAAGGTTGAAGGCAGTGTTGGCCCAGTTTGTAGACAAGCACCATACCAGGCTCTTGACAGCTCTCAATGTGGAGAACTACTAGCTCGTAGTGACAGTGCAACATTCAACTTCTCACCCTTTGCCTCCAGGTTCCAAGTATAAATCCCTAGAAATGATACCCGAGTTGGCTTCAATTCCACTAGCTGACAAATTAAATCTACACAAGGCTATTAGAGAGATGTTGCATAATGAGGTGTTGAAGGACCCTTTTGCTTTGGAGAAAGCTCGGAGTCGGCTGGTTAATATTTCGGCTACCTTGAAGAGAGAAGGGGAAAATTCGAAGGCTCTTTCCAATAAGTTAGCGGAATACAAGACAATGATAAGTAGTAAAAGCTTAGATCAGAACCTAGCCATACAAAATCCACTGCCGAAGACAAAATTGGAAGTGCAAGCGCTGCGACACAAGATAAATATTCCTCGTTCAGAGCATATCCAAACAGCGAAGTTGGCTCAATTTGAGAAGGAGAAGGAAGCCCTCACAAAGATGCTCATCCAGAAGGATGAGGAGATAATGGAACTGAAGCAAAGGATGGCTAAGCTCCAACAGGTGCAAGACAATCATGTTTGTCTAATTCAAGTGCCTGATAATCCACAAAATTATTTTGAACACTTAACCAAGTCCCTAGTAGAGTTGAAGGTTTCAGAATATGAAACCCAGGCCGTGTGCAGGTTTTTAGAAGAAGCAAAGATTTCCCTAGTAGAAAAGGAAAAGATGATATCATCCCTGCAAAAAGAAATGGATGCCAATCATAGGGAATCCCAGGATCTGAATAAATTAGTCAAGGACTTAAAGGCACAGATCAAAGGAAATATGTCCTTAGTAGAATCCAGACAGATGATCTGGAGTGCAATTATCAAGGAGGTAAAGGATTATTGGGAGTACATCACATTGGAAAAGGATAAGAAGAATAATATCAATGATTTCAAGGTGCAACTAGACCCAGGTCGCTGAGAGGGAAATGAGAACATTTTTATCGCGCATGGATAAATCCAGTTCATCAATGAACTCCCCACTAAATAATTGGGCATTCGTGGAGTGGTTGATTGTTTTAGAATAGTGTTGGAAATCATGAAGATGAGATAGAAGGAGGATGCACAGGTAAAGGCAGTTGGTTGTTCGTGAATAGTTACCAGAGGGGTGGAAGTATTTGATCATGAGTGGAATAAAGTGGTAGAGGTAGGATTTCTAGCTTGTTGGAACCATTTAGTCGTACTTCTCCCTTGGGCCACATATGAGCGAAAGATGACCAAGATCAACTGCAGGGCTGACTGGACTCTAGAGAAGACCTCCCGTCTTAAGGTCTAAAACTTGGTGGCATCTCTTTGCAAGGAATTTTTCTTACTTGCCAAGGATAAAAAAAATTTCTCTGTCAACCTTCATTACTTAGAATTGACTCAGTTGTGGGCACTATTTTAACTTTCTATATCTGCGCCACTACCGTCAGAGATTATATGGTAGAGGTGTTACGAGCATGCACATCCACCAGTTGCGTCCACTTCACAACTAATGGTGCCTTTGACATCTCACCATTTTGGTTCCTATTCCACTCTGATGTGGCCACGCACTTCGGGACCTTCTGCTACCCCGTGACGCAGCTGATGAATATTTCAAGATTCAACCCACGTGGCCTATAGTTAATTTTTTATTTTATTTACTTTTCAATTATGATTTTGAGCTGGTGAAATCCCAATTTCACCATGTTGTTGTTATTTTATGTTACAAGGGCATTGCTCATAGCACACTGCGGTTGGACCATATCATTTGGATTTTGATTTATGTACTAGAATATCAAAAACGAATATTTGGCTAAGAGCCCATAGAAGAAGCTCTATAAGGAGTAAATTTAGAGAGAATGAAAGGGTTATGGATTTTGTGGAAGTTTTGGGGTCCATATTGTATAGTCTTTCATGTAATACTATTTTGAGCTCTGAAATGCATATTTTGGAGAGCTATTTTTGGAGGCTAATATCTATCTACTATTTGTTTAAGTTTTTCCATTTTATAATTTGATCTTCAAATGTCTCATGTGTGAAATGTTGGTTGTAAATGATTTAATTCATGAATTTGTATACGTTCTCGTTGACAAAAGAAGACACTCATGTGTTAAGTTACTTTGCAACCATAGTATTGATCCCCTTGAGACTCCATCTTCATCGATCTCTCACCTACCACTTTTCTTACAAATTCTAAGAAGGTTGGATTCTTATCACAAATAAGCTCACCTCCCCGGAATTTCTCCTCCCACTTCCTCTAAACCACCGCCACATTATATTCCAAGGTCTGCTCATTGGTTCTTTACTTGGACCATTCGAAGCATCTTGGATGGTATGCAGCCCCGAGCCCATTTCGAGCACTGATTAGTGCACATGAAGCTTAGTACTGAGATTCCTCAGCTATCCTGAACCACACTCCCATCAATTCTAAATGAAGATATGTTTAGAGGAGACTCCAGATAAAATAATTTAAATCCTCTGATTTTAAGATGTCCTAGGAACTGGTCTTTTGCAACTCAGCGCTGTCTCTAGGAGTGACAACAAATAAAATATAAAATTTTTAATATTATAATGTATATTAATATACCATGATATGTATTTACTCTAGATATATATGGGAGGGAAGCACAAACATATAGAGTGCTAAAGGTGGAGAGATAAAGGGAGTAAGAAGGAGGTAGGAAAGAGAGGGAGAGGCAGGAAGGAGGTGAGACATGACTTGGGATACAAGAGGAGAGGAGTCATGGAGAGATGGAGTTGGAAGGGAAGAGTGGGAGGGAATATGAAATACATAGTGAGAGAAAAGTGGAGAGAGAGAGAGAGGGAGTGACAAGGTAGGGTTGGGGAAATAGTGTGTATGTTGAGGGTTATATAGAGAGACAAATAAGGAGAGATGGAGAGAAGGATGGGGGGAGGGAGATAGTGATAAAATTGGGGAGAGAGAGAGAGAGAGAGAGAGAGAGAGAGAGATGGGAGAGAAAGGGAAAGAGAGGGAGGGGGAGAGACAGGATGTGAGAGAGAAAAGGAGTGAGGGAGGGAGAGAGAGAGATGGAATTGGAGAGAGGAGATAGGGAGGTAAGAATAAATACATAGAGAGATAAAGTTTGAGAGAGAGAGAGAGAGAGAGAGAGAGAGAAAGAGGGATCGATAAGGGAGATGTAGAGAGAGGGAGAGAGGATAGTAGGAGGGAAGAGTGATAGAAGGGGGTGGGAGGGAGAGAAGGGGAAGAGAGAGGGAGGGAGAGGAAGAGGGAGGGAGAGATAGATAGACATGGAGAAAGAGTGTGTGTGTGTTTTGGGGGTGATAAAAGGAGACAAAGGAGAAAAAAAGTGAGATAGATATTAAGATGGAAGTTGAAGAGTGGGAAGAAGAGAGATATAGAGAGAGGGAGGGAAGGGGGTGGAGATAGATAGATATGGAAAGAAAGATAATGTGTGTTTGGGGGGTCGTGGGTGTTAATTTTTCATAAAGAATCATTGTTATTTACCTTTATAGTTACATTTCATCATTAACATGTTGCGTTCAACACAAATAATTTTTCCATTATATAGATCTATATCAATAACCATCCAAAAATGAAGCTATGCCAAAAGAAACACATCATCACATAATCATCTAAACAATGGAAAGTAATATCAAAGGAACAAAAGCATGAACATGTAGAGACACCAGGATTGGTCTGACACCAGGACAAAACCCACTACAGGGAAAATCCTTCGAAATTCATCTTCTTAGATCTTCATTGAATGGGTCAGCATCAAGAGTACAATGATCCATGAGTACATATATTTATGATGCATAAAAAAAATAACATAGAATTACTAAAACCATACCCATACTTCCGCATGAAGGAAACTGAATCTGAGAACTGAACTGCACGCACACTGGGTGTAGCAAACTGATGAACATGAATTATATTGAATGAGGACTAAAGATACAAATGTAGCAGAAACAAAAATACATGATCTAAAGATATATAATACCAAAACACAGATATGAAATATCACTAAGTGATCTCAACTCTAAGGTCCTATATCTGAATTCATGATTCTGTCAATGATGTTCTTATACAACTTTGTGTTAACAACTGAAGTCTAGAGGTGTTGCATAATGACCTGAAGGTGAACCAAATATAATCTTCCCAGAAAGTCTCTTGGTCACAGCCTTAACTCCCTTAGGCCATGTCTAAAGGCCTCTTAGACACTACCATAACACTATGTTCCCACAACTCAGCTTCATATCATCCGAATATGATTCCAGGAGCTGGGCCGCACCCTTGAAAAGCCAAGACAGTGGCTTCGGCTCCCTGGTTGCTAGCACAACACCTCATTTCTACGGCTCTGCTCATCAGGTCCACTACCTAGGCCTATCCTACTCGCAACTCTGCTTCAATATACTCAGATATGGAATGTACATCATACTCTAACCTCGATCCACTGCGCACCACTGTGCGAACTCCTTCTGACATACCTGTGTGAGCCAAAACATAGAAAATATGACGAAAAATGAAAGTAGCATGGAGAAGATCTCATGAGTGAATGTGTACAAATGAACTTGAGGTCGCCTCTATTTATAAATTTGTGAGTTACCACTTGGTGCTTTCACTCAATCAACATGCGGTTAGGCCAACTCATAAAATATTAAATTAATTTATAACTTAAATTATGCTTAATGGATTGGGGAGTCTATATGTCGATTTTGATCCTCTCGAAAAGATGAATCTAATTAAATTATTATCTTAATAATATGATTTTTCCACTATGTAATTTTACTGTAGTTTCAAAAATTAACACTCCCTATCAATTAGGAATAATTCCACTTTGCAATCTCTGCTTGTAGTTCTCTGCATCATGGAGTCATCACGACTCAAATCATTATGTTGTTATCAATCAATATGGCATTCCTTCATTCATGCATCATCATGTGTCATCACTGAACATATTTGTCATGTAGTCATGATGTTGTGAACCTTTATTATTACAAATCATCAAAGTACTCTTCATGATTATTTATGTTTATCTGTTAATTGTTTCTGCTTGTATGTTAAACATTCTTGGATGTAGAAGAATAATTTGTCACGATAGGGGAGCTTGGGCTACCACCCTTCATTCATCAAGTTGTCATCATGCATTCTCTACCATCAGCCTACTACCTGGAATATCATCAACGAAGACCATATCAACAGGGAGTACATCTCAACCTGTAATAGCATCGGGGAGTGCATATCTACCTGAAACCTCATGGGGGAGCTATATATCTATAACCCCATGTCTAGAAATATGATACCCATCCACGCAGGATAGATCATGTCGACCCTACTATCCCCTCGGGTAGCTCACTCTTAGCTCAGAATAGGGTTATTTCACATTTGGGAGCTCTCTCTCAACCCGGAATCACATAGGGTTATCTAAACCCGTCCTATTGCCTACTGATATTCCCATCAATGAACCTGAAGATTCATGTGGTATAACACCTGCATCATAATCCACTTGGGTTGTACACCCCAATTACACTCTCAGTTGGTTGGCCAAACGAGGAGTGGTATTCCTGACAAGCCATCCCAACTTGTCGGTATGATGCTAACTGGGGTACACTCTGCATAGACCAACTGATCCAGGTGGATATTGGTGGCCACCCACCTATTCCACTTGGGGCCCCACCATTGCCTCTTTCATTTTTTCAATTTCGGCACAACTTACTCTTTTTAGCAGTTTTTCGGGTCCTGAACTTCCGGAGCCGTTTTGAGGCCCTAAACGACATTTTTTTGGGCATTACCACTCCAGCGAATATCATTCTATTCCAAAATGGATATTCGTGGCGAAATTTGTAGTCCTTGGATAGAAATTTCTAATGATGTACCATGTCTGTCAAACGGAGATAGTATGCCAAAGTTACGTCCATGGGAAGTTGAAACACCAATTTACCCAAACGGGGCCCATAGTTTTGGTGCTTCATCTCCTAGGGTTAGTTTTTTAGATGTTTAGAGTTATCCATTGTTTCTAAATAATAAATAGGCCCTCGAGCCTCATTGTAACTTAGTTCATAGGCCTGTAGCTGCCACATCTCTTCTCAGAGATAGCTACCAGCGCCCTAGCTAGTTTTATTTCCATTCTGTCTGTAAGCAAATTTCAGTTCTTTGATATTAATGAAATGAAGTGTTATTTCTGCTGCATCTCTATATTTATGGTTATATTTTTATTCTATTGCATTTCTGCATAAATCCAGATCAGTGGTATCGGAGCGGTCTGCTTTTTCTCGATCCTTCTTTGCATGTCCCCAACGAGGTCGGGGTATAAGGAGCTAGGGCTTGATCTAGTGGAACCTTTGCAAGATCAGCCTCGTAAACCTCGATGGACACCCATGGGGGATGAAAAGAAAGATGAGGGAGTAGGAGATCCTATCAAAATATTGCTCGAGGAGGCCCTCGAAAAACAAAGGAATGCGATGATGGATAACTTTGCCCAGATCCTTCAATGGCTGCCCACCAGCTGCGCATCTGCATCCAACAGCCACTCTAGAGGCGCGACTCCTTTTAAGGTACAAGTAAATGTTGACATTCCCATATTTGAGGGTCAAATAGACGCATATTCCATAGATAGATGGTTGAATCTATTAGAAGTATATTTCTTTGTTCATGACTTTTAAGACCGGGAGAAGATTATTTTTGCAGTCCTCAAAGCTACCCCCCATGTTAAGGACTCGTGGGAAACATACTGTGAGAACAAGGACCAGACAGAACCCTCTCTGTTCTCAGTCATACCAACTTGGAATTCTTTTCGAGACGCCGTCAAGGAACAGTACTATCCCATGGGGAGCTATGAGAACAAGTACATACAATGGGCCACGCTGCGACAACAAAGGGATCAAGATGTGCATGAGCTGACGAATCTATTCCATACCCTGCGCACAAAGTTGGGTATCAAAGATTCAAAGAAACATCTGGTGCTAAAGTATCACAGCTGTCTACACAGATACATTCAGGAGGAAATGGAGTTCCTCGACATGTCCTCGCTTGGTACGGCATACTGGTATGCTGCCAAGATTGAGCAGAAATTCAAATAGAAGAAGCGAGACTTTGGATTTGCGAATCAAAAGCAAGGGAAAGGTGCTTCCAAACCGAAAAATAAAGGACAGAGCCAAGGCATGGCGGCTAAAGACAACCCGTCGAAGCCACAAGAAAAGAACAGTAGCCTAAATCCAAAGAAGGACACGGGAAAGTGGTGTGAGTTCCATAAGAGCTCCACTCACAACACAAGTGAGTGTCTAGTGGCAGAGATGAGGGCTTCTGAGTTAGATGCATGCTCCGACTCCAAATCAGAACCTGAAAAGGGGAATGAAAAAGGGAAACAGATTATTGATACGGAGCCCAATGCCACTGTTGCCACTACAAAGATCCATAAGGAGGAACCGGAAGATCCAGAGGAGGAGGAACATCTTTTCCACTCCCAGATGTGGGTAAAGGGCTCCCCTATACAGTTCATTGTCGACAATGGGAGCCAAAAGAACCTCATTTCAGCAGACGCCGTGAAGTGGTTGGGCTTGCTGACCACAGCTCACCCACATCCATACACCATCGGGTGGCTTCACCAAGGACGAGATCTCCGCGTCAACTAGCAGTGCCGCCTTCCCTATAGCATCAAGCCCTTCACGGATGAGGTATTATGTGACGTTGCTCCTATTGATGTTTATGATGTATTATTAGGAAAACCATACTTGTGGAAGCTTCATGCTGTGTGTTTGGTCTCAATCTAGTCTCCTAAATTGAGCTCATTTAATTGTCAACCAGGGTTGGTAAACTGCTGAAGTGAAGTGTACTGTATGTACCTAGGTATTTGTTCCTTAATGCGTTGTGTGTAGTGTTTTGTGATTTTTTTGGTATTTTGTGATGATTTCTGATGTTTTTGGTCTTTTGGTGGTTTTATGTTCATAAGAAAGATGATTAGAAAGCTAATGGAAAGGAGCTGGTGATTAAAAATAGAGTGAGGCCTAATTGGTTGATGACAAATGACAAATGCAATTGCAAATACCGAAGCAGAATCAAATCTAAACTATGACTAAGCATAAATAAAGCTTGATAATGACTTTTAGGCAAATGATTCAAAACACAAACTAATCTTGAGAAATGATCAACTAAATATGCAAATCCTCCTAACTAAACAGTTTAAACAACTAACTTATAATGATGCAACATTTCATCCTTGATTAGAGATTTGTTGAAGCATATTTGGAATAAAACATTTATACCATCATAAGATCTTCTACTCTAAAGCTGGTTCCTAACTCTATTCTGCAACTTGGTTTGATGACACTACACTTCACTCAAAGGTTATGGATTTTTAAAATAGTCTTTTGAGAAAATGTTGTTTGTGAGATGATAGGGAAATTGCAGAAGTACTTCAGGCCTTAAAATGATATTGTCTTCTGTTCATATGGTTATGAATCAATTATGGATTTTAGAACAAGAAGAGATTTGTGAATAATGAAGGCTGTTTTGTTAAGTGTAACAACTGAAGTAATCTAATATGCAGTGAATGACAACTAAATATGGAGTGAAAATGCAATGAGTTAAGCTAAGAATGAACTTAAGATGTCACTAATCTAAAACAGTGCTGATCTACAAGTCATTATCAAACTCAAAATAGAACAACTGAGCATGAGTTAAGTGCAATTAAACTCCAGAGTATCCTAACTATGCTATGCAAACGTAAAGACTGAAAGAAATGAAAAACTAAGATATCATAGCCATCTCCACTCATCATTATGATATTTTGGACAAGCGTTTAAGAGCAAGAACAACTATGGTACTTAGTGAAAACACACAACTAAAACGTTCAAGATCACAATCATGCTTAAGACAGTATAAAGATTTCTTGGAAGAGTTTCTTCTTGTGGAAGAGTACTTAGCATAAGTATAACTATGATGATGAATAAAAGAGATTACAATTAAATCCTACAATACTATAGCCATTTCCCATTCATCATTATAATCTTTTGGAAGAGCTTCTTCTTTTGGAAGAGTTAGAATGAGTATAACTATAGTAGCTAATGAAAACAACTACGAATTCAACTTCAAAAACGTAAAGGCAGCTAGAATACTTATCTAAATTACGTAAATAAATCCGTGCAAGAGGCAGGGGCCCTCTACCACCTGACGGAATCTAACTCCAAATCAAATCAACGCTTTCAAAACAACACTGTCTGCTTCATTAAAAGTGAAATAACTTGAACAGAGCACTCTGCGTCTTCAGAAATGTAGCACAGAATCTAAGCAAAATCTAGAATAAAATCTAGCCTAGCTCTCGGTTTCCCAAGTGTTTATATAACAAATATACATAACAAGACTTGCAACAATTCCAGGAGCATTGTCTTTCCTTATCGAAATTACATTAGGACTCTTGAAGTGGCAACATAAAAATGAAAAGGACATCTGGACTGAGACAGTCCTAATAGAAGTCTTCCTTCCTAAATGTGTTCCCACGTATCAAAACCATATCCAGAATCCGTTTCTTCCTTCATGGTGAGCAACGAACAATGTAGACATGACGTGGATTATGCCCATATGCGGTTTTTCTTGAAAGGCCACCTGGAACATACCCAAATGTGAAGACAGCTGCAGAATTTCCGGTTAGCTACGGAATGTCTGCATTCTGCAGCTAGTTCCGGTGAAAAATGCTTTACAATGGAAAAAATCACAAAACTTAGCAAGTCAGTCATGTAAATCATTCTAAAAGTATTTTAACTAAATTCATTGATCAATTGGGTCTAGGATAACAATGGACAAAGGAAAATGAGGTAAAGTAAGATGAAAGGAAGCACAATTTTGAGGCTCAACATACCCCCACTGTTGTCTCCTTGCATGTCCTCATGCAAATTATCCTATGAACTCAGAGGCTTCTGCAAGAACATCTAATCCTCTCCTTCTCCTTTGTCTGGAAGCTAAATATCTTCTGGGTTTTCTGATAACAAGTTTGAACCTTAGGTTGGTAAGTGCCTTGATTAGCTTCTTGTTCCTTTTCTTCAACTTTTCATTGGTCTTTTCCACTTTGTCTATATGTAGGGATAAGGTTGATTTCATATCAGTTTTGAGCTTGACTTGATCCTTGAGAATTTCATTCTCATTTTTGATGTGTCTATTAAGTATTTCCAACTCATACCTATCCCTTCTTAATACATCTATTTCAGACAGTGGAGGACTAGGGGTTCTCTCTCTACTTTCTGAAGCTCTCCTTTCCAAAGTTTCCACATAGTCATAAATTTCTTGTTGAGCAGGGTCAATTTCAGGGGTTCCTTTGTTAAAATCCTCTTCAACATCTTCTTCAATGGATGTTTCCTCATCTTCTATAATAATCACCCCTGTTTGTTTGATTTGTGTTTTCTTCAGTTTCCCCTTTAGTCTGTGGCTTCTTCTAGGCTGAGAAGATCCCTCTCCTTTCTCCATGGTAGATTTCTTGATTACCTTTTCTTTCTTAAGTTGTCTCTTGATTTGAGTCAACTTCTCTGAGATGATTTCCTCGCTACTTTCTTGGACTGTTTTGTCAATTTCAAATTTTGAAGCTCTCCATTTTCTACTTCTCCTTGTAGGCTGTTGTTCAAGTGAGGGTTCTTTTGGCTCTTCAAAATGATTTCTTATCAAGAAATTGTCCCATTTATCATTTGTCTTGGCTAAATGATGTTCAATCAAAATTTTAACCAAACCATGATGATATAGAGTTGTCTCTAAAAATTGAACCCTTCTTTGAACACAGGAAGCCATCTTTTTCAAGCTTTGAAGCAAGAAATAAGGTAGGTTTAAGTCTTCCCCCAGAAAATGCATTATCAGTCTAATGTGGTAGACATAAAATGTACCATATCTACCCTCACATGTAATAAATGTTTGCAGAAGAAGTAGTATGTTTCTCCATTTATTTTTCAATGCAGAACTTGGAATTCCTTTCTTAAATACAGTGACATCCATACCTGGTGATTTTAGAATTTGTTTCCAGGATTCATTGTGGAATTCTCTATTTTTGAACCATCTCTCTCCATTTCTGAGCAACCCTGTAACTTCTGCAATGAAAACTTCAGTGACAGTAAATTTGACATCTCCCACTTCAACTTCAGTTCCTTGAAATGATCTTGCAAATGTTTTAGTGACTTCTTTGTGGAAGCCATTAAATTTCTCCAAAAATTGAAGCCATCCTATCTGTTGCAAAATTTCTTTACATTGAGGGTAGACTTCTAAGTATTTTGAACCCACTAGTTCAGTTCTTACAATGAAACCCATAATTGCTTCTTCAATGTTCAGATTAACACTCTTCTACCCACAGAAATAACTTTCACCTTCGAATTGAAATGGCTTCAAGTTCTTTAATGACAATGGCTTCAAACTTCGGAATGATATACCTCTGATTAACAGTGCCAACAGCTTCAAACTTCGAGCTGATATGCCTCTGCTTGACAATGAAAACAGCTTCAAACTTTGAGCTGATATGCCTCTGGTTGACAATGAAACTTTGGACTGATATGCCTCTGCTTGACAGTGACCAATCGCTTCAAATTCCCACACTACTATACCTCTATCTCTCAGTGGCAAATAGCTTCAAATTCCCACACTGCTATATATCTGTCTCTTGGTAACAAATGGCTTCAAATTCTTCACTGTTATACCTCTGTGTTTACAGTGATAATGCTCAATCTCTGCCCACGATGATTCAAACTGATATACCCTTTTTCTCTGCTCTCGGTGATAAGAATATCTCTGTTTGCGGAATGAAGTGCCGGCTACAGAATGGAGTGATGGAAGTAGTTACGGAATGAGGTAATGGAGTGAGGTAGAGAAAACGAATTAATGATTGAAAAGATGGCCGAGATTTTTGCAATGGAAAAGAGAATCATCATTGAATGATTTGGTTGGGTTACGTGAAGAATTCAAACACTTCGGCCATTTGAACCGCTTAAATGATATCGGATATGGAATTTGAAATGAGAGATTTTAATCCAAAGTTTGTGGAGGGTTTATTGGTCATGATCAATAAAAATAATTAAAACCACCTTTTCGAACAATTCATAACTAAAACTATGCTAAAATTTATGAAATGACATTATAATCTAAACTTGTTACCTCTGCTTTTCATTTGATTTTTGTAGTCTTTGTCTTCTTTGTTCACCTTTGGAAGAGTCTTCATAATTATTCTTGATGCTTTTGATTCATGGATACACTGGATCATTTTGTTGCAATTCTAATGTCTGCTGGTTGGTGCTTTCAGGATTTGTAGCTGCAGAAAGACTGTCTGGCTGCAGAAAGGCTGATCAGCTGCAGAATGTCTGTTGAGCTGCAGAATGTACCTGTAGAGTATTTTGATCATGGAATGGAGTGGTTTTTGGATATAGGTGAAATGTTATATGATATGAATGGAGATGAATGATGTGTTATGATATGTATGAAGTGGATGATGAAATGAAATGGATTCAGTTTATGAAATGGAGTGGAAGAACATAAGAACTGCCCTGCAATCCATGGCATGTTTTATTCATTTACAGCAAGACATCAAACTTTAAATTTTGACATGAAAATGAGATGGATGGAGTATGGAATGAGATGAATGAAATATGGAATGAAGTAGAATATGAATGAATGAATGAAATGGAGTATGGATGGATAGGTGAATGGAATGAAATGAAATGAGATGGATCATAAGCACTATGGATCTGAACTTATGATTTTGTAATAGCTGCTTGTAAAAACAAAATGGAAAAGTTAGAGTGTCAGAGAGACTCTGATTTTCACCCTATCTTTTCTGTATAAACATGCCAATCAATGATTGGTTTTCATGTTTATACCTTTATTTTTTTTTATTTTTTTATTTTTTATTTTTTTCAAAGAAATACTTCAGAAAATTTAATCAAGTTGATGAAGAAGAAGAATTCTTCTTCATTAACTTCACATCACTGCATTCTTGGAACTTCTTGAAAAATTCTTCTCTTGAGAGTGGTTTGTGATACAGCTTCAATCTATGACCATTCACAAGAAAAGTGAACTCTTCTTCATCTATAGTTCTGATTTTTACTGCCCCATTATCAAAAATTTCAACAATTTCATATGGCCCAAGCCAATGTGTCTGAAATTTACCTTGAAAATCCTTGAATTTTGAATCAAACAAGAGAGCCTAGTCACCTTCTTTGAATTTCTTCTCTTTGATGTACTTGTCATGCCATCTAGCCCTTTGTTGTTGGACTAGACTTGTTTTCTGAACTGCATCTTGTCTGATCTCATCCAATTCATTGATTTGCTCCAGTCTATGCTTTTGTGCCTCCGTTAAATCAAGTCCTAGCTGAACTGCCATTTTGAAGGTTTGAATTTGGAACTCTATGGGAAACAAAACTTGCTTTCCATAAACAAGCTCATAAGGAGTATGGCCTGTTGTGTTTCTCCATGTAGTTCTATAGGCCCACAAGGCTTCATGAAGCCTATCTACCCAATCTCTTCTATGTAGATGAACAGTCTTTGTTAGGATTCCTTCAATGACTTTATTAGTGGATTCCACTTGACCATTTGCTTGTGGATGATAAGGAGTAGATGTTCTATGTCTGATTTTGTACTTCTCCATCACTTGCTCCACTAGCCTTGATGTAAATTGAGCTCCTTGATCTGTAACAATTTCCCTTGGGACACCAAAACGAGTAAAAATATCCTCAAAAAGAAAAGTAACTACATATGCTTCATTAGCAACAAGTAATGGTTTAGCTTCTACCCATTTAGTAACATAATCAGTGAAAACTAATATATATTTCTTTTGTCTTGATGGAGGACTAATAGGTCCTACAAAATCCAAAGCCCATTTTTCAAAAGGTTCAATGTGTAACTAATGGCATCTCACTTGAAGGAGAAGGTTTCCCTACCCTTTGGCAACTGTCACACCTTTTGACATACTCTTTAGCATCTTTAAACAAGGATGGCCAATAATATCCTAAATTAAGGATCTTATAGGCTGTCCTCTTATCTGCAAAGTGTCTGCCACAAGGTTCATTATGACATGCCTTGAGAATCTCAGGCATCTCATCTTCACGAACACACCTTCTAATGATCAAATCTGGACCTGTCTTGTACAACTCATTAGCAACCCATGAATATTTTGCACTATCACAAATGATTTTTCTTTTATCCCTTGCATTCATAATTGAAGGAAATTTTCCTGAAACTAAATAATTAGCAATATCAGCAAACCATGGAGCTTGAGTAGAGATTGCAAAAAGATATTCATCAGGAAATTGATCTTCAACTGGAGTGTCATCTTTGATATTTTGGAGTCTAGATAGGAAATCAGCTACTGTGTTTTGTTTTCCAGGCCTATCTAGAATAGTAATGTTGAATTCTTGTAAGAGAAATAACCATCTTATAACTCTGCCATTAGTAATTGATTTGTTCATTAAGTATCTAATTGCAGAATGATCAGTGTGAACAAAAGTTTCATAGCCTGTTATATAGTGTCTAAATTTGTTTATGGCATGAACAAAAGCTAAAAACTCTTTTTCAGTTACAGTATAGTTTAACTCTGCAGGAGTCAAATTTTTACTGATATAATAGATGGCATAAGGAATTAAATCTTTTTGCCCCAATACTGCTCCTAAAGCTGTATCGGAAGCATCTGTCGAGATATGAAAAGGTAACTTCCAGTTAGGTCCCCTTAATATAAGTGCTTCAGAAATTTTGGTTTTTAGGATTTCAAAAGCTAACTGGCAATCAGAAGTCCACTTGAATTCACAATCTTTGGTAAGTAATTTGAAGAGTGGAGATGCTATCTTGGTGAAGTTTTCTATAAATCTCCGATAATACCCTGTAAATCCTAGAAAACTTCTAACATCTCTTTGACAACTTCGAATGGATAGGTTAGAAATGACTTCAACTTTTGCCTCATCAACTCTAATCCCATCCCCTGAAATATGGTGCCCTAAAACAATACCTTCAGTAAACATCATAAAAAAAATTTCATGACTAAGTGAAAGGTTTGCTTCTTGACATCTTTTTAAGACTTTTTCCAAGTTTTCTAAAGCCTCTTCAAATGTGTCCCCATAAACTGTGAAATCATCCATGTACACCTCTACACAGTCATGTATTAGATCCGAAAAAATTCCTAATACTGCCCTTTGGAATGTTGCAGGTGCATTGCATAATCCAAATGGCAATACTCAGTAGGCATAGGTACCCCAAGGACAGGTGAATGTGGTTTTGTCTTGGTCTTCAAGTGCTACTTGGATTTGATTGTAACCACTAAACCCATCTAGGAATGAAAAGTACTTTTTGCCAGCTAATGTATCTAATACTTAATCTATGAAAGGTAAGGGAAAATGGTCTTTAAGAGTAGCTTTATTCAGTTCTCGATAGTCAACACACACCCTCCATTTTCCATTTTTCTTTGGCACAATTACCAAAGGAGAAACCCATTGACTATCTGAAATAGGATAGATGAAATTAACATTTAGCAATTTTTGCAATTCCTCTTTAACAATTTCCCTAAGATTTGGATTCATCCGTCTTTGAGGTTGTCTGATTGGTTTGCAATTTTCCTCTATATAGATGTGATGAGTACAAGTCTTAGGGCTTATCCCTTTCATGTCAGTGTATTCCCATGCATATGCAGAAGAATGTCTCTGTAATACTTTGATTAACTCTTCTTGTTGAGATTTTTCTAGGTTCTTATTTATGTTCAAAGTTTTGCCTGGAAAAATCTCACTTGTAGAGCTGCCAAATTTGTCCATAGAATGAAGAGACATCTGCCTAGATGACAAAAAATCAATATTGGATCCCTCCTGAAATGATTCATGTTTTTGTTCTGGAGAGGATTCAAAGTTTTCTAGAGTATTCAGAATTTGATTATCTTCGCTAATTTCTGAAATTGTGAAGAGTGGTTGTAAATATTCTTCATCCTGTATCCATTTTGTGTCATCTAGATCTGTAATTGTCCTAGCTGGAGGATATAAAGTGAATTTCTTAGTTGAACTACCATCAGAAATATACATATCACCGGACCTACAACTAATAAAAGCATCAGCTGTAGCCAACCAAGGTCTTCCTAATATAACAGGATGGCCTCCTAGATTATTCTTAGGAGTTAGGATCATGAAATCCACAGGGTACTCCCAAGAATCTAGGGACACTGGAATGTCTTCTATTACCCCATCTGGTCTGATCACAGATCTATCTGCTCATTGTAATAGTGTGGGTGTAAAGAGAAGATTAGGAAGTTTCAGTTTGTCCATGATTTTTCTACTCATGATATTTATTGCTGCTCCTAAGTCAATGAGTTTGTTTTGAATTTCAATTCCATTGATGTGAATTTTGACAACTGGATTTCCGGGGTCAAGATACTTTGGAATAGCAATCTTTCCCATCATAATGTCTGCTATTTGTCCTACCAGTTGAATTTTCTTTGTTTCTCTTATTCTTTTTCTTGTTGTTTTCATACTCAACTCCTTTATTGTTTTGGCTAAAATTGGGATTTCCTTGATGGCTTGCAATAATGGAATTTTAATGCAAACATTTCTCAGCTCATCTAAGAAATCATAATTAGGCACCATGATTTGTTTTTCTACACCTCTATAAATTTGTAATCTTTCTGAAAAAGGAGGTATAGAAGTAGATGTAGATGGTTGCTCTAATATAGGAGTTGGATTTATTGGATCTTTTTG
Source organism: Pinus albicaulis (assembly GCA_034641835.2). Taxonomy (NCBI): domain Eukaryota; kingdom Viridiplantae; phylum Streptophyta; class Pinopsida; order Pinales; family Pinaceae; genus Pinus; species Pinus albicaulis. The sequence continues at coordinate 1,273,952,817 of CM076570.1, read as the reverse complement.
TTTTAGTTTTTCAATGTGTGGGTCTTGAAAGGATGTGTCTTCCTCAAGACTTTTATTCATCCGTAGGGAGTCTTTCTCAGAATTATCTTGTTCTTGTATGATCACAGAAGGTTTCCTCTTTTCAAGTATTCTTCCAGACCTCAGTTGAACATCACTAAGGTCTAAAGGAGTAATTAAATAAGTTGGAAATTGTTGGCCTTCTATCATGTATGTATTCTGAGGGTTCTTATTATTGGGGTTTGGTATGGGTTGAGCGGGCAATTGATTTGATTTTTGAGGGAATGGTAATGAAAGTGGTTGATTTTGATGTGGTTGGTTCTGATGATGTTGTTGAGGATTTTGTTGAAAATTTTGTTGAAGATTTTGAGGAAAATTTTGTTGAGGATTTTGAGGATAAAAATGTGGGTATGGTGGATAGGATGGTGGATACTGATAGTATGGAGAGTATCTTCCATATGGGCTTTGTGTTCCTTGTGCCCAAGATTGAGATTGATTTTGAAATTGGGGCCAAGGTTGCTACCAAGGATTCCAAGGTGGAGGTTGATTATACATTTGATGATGGAATCCTTGTGTCTGAGGTCCTTGCCAAGGTCTTCTAGATACAAAATTGAGAGACTTTGTGGAATCTGTAGGAGTTTCCTCCTGAAAGACAGCCTTGAGACCAGGAAGAGAAGGATAATTCTTGGTCTCATGTTTTTCAGAACAAATGACACAGGTTTCTACAACTTTTACATCCAAAGGACACTCTCTCAAGGCATGTTTCTTTCTACATTTGGGACAAAAGATTGTCAAGGCATCATATTCAGCTTTTTGCTTGTTTTGTATCTTAAGGGTGTCTATTTGTTCACTAAGACTCCCCAAGATGTTAGATTTAAAATCATCAAGCATATGTCCTATTTCTGATCTACTTACTGTCCCAGAAGCAGACTTACTTGCCCTTGCAAGAGCAGGATCTCTTGGACCTTTTACAGTTTTAGATTTCCCTCTTGAAAGGTTGATACATAACTCAAATATTTCAGGTAATGTGAGCTGTGATATATCCCCTTTTCCCATCATGTTAAGAATATCCAACCATTCATCCCTAATTGTTTTCAACAAAAGAGCTTTTAAGGTGTCTTGATCTAGGTTTTCCATTTTTTCCCTTTTGATGTTGTAATTAAATCTCTCCAACAAATCTTCTAAGTTTTCATCTTCTTTTTGTAACATCTTGAACACTTCTTCCTTATGATTAACCGGCATACAATAATCCAAATATCTCTCTAGAAATTCTTGTTTAATTTCTTCCCATGTTCTAATAGAACGACTGATGAGACTGATAAACCACTTCAATGTTGCTCCCTTCAAAGTTGAAGGAAATAATTTCAGTTTTTGAGCATCTTGTAAGTAGTCATAAGTTCTACACAGCACTTCAAATTCGAATAAGAAAGTTTCAGGACCTTCAGTTTTAAGTCCATAGAAGATTGGAAGGACAGAGGGAGAAATGTTTTTCATGGTTGTATTGGTTTCTTCATCAATTATAGGGAACCCAAAAGAGCTTCCTATTCTACCTCTTCCTCCATCTGCACCTCTACCTCCTTCTCCTCTACCTCTACCTCTACCTCCAAATAGTGTATGTTCTCCATTAAAAACTCCTCCTCCTCCTTCTTCTGCCATGGTTGACTCTCCTATAGAAGTGGAAAGATTTATGTCCCTACCAGGAGTCTTTAGATCATTTTCTATGGCAGGTTCAGTGGATGAAGTGGAAGGTTTCTCTAATGGGATATCTGATTTTAGGTCTTCTAGAAGTCCAGGATCAGTAAAGGATGGAAGATGGGTTTGAGTTGAAGGTGTAATAGCTCCGGATCTAGATGAAACAAGTGGTGTTCTAGAAATCAAACTTCTGCCTCTGCTGCTTATAAATCTTCCCCTTGAATCTCTCTCCCTACGCATAAAATTGTTTTTGGATGCTAAGAAAAAAAGGATACCTAGTTTTCACTTCCCCGGCAGCGGCGTCAAAATGTTTGGTCTCAATCTAGTCTCCTAAATTGAGCTCATTTAATTGTCAACCAGGGTTGGTAAACTGCTGAAGTGAAGTGTACTGTATGTACCTAGGTATTTGTTCCTTAATGCATTGTGTGTAGTGTTTTGTGATGTTTTTGGTCTTTTGTGATGATTTCTGATGTTTTTGGTCTTTTGGTGGTTTTATGTTCATAAGAAAGATGATTAGAAAGCTAATGGAAAGGAGCCGGTGATTAAAAACAGAGTGAGGACAATTGGTTGATGACAAATGACAAATGCAATTGCAAATACCGAAGCAGAATCAAATCTAAACTATTACTAAGCAGAAATAAAGCTTGATAATGAATTTTAGGCAAATGATTCAAAACACAAACTAATCTTGAGAAATGATCAACTAAATATGAAAATCCTCCTAACTAAACAGTTTAAACAACTAACTTATAATGATGCAACATTTCATCCTTGATTAGAGATTTGTTGAAGCAATTTTGGAATAAAACATTTATACCATCATAAGATCTTCTATTCTAGGACTAGTTCCTAACCCTATTCTGCAATTTAGTTTAATGACACTGCACTTCACTCAAAGGTTATGGATTTTTGAAATAGTCTTTTGAGGAAATGTTGGTTTGTGAGATGATAAGGAAGTTGCAGAAGTACTTCAAGCCTTAAAATGATATTGTCTTCTGTTCATATGGTTACGAATCAATTATGGATTTTAGAACAAGAAGAGATTTGTGAATAATGAAGGTTGTTTTGTTAAGTGTAACAACTGAAGTAATCTAATATGCAGTGAATGACAACTGAATATGGAGTGCAAATGCAATGAGTTAAGCTAAGAATGAATTTAAGATGTCACTAATCTAAAACAGTGCTGATCTACAAGTCATTATCAAACTCAAAATAGAACAACTGAGCATGAGTTAAGTGCAATTAAACTCCAGAGTATCCTAACTATGCTATGCAAACGTAAAGACTGAAAGCAATGAAAAACTAAGATATCATAGCCATCTCCACTCATCATTATGATATTTTGGACAAGTGTTTAAGAGCAAGAACAACTATGGTACTTAGTGAAAACACACAACTAAAACGTTCAAGATCACAATCATGCTTAAGACAGTATAAAGATTTCTTCGAAGAGTTTCTTCTTGTGGAAGAGTACTTAGCATAAGTATAACTGTGATGATGAATAAAAGAGATTACAATTAAATCCTATAATACTATAGCCATTTCCCATTCATCATTATAATCTTTTGGAAGAGCTTCTTCTTTTGGAAGAGTTAGAATGAGTATAACTATAGTAGCTAATGAAAACAACTACGAATTCAACTTCAAAAACGTAAAGGCAGCTAGAATAATTATCTAAATTACGCAAATAAATCCGTGCAAGAGGCAGGGGCCCTCTACCACCTGACGGAATCTAACTCCAAATCAAATCAACGCTTTCAAAACAACACTGTCTGCTTCATTAAAAGAGGAAATAACTTGAACAGAGCACTCTGCGTCTTCAGAAATGTAGCACAGAATCTAAGAAAAATCTAGAATAAAATCTAGCCTAGCTCTCAGTTTCCCAAGTGTTTATATAACAAATATACATAACAAGACTTGCAACAATTCCACGAGCATTGTCTTTCCTTATTGAAATTACATTAGGACTCTTGAAGTGGCAACGTAAAAATGAAAAGGACATCTGGACTGAGACAGTCCTAATAGAAGTCTGCCTTCCTACATGTGTTCCCACGTATCAAAACCATATCCAGAATCCATTTCTTCCTTCATGGTGAGCAACGAAAAATGTAGACATGACGTGGATTATGCCCATATGTGGTTTTTCTTGAGAGGCCACCTGGAACATACCCAAACGTGAAGACAACTGTAGAATTTCCGGTTAGCTACGGAATGTCTGCATTCTGCAGCTAGTTCCGGTCAAAATGCTTTACAATGGCAAAAATCACAAAACTTAGCAAGTTAGTCATGTAAATCATTCTAAAAGTAATTTTAACTAAATTCATTGATCAATTGGGTCTAGGATAACAATGGACAAAGGAAAATGAGGTAAAGTAAGATGAAAAAAAGCACAATTTTGAGGCTCAACATACCCCCACTGCTGTCTCCTTGCATGTCCTCATGCAAATTATCCTATGAACTTAGAGGCTTCTACAAGAACATCTAATCCTCTCCTTCTCCTTTTTCTGGAAGCTAAAGATCTTCTGGGTTTTCTGATAACAAGTTTGAACCTTAGGTTGGTGAGTGCCCTGATTAGCTTCTTGTTCCTCTTCTTCAACTTGTCATTGGTCTTTTCCACTTTGTCTATATGTAGGGATAAGGTTGAGTTCATATCAGTTTTGAGCTTGACTTGATCCTTGAGAATTTCATTCTCATTTTTTATGTGTCTATTAAGTATTTCCAACTCATACCTATCCCTTCTTAATACATCTATTTCAGACAGTGGAGGACTAGGGGTTCTCTCTCTGCTTTCTGAAGCTCTCCTTTCCAAAGTTTCCACATAGTCATAAATTTCTTGTTGAGCAGGGTCAATTTCAGGGGTAATGGAGTGATGGAAGTAGTTACGGAATGAGGTAATGGAGTGAGGTGGAGAAAATGAATTAATGATTGAAAAGACAGCGGAGATTTTTGCAACGGAAAAGAGAATCATCATTGAATGATTTGGTTGGTTTACGTGAAGAATTCAAACACTTCGGCCATTTGAACCGCTTAAATGATATCGGATATGGAATTTGAAATGAGAGATTTTAATCCAAAGTTTGTGGAGGTTTTATTGGTCATGATCAATAAAAATAATTAAAACCACCTTTTTGAACAATTCATAACTAAAACTATGCTAAACTTTATGAAATGCCATTATAATCTAAACATGTTACCTCTGCTTTTCATTTGATTTTTGTAGTCTTTGTCTTCTTTGTTCACCTTTGGAAGAGTCTTCATAATTCTTCTTGATGCTTTTGATTCATGGATACACTGGATCATTTTGTTGCAATTCTAATGTCTGCTGGTTGGTGCTTTCAGGATTTGTAGCTGCAGAAAGACTGTCTGGCTGCAGAAAGGCTGATCAGCTGCAGAATGTCTGTTGAGCTGCAGAATGTACCTGTAGAGTATTTTGATCATGGAATGGAGTGGTTTTTGGATATAGGTGAAATGTTATATGATATGAATGGAGATGAATGATGTGTTATGATATGTATGAAGTGGATGATGAAATGAAATGGATTCAGTTTATGAAATGGAGTGGAAGAACATAAGAACTGCCCTGCAATCCATGACATGTTTTATTCATTTACAGCAAAACATCAAACTTTAAATTTTGACATGAAAATGAGATGGATGGAGTATGGAATGGGATGAATGAAATATGGAATGAAGTAGAATATGAATGAATGAGTGAAATGGAGTATGGATGGATAAGTTAATGGGGTGAAATGAAATGAGATGGATCATAAGCACTATGGATCTGAACTTATGATTTTGTAACAGCTGCTTGCAAAAACAAAATGGGAAAAGTTAGAGTGTTAGAGAGACTCTGATTTTCACCCTATCTTTTCTGTATAAACATGCCAATCTATGATTGGTTTTCTTGTTTATACCTTTTTTTTTTTTTTCAAAAGAGAAATACTTCAGAAAATTTGATCAAGTTGATGAAGAAGAAAAATTCTTCTTCATTAACTTCACATCACTGCATTCTTGGAACTTCTTGAAAAATTCTTCTCTTGAGAGTGGTTTGTGATACAACTTCAATCTATGAACATTCACAAGAAAAGTGACCTCTTCTTCATCTATAGTTCTGATTTTTACTGCCCCATTATCAAAAATTTCAACAATTTCATATGGCCCAAGCCAATGTGTCTGAAATTTACCTTGAAAATCCTTGAATTTTGAATCAAACAAGAGAGCCCAGTCACCCTCTTTGAATTTCTTCTCTTTGATGTACTTATCATGCCATCTAGCCCTTTGCTGTTGGACTAGACTTGTTTTCTGAACTGCATCTTGTCTGATCTCATCCAATTCATTAATTTTCTCCAGTCTATGCTTTTGTGCCTCCGTTAAATCAAGTCCTAGCTGAACTTCCATTTTGAAAGTTTGAATCTGGAACTCTATGGGAAACAAAACTTGCTTTCCATAAACAAGTTCATAAGGAGTATGGCATGTTGTGTTTCTCCATGTAGTTCTATAGGCCCACAAGGCTTCAGGAAGCCTATCTACCCAATCTCTTCTATGTAAATGAACAGTCTTTGTTAGGATTCCTTCAATGACTTTATTGGTAGATTCCACTTGGCCATTTGCTTGTGGATGATAAGGAGTTGTTTTTCTATGTCTGATCTTATAATTCTCCATCATTTGCTCCACTAGCCTTGATGTAAATTGAGCTCCTTGATCTGTAACAATTTCCCTTGGGACACCAAAACGAGTAAAAATATCCTCAAAAAGAAAAGTAACTACAGATGCTTCATTAGCAACAAGTAATGGTTTAGCTTATACCCATTTAGTAACATAATCAGTGCAAACTAATATATATTTCTTTTGTTTTGATGGAGGACTAATAGGTCCTACAAAATCCAAAGCCCATTTTTCAAAAGGTTCAATGTGTACCTGAGGTTGTAATGGCATCTCACCTGAAGGAGAAGGTTTCCCTATCCTTTGGAAACTGTCACACCTTTTTACATACTCTTTAGCATCTTTAAACAAGGATGGCCAATAATATCCTAAATTAAGGATCTTATAGGCTGTCCTCTTATCTGCAAAGTGTCTGCCACAAGGTTCATCATGACATGCCTTGAGAATCTCAGGCATCTCATCTTCACGAACACACATTCTAATGATCAAATCTGGACCTGTCTTGTACAACTCATTAGCAACCCATGAATATTTTGCACTATCACAAATGATTTTTCTTTTATCCCTTGCATTCATAATTGGAGGAAATTTTCCTGAAACTAAATAATTAGCAATATCAGCAAACCATGGAGTTTGAGTAGAGATTGCAAAAAGATATTCATCAGGAAATTGATCTTCAACCGGAGTGTCATCTTTGATATTTTGGAGTCTAGATAGGAAATCAGCTATTGTGTTTTGTTTTCCAGGCCTATCTAGAATAGTAATGTTGAATTCTTGTAAGAGTAACAACCATCTTATAACTCTGCCATTAGTAATTGATTTGTTCATTAGGTATCTAATTGCAGAATGATTAGTGTGAATAAAAGTTTCATAGCCTGTTATATAGTGTCTAAATTTGTTTATGGCATGAACAACGGCTAAAAACTCTTTTTCAGTTACAGTATAGTTTAACTCTGCAGGAGTCAAATTTTTACTGATATAATAGATGGCATAAGGAATTAAATCTTTCTGTCCCAATACTGCTCCTAGAGCTGTATCGGAAGCATCTGTCGAGATATGAAAAGGTAACTTCCAGTTAGGTCCCCTTAATATAGGAGCTTCAGAAATTTTGGTTTTCAGGGTTTCAAAAGCTAACTGGCAATCAGAAGTCCACTTAAATTCACAATCTTTGGTGAGTAATTTGAAGAGTGGAGATGCTATTTTGGTGAAGTTTTCTATAAATCTCCGATAATACCCCGTAAATCCTAGAAAACTTCTAACATCTCTTTGACAACTTGGAATGGATAGGTTAGAAATGACTTCAAATTTTGCCTCATCAACTCTAATCCCATCCCCTGAAATGTGGTGCCCTAAAACAATACCTTCAGTGAACATCATAAAACATTTTTCATGACTAAGTGAAAGGTTTGCTTCTTGACATCTTTTAAGACTTTTTCCAAGTTTTCTAAAGCCTCTTCAAATGTGTCCCCATAAACTGTGAAATCATCCATGTACACCTCTACACAGTCATGTATTAGATCAGAAAAAATTCCTAATACTGCCCTTTGGAATGTTGCGGGTGCATTGCATAATCCAAATGGCAATACTCGGTAGGAATAGGTACCCCAAGGACAAGTAAATGTGGTTTTATCTTGGTCTTCAAGTGCTACTTGGATTTGATTGTAACCACTAAACCCATCTAGGAATGAAAAGTACTTTTTGCCAACTAATGTATCTAATACTTGATCTATGAAAGGTAAGGGAAAATGGTCTTTAAGAGTAGCTTTATTTAGTTCTCGGTAGTCAACACACACCCTCCATTTTCCATTTTTCTTTGGCACAATTACCAAAGGAGAAACCCACCGACTATCTGAAATAGGATAGATGAAATTAGCATTTAGCAATTTTTGCAATTCTGCTTTAACAATTTCCCTAAGATTTGGATTCATCCGTCTTTGAGGTTGTCTGATTGGTTTGCAATTTTCCTCTATATAGATGTGATGAGTACAAGTCTTGGGGCTTATCCCTTTGATGTCAGTGTATTCCCATGCATATGCAGAAGAATGTCTCTGTAATACTTTGATTAACTCTTCTTGTTGAGATTTTTCTAGGTTCTTATTTATGTTCAATGTTTTTCCCGGAAAAATCTCACTTGTAGAGCTGCCAAATTTTTCCATAGAATGAAGAGACATCTGCCTAGATGACAAAAACTCAATATTGGATCCCTCCTGAAATGATTCATGTTTTTGTTCTGAAGAGGATTCAAATTTTTCTAGAGTATTCAGAATTTGATTATCTTCACTAATTTCTGAAATTGTGAAGAGTGGTTGTAAATATTCTTCATCCTGTATCCATTTTGTGTCATCTAGATCTGTAATTGTCCTAGCTGGAGGATATAAAGTGAATTTCTTAGTTGAACTACCATCAGAAATATACATATCACCGGACCTACAACTAATAAAAGCATCAGCTGTAGCCAACCAAGGTCTTCCTAATATAACAGGATGGCCTCCCAGATTATTCTTTGGAGTTAGGATCATGAAATCCACAGGGTATTCCCAAGAATCTAGGGACACTGGAATGTCTTCTATTACCCCATCTAGTTTGATCACAGATCTATCTGCTAATTGTAATAGTGTGGGTGTAAAGAGAAGATTAGGAAGTTTCAGTTTGTCCATGATTTGTCTACTCATGATATTTATTGTTGCTCCTAAATCAATGAGTTTGTTTTGAATTTCAATTCCATTGATGTGAATTTTGACAACTGGATTTCCAGGGTCAAGATACTTTGGAATAGCAATCTTGCCCATCATAATGTCTGCTATTTGTCCTACCAGTTGAATTTTCTTTGTTTCTCTTATTCTTTTTCTTGTTGTCTTCATACTCAAATCCTTTATTGTTTTGGCTAAAATTGGGATTTCTTTGATGGCTTGTAATAATGGAATTTTAATGCAAACATTTCTCAGCTCATCTAAGAAATCATAATTAGGCACCATGATTTGTTTTTCTATACCTCTATCAATTTGTAATCTTTCCGGAAAAGGAGGTATAGAAGTAGATGTAGATGGTTGCTCTAATACAGGAGTTGGATTTATTGGATCTTTTTGTTTTAGTTTTTCAATGTGTGGGTCTTGAAAGGATGTGTCTTCCTCAATACTTTTATTCACCCGCAGGGAGTCTTTCTCAGAATTATCTTGTTCTTGTATGATCACAGAAGGTTTCCTCTTTTCAAGTATTCTTCCATACCTCAGTTGAACATCACTAAGGTCTAAAGGAGTAATTAAATAAGTTGGAAATTGTTGGCCTTCTATCATTTATGTATTCTGAGGGTTCTTATTATTGGGGTTTGGTATGGGTTGAGCAGGAAATTGATTTGATTTTTGAGGGAATGGTAATGAAAGTGGTTGATTTTGATGTGGTTGGTTCTGATGATGTTGTTGAGGATTTTGTTGAAAATTTTGTTGAAGATTTTGAGGAAAATTTTGTTGAGGATTTTGAGGATAAAAATGTGGGTATGGTGGATAGGATGGTGGATACTGATAGTATGGAGAGTATCTTCCATATGGGCTTTGTGTTCCTTGTGCCCAAGATTGAGATTGATTTTGAAATTGGGGCCAAGGTTGCTGCCAAGAATTCCAAGGTGGAGGTTGATTATACATTTGATCATGGAATCCTTGTGTCTGAGGTCCTTGCCAAGGTCTTCTAGATACAAAATTGAGAGACTCTGTGGAATCTGTAGGAGTTTCCTCCTGAAAGACAGCCTTGAGACCAGGAAGAGAAGGAAAATTCTTGGTCTCATGTTTTTCAGAACAAATGACACAGATTTCTACAACTTTTACATCCAAAGGACACTCTCTCAAGGCATGTTTCTTTCTACATTTGGGACAAAAGATTGCCAAAGCATCGGATTTAGCCTTTTGCTTGTTTTGTATCTTAAGGGTGTCTATTTGTTCACTAAGACTCCCTAAGATGTCAGATTTAAAATCATCAAGCATGTGTCCTATTTCTAATCTACTTACTGTCCCAGAAGCAGACTTACTTGCCCTTGCAAGAGCAGGATCTCTTGGACCTTTGACAGTTTTAGATTTCCCTCTTGAAAGGTTGATACATAACTCAGATATTTCAGGTAATGTGAGTTGTGATATATCCCCTTTCCCATCATGTTAAGGATATCCAACCATTCATCCCTAATTGTTTTCAACAAAAGAGATTTTAAGGTGTCTTGATCTAGGTTTTCCATTTTTGCCCTTTTGATGTTGTAATTAAATCTCTCCAACAAATCTTCTAAATTTTCATCTTCTTTTTGTAACATCTTGAACACTTCTTCCTTATGATTAACCGGCATACAATAATCCAAATATCTCTCTAGAAATGCTTGTTTCATGTCTTCCCATGTTCTAATAGAACTAATGATTAGACTCATAAACCACTTCAATGCTGCTCCCTTCAAAGTTGAAGGAAATAATTTCAGTTTTTGAGCATCTTGTAAGTAGTCATAAGTCCTACACAGCACTTCAAATTCGAATAAGAAAGTTTCAGGATCTTCAGTTTTAAGTCCATAGAAGTTTGGAAGGACAGAGGGTGAAATTTTTTTCATGGTTGTATTGGTTTCTTCATCAATTATAGGGAACCCAAAAGAGCTTCCTATTCTACCTCTTCCTCCATCTGCACCTCTACCTCCTTCTCCTCTACCTCCTTCTCCTCTACCTCTACCTATACCTCTAAATAGTGTGTTTTCTCCATTAAAAACTCCTCCTCCTCCTTCTTCTGCCATGGTTGACTCTCCTGTGGAAGTGGAAAAGTTTGTGTCCCTAACAGGAGCTTTTAAACCTTCTTCTATGGCAGGTTCAGTGGATGAAGTGGAAGGTTTCTCTAATGGGATATCTGATTTCAGGTCTTCTAGAAGTCCAGGATCAGTAAAGGATGGAATATGGGTTTGAGTTGAAGGTGTACTAGCTCTGGATCTAGATGAAACAAGTGGTGTTCTAGAAATCAAACTTCTGCCTCTGCTGCTTATAAATCTTCCCCTTGAATCTCTCTCCCTACGCATAAAATTGTTTTTGGATGCTAAGAAAGAAAGGATACCTAGTTTTCACTTCCCCGGCAGCGGCGCCAAAATGTTTGGTCTCAATCTAGTCTCCTAAATTGAGCTCATTTAATTGTCAACCAAGGTTGGTAAACTGCTGAAGTGAAGTGTACTGTATGTACCTAGGTATTTGTTCCTTAATGTGTTGTGTGTAGTGTTTTGTGATGTTTTTGGTCTTTTGTGATGATTTCTAATGTTTTTGGTCTTTTGGTGGTTTTATGTTCATAAGAAAGATGATTAGAAAGCTAATGGAAAGGAGCTGGTGATTAAAAACAGAGTGAGGCCTAATTGGTTGATGAAAAATGACAAATGCAATTGCAAATACCGAAGCAGAATCAAATATAAACTATGACTAAGCAGAAATAAAGCTTGATAATGACTTTTAGGCAAATGATTCAAAACACAAACTAATCTTGAGAAATGATCAACTAAATATGCAAATCCTCCTAACTAAACAGTTTAAACAACTAACTTATAATGATGCAACATTTCATCCTTGATTAGAGATTTGTTGAAGCAATTTTGGAATAAAACATTTATACCATCATAAGATCTTCTATTCTAGGACTAGTTCCTAACCCTATTCTGCAATTTAGTTTAATGACACTGCACTTCACTCAAAGGTTATGGATTTTTGAAATAGTCTTTTGAGGAAATGTTGGTTTGTGAGATGATAAGGAAGATGCAGAAGTACTTCAGGCCTTAAAATGATATTGTCTTCTGTTCATATGGTTATGAATCAATTATGGATTTTAGAACAAGAAGAGATTTGTGAATAATGAAGGCTGTTTTGTTAAGTGTAACAACTGAAGTAATCTAATATGCAGTGAATGACAACTAAATATGGAGTGAAAATGCAATGAGTTAAGCTAAGAATGAACTTAAGATGTCACTAATCTAAAACAGTGCTGATCTACAAGTCATTATCAAACTCAAAATAGAACAACTGAGCATGAGTTAAGTGCAATTAAACTCCAGAGTATCCTAACTATGCTATGCAAACGTAAAGACTGAAAGAAATGAAAAACTAAGATATCATAGCCATCTCCACTCATCATTATGATATTTTGGACAAGCGTTTAAGAGCAAGAACAACTATGGTACTTAGTGAAAACACACAACTAAAACGTTCAAGATCACAATCATGCTTAAGACAGTATAAAGATTTCTTGGAAGAGTTTCTTCTTGTGGAAGAGTACTTAGCATAAGTATAACTATGATGATGAATAAAAGAGATTACAATTAAATCCTACAATACTATAGCCATTTCCCATTCATCATTATAATCTTTTGGAAGAGCTTCTTCTTTTGGAAGAGTTAGAATGAGTATAACTATAGTAGCTAATGAAAACAACTACGAATTCAACTTCAAAAACATAAAGGCAACTAGAATACTTATCTAAATTATGCAAATAAATCCGTGCAAGAGGCAGGGGCCCTCTACCACCTGACGGAATCTAACTCCAAATCAAATCAACGCTTTCAAAAAAACACTGTCTGCTTCATTAAAATAGGAAATAACTTGAACAGAGCACTCTGCGTCTTCAGAAATGTAGCACAGAATCTAAGCAAAATCTAGAATAAAATCTAGCCTAGCTCTCAATTTCCCAAGTGTTAATATAACAAATATACATAACAAGACTTGCAACAATTCCAGGAGCATTATCTTTCCTTATCGAAATTACATTAGGACTCTTGAAGTGGCAACGTAAAAATGAAAAGGACATCTGGACTGAGACAGTCCTAATAGAAGTCTGCCTTCCTAAATGTGTTCCCACGTATCAAAACCATATCCAGAATCCGTTTCTTCCTTCATGGTGAGCAACGAACAATGTAGACATGATGTGGATTATGCCCATATGCGGTTTTTCTTGAGAGGCCACCTGGAACATACCCAAACGTGAAGATAGCTGCAGAATTGCCGGTTAGCTACGGAATGTCTGCATTCTGCAGCTAGTTCCGGTCAAAATGCTTTACAATGGCAAAAATCACAAAACTTAGCAAGTCAGTCATTTAAATCATTCTAAAAGTAATTTTAACTAAATTCATTGATCAATTGGGTCTAGGATAACAATGGACAAAGGAAAATGAGGTAAAGTAAGATGAAAGGAAGCACAATTTTGAGGCTCAACATACCCCCACTGTTGTCTCCTTGCATGTCCTCATGCAAATTATCCTATGAACTCAGAGGCTTCTGCAAGAACATCTAATCCTCTCCTTCTCCTTTGTCTGGAAGCTAAAGATCTTCTGGGTTTTCTGATAACAAGTTTGAACCTTAGGTTGGTGAGTGCCCTGATTAGCTTATTGTTCCTCTTCTTCAACTTGTCATTGGTCTTTTACACTTTTTCTATATGTAGGGATAAGGTTGAGTTCATATCAGTTTTGAGCTTGACTTGATCCTTGAGAATGGCTGGTCATGCCTTTCGGGTTGACTAATGCTCCCGCAGCTTTCATGAGGATGATGGACGACATATTGTGGCCATTCACCAACTCATTTGTAGTGGTGTACTTGGATGACATTCTTATCTTCAGCCAGACTTGGGAAGAGCACCTTCAGCACATCCAACAATTCCTCCAAACACTGCGGCAACACAAGTTGTGTGCCAATCAGGAGAAGTGCACTTTTGGCATGACCCAGGTTCAATATCTGGGATACATTGTTGATGAAATGGGGGTGCATGTGGATCCAGCCAAGATCCAAGTCATTTGGGATTGGCCAGCCCCAACTACTATAACAGAGCTTCGCAGCTTTCTGGGTCTTGCTAATTTCTATCGAAGGTTCGTGTTGGGATTCTCTCATATCACTTGGCCCTTGTGTCAAGTCACTAAGGGAGGAGCGAGAGAAAAATTCTTTTGGTCAGAACCTCAACAGAAGGCCTTCACAGAATTGAAAAATCGCCTCTGTTCTGCCCCAGTGCTCACTTTACCGGACTTGCAACAACCATTTGAGATCGAGACAGATGCCTCTGACTATGCTATTGGGGCAGTTCTTACTCAACAGGGACATCCAGTGGCATTTCACAGTGAGACATTGTCTGACACAGTTCGCAAGTATCCCACTTATGACAAAGAAATGTACTCCATTGTGCAAGCTTGTCGAAAATGGAAGCATTACATTTTGGGGAAGGAAACAATCATCCACACAGACCACCGGCCCCTGCAGTTCATACAGACACAAGGGAAGTTGCAGAATGATCGCCATGAGAAGTGGTCCACTGTCACCTTCTGTGATTTCATTTGAACTAAGTATGAAGGACGGCACCAGCATCTTCTGGAACCCTCGATAAACCACCGATCGGCCAGCGCTCACCTTCTGCTTTCAACTCTTGTGGGCATGAGACTTCAGTGGCGGCCTCAGGAGTGACTGGGTGTCTGCCTTACAAGGCACTCCTGGGGGGGTACGCAAGTTCCAAATTTTCACCTCCAAGATGCACTTTTATGTCACATGGGACACCTTTGTGTTCCTTCAAGCGAGCGTGCCAAGATGATATGGGAGGCACACTACAGTCGAGTCGCTGGGCATTTCGGGGTCAAGAAAACAGTAGCAATCCTGCAGAAGTATTTCTATTGGCCGAACCTTCGAAAGGATGTCGAGAAGCACATCAGATCCTGCACTGCTTGTGCCATTGCCAAACCGACCATCAAGAAGCAAGGCCTATATACTCCGCTACCTACCCCTAGTCGGCCTTGGGAATCCATCTCCATGGATTACATGTCGGGCCTGCCTTCTACTAAGCAGGGAAATGACTGTGTTTTCGTGGTCGTCGACAGATTCTCGAAGATGGCCATCATGGCAGCCTGCAAGAAGAATATCATAGCAGAAGCCACTGCTAAACTCTTCTTTGAACGAGTGTGGGTGCACTTTGGGATCCCACAGTCTATCATATCAAATCGGGATAGCAGGTTCCTCAACACATTTTGGTCTAGCCTCTGGTCAATGTTGGATACCAAGCTCACCAAGTCCACAACTTTCCATCCCCAAATAGATGGCCAGACAGAGGTCGTCAACAGAATGATTGTACACATTCTGCGCATGTACAATTCAAAGCATCCACGCACATGGGACGAGAGCCTCCCTTATGTAAAACATAGTTATAATTGGGCTCTCCACAGTTCAATCGGCCATAGCCCCTTTCAGGTGGGCTTGGGATTCCAGCCACTATGCCCCATTGACGTAGCCATGCCATTTGCAGCTGCTCAGGCCAATTCAGCTCATGTCCAGTCTGAAGTTGACAAAGCCAGTAGCTTCATCGAGCGCATTCAACACATCCGACAACAGGTTCATGATATATTGGACAGAGCCAATGCCAAGTACAAGCAACGCCATGATCAACACCGGGTGCCACACAACTTCCAGGTGGGTGACAAAGTATGGCTACATTTACAGAAGGAGCGCCTCACTGGACCCCACCGCAAGCTTCGCCCGCTCCGATACGGGCCGTACACCATCACCAAGGCTGTAGGGAACAATGCATTCGAGCTCAGTATTCCACCATTCCTTGGTCTACACCCAGTCTTCAATGTGGATCGCCTTCGTCCTTACTTCCCACCTCTACTAGACACCTCAGACATTACAGAACAACTCACACCAACAGAGTTAAAACCAGACTGCATGGAACAGGCCACCACAGATTGTATTAGGGACGTGAAAATAAAGAGCACTCGCTAACAGAAAATCCAACTATATCAGGTTGTCAAAGCTGGCCAACTCCTGCACCAAGGCAAGTGGTTCACCAGGGACCAAGTTCAGCAGAAGTTTCCTCATCTTATGGATGAACTCAACGCAATGGGGACCATTGCTTCCTAAGGGGGGAGGAATAATCCAGGTGGATATTGGTGGCCACCCACCTATTTCACTTGGGGCCCCACCATTTCCTCTTTCATTTTTTCAGTTTCGGCACAACTTACTATTTTTAGCAGTTTTTCGGGTCCTGAACTTCCGGAGCCATTTTGAGGCCCTAAACGACGTTTTTTGGGCATCGCCACTTCAGCGAATATAATTCTATTCTAAAATGGATATTTGTGGTGAAAGTTTTAGTCCTCGTATAGAACTTTCTAATGATGTACCATGTCCGTCAAACGGAGATAGTATGCCAAAGTTACGTCCCTGGGAAGTTGAAACGCCAATTTACCCAAACAGGGCCCATATTTTTGGCGCTTCATCTCCTAGGGTTAGGTTTTTGGATGTTTAGAGTTCTCCATTGTTTCCAAATAATAAATAGGCCCTCGAGCCTCATTGTAACTCAGTTCAGAGGCCTGTAGCCGCCACATATCTTCTCAGAGATATCTTCCAGCGCCCTAGCTAGTTTTATTTCCATTCTGTCTGTAAGCAAATTTCAGTTCTTTGATATTAATGAAATGAAGTGTTATTTCCAATACATATCTGTATTTATGGTTATATGTTTATTCTGTTGTGTTCTTGCATAAATCCAGATCACCAACCTATGGAGGAGATACTTGACTTGTCAAAACGGACAAGGATCACACACATCCCAAGGGTGATGTATATGGACAAACTTGTTCCACCCTATTTTCCAGATTTCCCTCAACCCAAAGAGCCCTATATCTCAATTTATCTCTCTGGGAACTCAAACAGAGAGGAGGAAGAGTTGGCTCAGTGTCCTTGATCAGTGTTTCTCTCATTTGGTATCTACTCATTCATGTACCTACACGAGATCAAATCAAGTGTTATGCTAGAACATACATAATCATGTAAATCATAGCAAGATACCAAAAAAAACAAGATAAGAAAACCATCCTCACTCTCATGGAGGTGTCAAACACACTTGGAAACTATAATCTTCCTCCCTCTCATGGAGGTTACATGGATACTATAATCATCCTCCCCATCACAAAGTAGTAAATCACAAGGCTCAGCTTGTCTCTGACAGTTGCATTGTCTCAAATTAATAGATAACACATAGTCCCAAATATATTTATTGGGGATACCCTTTCATCATCATGTATCCATGTGTTAACCAAATCATGCTTGATCAACTCTCTTAGCAGCTTCTACATCATGCCTCACAACTAGCCTTGCTAGTGGAATTGTACTCAACCGTGGTTGTGCTAAGGACCTCTCGTCCAAGATATCATGGAAAATATTATACTAAGGAAGCATTCAAATGTAGTCATCAATACTAGTCCAAAACATCATTAGTTCATTCATGCATCTGCATATCACAAGAGAAATATCTCAACCAAATAAAATATGTTTGGTGGCAATTCTACTTGAAGCAGCTCAATCATGAATTTAATCATTTTCTATACAAATAATATACGGATGAATTTACAAAACATAACATCAATGCTTCAACCATATAACATATTCCATATCATGCTCAATCTACATTTGAACTTTAAATCAGAGTATCCAAGGATTTACATTACACAAAGACATCTCAACAGTCTTGCTATATGGAATTTCTTTCCCAAATTCCAAAAATCAATTTATCATGCCATGATACACAATTACGTTATTTAGAAGCCATCTCTTACTTATATTTTTAGAGGCTTATAATTTTTTAAAGATAGACTTATCAATATGTATAATCAAAGCCATAATCGATAGCAAGACCATACCTTGGAACTCATTATATTGACTTCACGAAATAATAGTCAAATATAAACAAATCTGAATCAAGGAGTTTCCATCATGCAACACTCTCTATGAGCCTAAGGCCTTATCATGCCAACATCATCCCCTATAGAAGTGTCTCCTTGGGGTGATCCTCATGTATTTTCTTCAACCAACTTTGATGCCATGTTAATTTTTCATAAATAAACATCGTTCTTTACTTTGATAGTTACATTTCATCATTAACATGTTGCATTCACCCAAAATAATTTTGTGATTGTACACATTTATATCATTAACCATCAGAAAATGAAACTATGGAGAGATAACAACACCATCATCATCATCAACTAAACAGGGAAAATTAAAATATGAAAGGAAGAGAAGCATGACCACATAGAGCCACAAGAATTGGTTTGAGGGAAGGGAAAAACCCATTAGGGGGAAAACCCTTGGAAGTTCTTCTTATTATATATTCATTGAATGGTTTAGAAAGAAGACTAAAATGATCCATGAGTACATATATTTATGATGCAGAAAAAAAAAACATACAAGTACTAAAACCATACCCATACTTATGCATGAAGGTAACTGAATCTGAGAACTAAAGTGCACTTACACTGGCTATAGGAAAATGATGAACACAGATGATACTGAATGAGGACTAAAGATACAACTACAGTGGAAAAGAAAAAGATATGATCTATAGATCTATAATACCAAAACACAGATTTGAAATATCACCAAGTGATCTCAGCTCTAAAGTCCTATATATGAATCCAGAAAACTGTCAACGGCACTCTGATGCAACTCTAACTAAAAAACTGAAGTCTAAAAGCACTACACAATCAACTAAATATGAACCAAATATGATATGCCCAGATAGGACCTAAGTGATAGCTTAAATTTCAAAGTGTTCGAAAGTGTATCGAACCTGAGCGACTAGATAGATCTCATCTTCCTGATTCCAGCACCATGAACGGTTCAAAAAACTGACACCGTTTGAAGAAGTTATCACGATTTGAAAAGTCAAGTAAACTGCAATTTTCAACCTTTGACTAGGTTTGAATGGGTTTTTGGAAATTAAAAAAAAAAGAATATTCATTGGAATATTCCCCAGAATATTCCTTCTAGACCAGTAGCAGTTTGACAAGTGTCGCATTAATATTTGTAGTTGGGTGCACGTGTTTTTTATGGGCCAATCAGAGGGTGACACGTGGCCAGCCCTGAGGTCACCACGTGTTCCCCGAATGGCATAGCAAAATTTGGTTGGACTCCACCGGGTTCAATCGTGTGACCACCGCTCGGGTATGCACACGCCTTACCATCTCTACCAACCATTGTGTCTTAACCATAATGGTCTTCAGGTTATATTTGAATTTGGTCAGTTTCTGATTTCGGGGTTCAGAGGGGCTAGCCCCGAGGGCTTGCCCCTCCCCATATGGCTGTCACCCCAAGTCCAAGGGCTAAGCCCCAAATCTCCATCCGCCAATGGTGCAACATGTGTCACATGCAATGGTTTACCCGCATAGTTTTCGCCTACAGTTATGCTAACCGCAAACGAAGACCGCGTATAGGGGAGCATGTGCCCAACCTAACCACCCACACTTATTGCTACGATTATTTCAGCGGTTTAAACTAGAAGGCGTGACATATTTGGCATGATTTCTATTTTAACTGGAGTTAACATAAGTCCTCCACTTTTGATGGAGTTGATTTAGGAGTTACTGGGCAAAGTTGTTTAGGCTCTATTGTGAGCTAGATTCACCCATTATGAGAGTGTGAATAGTCAATTTTGGCTATCTCAAAAATTCCAAACTCATTGGTGAGGGTTACTAATCCATCATAGGACTTCTGAGTGATACTTTGCACAAGAGAAATTCTAGGGGCCACTAGGGCCACCAGGGGCCAACAACAGTTTGAGGCCTAGCCATGGAAACTAGAGGCCTTATTCAGGAATCAAATAATCAATTTTGGATGTTTTAGACATTTTGAAACTAATGGTGAGGTTTTCAGAACTATTATAGGACTTTTGAGGGATGATTTTCTTCAGAGAAGTTCCAAGGGCCACCAGGGCCACCATGTGCCAACAAGAGAATGAGGCCTATCCAGAGCAGCCAGTATCCATTCTCAGCAAACCAATAGCCAATTATGACTATTTTAAGCCTTATAAATCCAATGGAAGGATTTTCAGAAGATTTTGAGGACTTCTGAAAGTCTAAATGCTTCATGAAAGTTTTCAGTGAACTGAGAGCTAAGGGGTGTCACCAGGTGTTGGAGGCGTAACCGAAGCAGCCAGAGACCAATTTCTGCAAGTGAATATTCTATTATGACTATTTTAGACATTTTGAATCTAATGAAATTATTTTAAGAGCCATTTGAAGACTTATGAAGGTCGAATAGCCATAGGGAAGTTTTTGGCAGCCTAGGGTCATCAGTGGATGGAGGCCTAGATTGGGAATCTAGAGCCCATTTTGAGCAAATTATCAACCTATTTTGGATGTACGATATATGCTGGAAATAGTAGAAAATATTTCAGGGACATAAAAGGATTTCTGAGGGAGTTGTAGAAATTTGAATAATAGCTGAATTATTCATCGAGATTATCCTGGTCACACACTATTTGAGCTTCATGCATAACACATAACCTCTTCTACCATTGATCATCAATTTGCGGAATTAAAAGTAGTCGCATGCACACATTAAAACAGAATCAAACACACATATAACACAGTATGTAATGGGGAAAGCTTAAAGCTAAAAACCCCCAACTATCTGTATATTATAATGATAGAGAACATGTAACAATACATAGTACAATACTCCTCACAAGTACTTAGTACTATCTCACACGCTACACACAAACTAACATGGAAGATGAACAAGTCACAGGTTCAAATCTCCTCCACAAGTCTGCTTGCCTCTACTGTGCAATCCAAGATGAATAATGATGAGATCCAAGTTCGAATCCCTCTATCTTGTACTGCGCAATTCTCATTGGCAATCTCAATCAATGTGTGTGCAAATCTCATGCACAGCTATAGTCACAACTGATAGCAGACTCACCCTTTCACCCATCTCTAACATTGGTCTCCACTGAACTGTCCATGCACTAAGTTAACTGATGTGTTATTTAGTTGATTTATGAGTTAATAATTAGTGAATTAATTAATAATTAATTCACTCCACTCATCACTAGTGTATTTATCATTTAGACTAAATACAACTAGTTCAACTAGTTAAACCGAACACAACTCCATCAACTGTCTCATCAACTCAACCAAACTCTGCCACATGAGTTCTAACTGAAGTCAACCATGCAAAAGCTCAAATAAACCCTAGGAATAGCGTAATTCCTTCTGTTAGCTGCATGTGTCACATCTAGGCATCAAACTGAAGTGCTCCAAGAGGATAAGATAATGTTTATAGTCTAAATATTATTAAGGGTTAATAATATTCGACTGTTCTATTTTTAGCCCGACAGTATAAAAATAGATTTCACCCAATGTCTAAAAATAGAGGTCCATCTATTTTTACCAACATGACCAATCACCCATAAATAGCATCCTGCAACTCATAGACCATGATCCATATGTCTAAAAATAGACATAGTCTAAAAATAGACTTTGCGACAAAAATCACCTGTGTGGCCCCCACACCTAGTTTAGGTGATCACTTTCCAACTAGGATCAGGAAAGATGTTTCAGGATGCCTCCTTCACTGTTTCTTGTTGCCATCTTCAACACTCCCTCTCAACAAGAAAGGATTGTCTTTGCATGTGACATGCAACTCCATGCATTCGCCCTGCAACCTTCACAAGTGCCATGCAACTCCATGCATCTGCTCTGCAACTCCTCTGAAACTAAATAGGCTCCAAAAAAATCAATCATTCTGATGCATCTGTCATCAAAGTCTTCGACTTCTGCTTGGCCAACTGCACATGTCATCAGGAACCACTGCACTGTTGAACTCTTGCACCCATGCACTCTGCACTTGCTGTCAACTCTGATCCGCGCTCCAGTATCTGACACTGTCACTTTGATCTGCCTGCATCAATCCAATTGATCATGCTACTGATGCGCTGTGGGCATCTCGTAGCCAGGTTCAATTCATGAGATCCACACCATCTCATGAATACTACCCATAAATCTCCTCTTGGGATTATTCATGCATGTCGCCCCACCTCTCACCTGGTGGTATAGCTGCATGCACTCCCTCTACCCATCTGGCACGAAATTTATCTGCATGAGTGGTTTCTTCCACTCCATGATCTTCATCTTGTGGCTACTCCACACCCGAGGTTCACTTTTACCTGCATGCAAAACTTTCTCCCTCTCAAGCATCAATTGCATGTCTTTCTTGCACTTCCTAAAAGTACGAAGCTCCGTAGACATCCCATCTACTTCAAGTCTGTAGAGATTCTTTGCTTGAATCCCAACCTTCTTGACTTGTCCTGTTGCCTTGTGCCGAAGGAAAAATTTTCCTTCACTGAATATAACTTCATACCCTTTATCCTCTAACATTGCGACTGAGATCAAATTCTTCTTTAAACCTGGAACATGCACTACATCTTGTAAAAGTATGAGTTTACCTGAATCCCTCTGAAAGGTTATGGTACCAATGCCAGTCACATTGTATCGTCCATTGTCACCCAACTCAACATGCAACTAGAGATATTTCTCCAGCAAGTCACTGAAAAGATTCACATCTCCCGTCATGTGAAAGGAAGCGCCACTATCAAAATACCACCCCGATCCCAATGCACTAGACACCATGCATGCGATCAATGAGAAATCCAGCTCAAATTGCGAGGCAAGAGCCTCACCAGCTGCAGCTCCAGCAGCTTGCTTTTTCTTCTTCTTCTGTGGACAATTCGTGGTGAAATGCCCATGCTCGTGACAGTGAAAACACTTCACTTTGGACATGTCACGCTCTTTACCATCCGCACTGGATTGAGAAGCATTCTTCTTTCCCTTCCCCTTCCTTGCTTTGGCAGCCAAAGCACAATCCTCTTCATCAGATGCCTTTGATGAAGATTCATCCCTGATACTCCGCCTTATCTCCTCTTCCACAAGATCCGACCAAAGTCGCTCCCATCCTGGCAATTTCTCTCGACCATTGACAGAGTCCTCATAGGAATGCCAACTCTTCGGAAGACCAAGGAGAGCCAAGCTCACCAAGTCCTCTTCATCCACACTAACTCCTACACTCCCAAGCTCATCCCTGCAGTGGACAAACTTTGTCAAGTATACCGGAATAGTTTCATTCTTCTCCATCTTTATTTTCCTGAGTTTATCCTTGAGCGCCAACTTCCTTTGGTGACTCTTGCTTTGGAACAAATTTGTCAAAGCTTTCCACATCAAGAATGGAGAAGCTTTACCATGCAGGCTGGATACTATGTGATCCTTCACACCCTCCAACAGAATCCTTCGACACCTTGCTGTCTTCTTTTGCCAAGCCTCAACCAAGGCAGCATCGCTAGAAGAAGGCTTTGGAACTTCAGCATCTATGAAATCCTTCAGCCCATTGTCATCTAACACCACCTCCATCCTATCTCTCCATGCAATATAATTCAAGCTGCCTTCAAGAGCATACTCCAATCGCAATCCTTGATAAGACATTTTGACTTCGACACCAAGAAAACACTGCTACAAATTCGAATTCCACCAGCTTTAAAAATCAACTGCTTCCGATCCGTGAGAACAAAGTATTTCTAGCACAGAGATCGACTGTAGGGTCATTTACTGGATTTTTCACCTTTCAAAGAAAGGATGAATCCAGAGGCTACCTGGCCCGCTTACAGACTCTGTCTACCGAAATAAAATGTAATCACTGTAATAGATCCGATGATCAATTCTCGCTCTGATACCATGTATAAATTTGAATAATAGATGAATTATTCACCGAGATTATCCTGATTACACACTATTTGAGCTTCATGCATAATACATAACCTCTTCTACCATTGATCATCAATTTGTGGAATTAGAAGCAGTCGCATGTGCACATTAAAACATAATCAAGCACACATATAACACAGTATGTAATGGGGAAAGCTTACAGCTGAAAACCCCCAACTATCTGTATATTATAATGATAGAGAACATGTAACAATACATAGTACAAAGCTCCTCACAGCTCTCAGCACTATATCACATACTACACACAAACTAGCTCAGATATGAACAAGTCACAAGTTCAAATCTCTTCCACCTGTCTGCCCGCCTCTACTGCGCAATCCAAGATGAATAATGATGAGATCCAAGTTCGAATCCCACTGGCTTGTACTGCGCAATTCTCATTGGCAATCTCAATCAATGTGTGTGCAAATCTCATGCACAGCTATAGTCACAACTGATAGTAGACTCACCCTTTCACCCACCTCTAACTCTGGTCTCCACTGAACTGTCCATGCATTGCAGTTAACTGATGTATTCTTTAGTTGATTTATGAGTTAATAATTAGTGAATTAATTAATAATTAATTCACACCACTCATCACTAGTGTATTTATCAGTTAGACTAAATACAACTATTTCAACTAAGTTAAACCGAACACAACTCCATCAACTGTCTCATCAACTCCACCAAACTCTGCCACATGAGTTCTAACTGAAGTCAACCATGCAAAAGCTCAACTAAACCCTAGGAATAACGTAATTCCTTCTGTCAGCTGCATGTGTCACATCCAGGCATCAAACTGAAGTGCTCTAATAGGATAAGATAATGTTTATAGTCTAAATATTATTAAGGGTTAATAATATTCGACTGTTCTATTTTTAGCCCGACAGTCTAAAAATAGATTCCGCCCAATGTCTAAAAATAAAGGTCCATCTATTTTTACAAACATGACCAATCATCCATAAATATCATCCTGCAACTCATAGACCATGATCCATATGTCTAAAAATAGACTTTGCGACAAAAATCACCTGTGTGGCCCCCACCTAGTTTAGGTGATCACTTTCCAACTAGGATCAGGAAAGATGTTTTAGGATGCCTCCTTCACTGTTTCTTGTTGCCATCTTCAACAGGAGTTAGTGCCATAAAGAAGCTCAGGGAAGCTTAAGGGCACCGACTTAAGGAGACAAGTCTAAGGGAACCTAGGTTCATATTTAGAGAGATTTCAGCCATTCCAGGGATATAAATGGTATTCTAAACCCATTGGTTCAGTTCAGATAAAAATTGGAGTTGATTTTGTAACTTGTAAAAGAATTTTCCATCCTAATCCGAAAGAGCCAAGTCAGTTGACAAAGGCTCAAGGAGACGTAGCCCACGATATTCAGGTGAACTCCTTTATTAAATTTGTTTTTATGTGATGATGCTTATTTTCTGAATCATATGGTTGTCACACATGCTTAATATCATAAAAAAAATGTTCTTAAAGCACTGAAGCAGTTAAAAAAAACATACACCTGTTTCAAGTATTCATTTCCACAAAAGTCAAGAATAAGCTAGATCTTAATTGTTTAACTAAGTGGGAGGTTCTTGAAAAGAATAAAAATTTATCCAACCCAATTTCAGATCAAGTTTGTATCAGAGCACTAGGTTGCTTGGTTGACAAAGCACTAGGTTGCTTGTTTGACTTGAAGGGTGTTTAATAGTGCAAATAATTTGAATGTTTGCAAATTGACTGTTGCTTACAAGTTTGAGTTTGCTAGAGGTGAAGGGAAAGCTACAGTTAGCTAAGTCCAGAAGAGGACAAGAAGGAAGAAGTTTGAAAGCATTCTCCTTACCAAAAGGACCTCAAGGAAACCCTTGAGGCACAAGAGGGTGTTTGCAAAAAGGCTGCTTGAAGAAGAGCTTGACTCTACAACCATTTTGTTCAAAAGCTTTGTCAATTTTTTTTGAAAGCTTTCTAAATTTTTGTTGAAGCTATTTTTTTCATTTAAATAGAGATGAAAACTTCATGAAGTGAGGATTCAAAATCCTCCTCCTTCACAAGATTCTTCGATGAAGACATGAAGTGAGACTTCTACATCCTGAAGGATATGGTGCAAATTCTGTATGAAGATAGAAGAGAAAGCACTAGACTTCATGAGAAATTGGTTGCTATGAAGCAAGAGAATTAAGAACTTCTCCAAATAATGCATGAGATGGAGATGCAGCTCCATCAAGCCCAAGAGGCCTTAACCAAGAACATGCTTGAAATAGAGGTAAAAAAACTCAAATTTGTCTTCAATTTCCTCTTCAGAAAGATGTGTAGGTTGATTTGAAAATCACACTAGAGGTATAGGGTCCAAGTTGATGTTTAAAATGGGATATGAAGACAAGGGTTTAGGTAAACATGCACAAGGCATTATTGATCATATTTTGGTTGAGAAAATACCTACGAAATTTGATCTAGGATATGTTGAATCTTATGGAAAAAACTCTACAGCCATGAAGGCCTTTGAGACAACTTCAAAAAGAACTTTTGTTACAGGTTCTAAACCACAAACATGTCAAGTTTGTTTTCAATTTGATTGGCATTATTTGAATCATATGTTGCAGAAAGATGATTGTAGAATTGCAACTTATGGTGAGCAAGAGAGTTCGGACATCTATCATGACATGAACATTGATTTTAGTCTTGAAAAGAAGAATGGAACCTCTACAGGTTCATCTCCTCATGAAGGTAAAAAAGATGGACATGCAAAGCAACATTTGAGGTATAATTCTTCCCATAGTAAAGTTGATTATGTTAATGTTAAGCATGGAAATTCTGAATGCTTTAATGGAAGAAAGATTTGCTTTTCCTATTATGGTATGTCTAACCATGATGTTTCAAAATGTTGGAAGAGGATGAAGGCATATAGGAAACAGTTGAATCGAAGGCAACTTGCAAAGAAGGTGCAAAAGACTTGCACACATTTTCAGAAGAGGGGAAATTTAATTGCCTAATGTTAGACATTGCATCCAACTAATCATCCCAAGCACATGAAGCAAGATTATAAAAATACTGGTGAAACTGGATCCAAATATTTCATTGATGTGAGAACAAATGTTTCACATGAAGAAGATTTTCAGCAGCAAAAGCCATCGTGGAAGTGGCTTGGTAAGAAGTGGTTTGACTTCTTAATTTAGTAAGACATACAGTCATTTGTACATATGAAAATTTCAGTTATGTATGCATGTTTTCTATTCAAAAATTATGTTTTTTTGAGCCACCTTGGATCGATGATCAAGGACATTATGTTCAACTACCTTCTATAAATTTCTCGCCAGAAATTTCTGGATGAGTTCAAGGAAGACAATTCTTGACAGGAGGAAAAGAGTATCCAAGGAGGGGAAGTGTTGACTACCTCCGAGTTGTGGTTCAAAGGCACTAATCCATGCAAGGAAAAGTGTGTGAAGGCTGGAAAAGAGAGGGTGTTGTACTCTCATCTACTGAACATATCAGGTAATCAGTCTTTTGGGGTCCAAAATATTCCCAATGGGGAGGTGTGATTAGATTTGGATCAAGGACCTAAGTGATAGCTCAAATTTCAAAATTTTTGAAAGTGTTTCAAACTTGAGTGACTAGATAGATCTCTTCTTCCTGATTCCAATGCCACAAACGGTTCAAAAAACTAATGACGTATGAAGAAGTTGTCACGATTTGAAAAGTCTAGTAAACTGTAATTTTCAACCTTTGACCAGGTTTGATTAGGTTTTTGGAAATTAAAAAAAATAATATTCCAGGGAATATTCTTGGAATATTCGTCAAAATATTCTTGGAATATTCCTTGGAATATTCTTAGAATATTCCTCGAAATATTTTTGGAATATTCCTTGAAATATTCCCCAGAATATTCCTTCCAGACCAGTAGCAGCTTGACAAGTGTCACATTAATATTTGCAGTTGGGTGCACATGTTTTTTTATGGGCCAATCAAAGGGTGACACGTGGAAAACCCTGAGGCCACCATGTATCCCCCAAATGGCGTAGAAAAATTTGGTTGGACTCCACTGGTTTTGATCGCGTGGCCACCACTCGGGCACACTCACGACTTACCATGTCTACTAATTGTTGTGTCTTAACCATAATGGTCTTCGGGTTACATTTAAATTTGGTCAATTTTCGATTTGGGGGTTCAGAGGGGCCAGCCCCTCCCCATATGGCTGTCACCCCAAGTCCAAGGGATAAGCCCCTAACCGCCATCCACCAATGTTTCAACATGTGTCACATGCAACGATTTGTCTGCGTAGTTTCCGCCTATAGCTATGTTAACCGCCAACGAAAATCGCGTATAGGAGAGCATGTGCCCAACATAAATTCCCACACTTATTTCTACTATTAGTTCAGTGGTTTAAACTAGCATGCACACCATCTTTGGCATGATTTCTATTTTAACTCGAGTTAACTTAAGTCCTCCACTTTTGGTGGAGCTGATTTAGGAGTTACTAGGCAAAGCTGTTTAGGCTCTATCTTGAGCCAGATTCATCCATTCTGAGAGTGTTAATAGTCAATTTAAACTATATAAAACATTCCATACTCATTGGTGAGGGTTTCAGAGCCATCATAGGACTTATGAGTGAGATGTTTCATCATAGAAGTTATAGGGGCCACTAGAGCCACTAGGGGCCAGCAACAGTTTGAGGCCTAGCCAGGGCAGCTAGAGGCCTTATTCAGGAATCCAATAGTCAATTTTGGATGTTTCAGAAATTTTGGAACTAATGGAAAGGTTTTTAGAACTATTAGAGTACTTTTTAAGGCCAATTTTCTTTAGAGAAGGTCTAAGGGCCACCAGGTGCCAACAGGAGAATGAGGCCTATCCATAGGAGCCAGTATCCATTCTCAACAAACCAATAGCCAATTATGACTATTTTGAGCCTTATGAATCCAATGGAAGTATTTTCAAAAGCTTTCGAGGACTTCTAAAAGTATATATGCTTCAGGGAAGTTTTCATTGAACCTAGAGCCAGGGGGTGCCACCAGGTGTTGGAAGCATAACCAGAGCAGCCGGAGGCCAATTTCTGCAAGTGAATAGTCTATTCTGAATATTTTGGATATTTGGAATCCAATGAAAGGATTTTGAGAGCCATTTGAAGAATTCTGAAGGTCGGAGAGCCACAGGGAAGTTTTGGGTAGCCTAGGGTCATCAGTGGATGGAGGCCTAGATTGGGAAGCCAGAGCTCATTTTGAGCAAATGATCAGCCTATTTTGGATGTATGATATATGTTGGAGATAGTAGAAAATTTTTCAGGGATATTAAAGGATTTATAAGGGAGTTAGTGCCACATAGAAGCTTAGGGAAGCTTAAGGGCACCGAATGAAGGAGACAAGTCTAAGGGAGCCGAGGTTCATCTTCAAAGAGATTTCAGCCATTCTAGGGACATAAATTGTATTCTAAACCCATTGGTTTAGTTCATATAACCATTGGATTTGAGTTTGTAACTTGTAAAATAATTTTCCATCCTAATCCCAAAGAGCTGATTGAGTTGATAAAGGCTCAATGAGACGTAGCCCAAGATATTCGGGTGAACTCCTTTATTAAATTTGTTCTTATGTGTTGATGCTTATTTGCTGCATTATATGGTTGTTACACATGCTTAATATCAGCTAAAACAAATGTTCTTAAGGCACTTAAACAGTTAAAAAAAACATACACCTATTTCAAGTATTCAATTCCGCACAAGTCAAGAATAAGCTAGATCTTAATTGTTTATCTGAGTGGGAGGTTCTTGAAAAGTATAACAAGTTATCCAACCAATTTTCAGATCACTGCGGCCTTAAATCACTCATCCCATGGCTAAAGACCTTCGAGCCGCTACCATGACACTATGTGCCCATGGCTTAGCTTCATATTAGCCTGATTTGATCTAAGGAGCTAGGATGCGTCGTTAACAAGCCAATCCAGTGGCTTTGAATCCTTAGCCATGGGCACTGTGTTGGAGTGTTTATTACAAAAGTGCATGAAAAACACTCATGCTTGATAGGAGTGATTTCTAACCTACAAGCAATGGTCACAGGGCAAAAAGAGTTGTTAGATGGTTAGTGGAAACATCATAACATGTAGAAAAAACTAGTTTATGGAACATAGCATTATACAAACAAGACAATGAAATAAAACAATTACAGAAGAAAACAATATCAATTGAGTAAATGAGATAATAATCCTAACGGCTAACGAATCCCCTCTTATTAGCCACTGGTGGTAAATAAGCGGTAGAAATTTACACATTTGTAGTGAGTCCTTAGAGCTATGGAACTCTAACACCCAAAGCAGGGAAGGATTTCCCCTTGAGTTGGTACAAATACCTCTCTCTTCTGCTCGAATGAGTGATTGGATTTTAGACACTTGGTGCAGTTCTCCTTTGGGATTGACATGTTGAATGACAAACAATTGAATCCCTTCACTCTATTTCTGCTTGGAAAACACACTGCTTGTTTTCTCATGGGAAATTTGGCTAGCATGATAATGTATTCTCAATTTTTCTTCTCATGGTGGAATTTTATAGGCAAAATTAAAATCTTCTTCCCTCGCTTGGTACAATTTTGGATAGTGACCCAAGAGTGGTGGTTGATTCCATTGTGTGCACACTTGAGGTCTTAAGGTGGCTCTAGGCGGTTGTACTTGGGCGGCCTCAAGTGGAGAATCGTTTCTTGAAGTGTGCCAAGTGGTCCCAGATGGCGACCTTCCACCATACTCAAGACTGAACAACTAATTTATGGATGTTCACGGAGACCAGCACTAGTATCATAGAAAAATGTGCATAGAGCGCACTTTGACTGTGTCTTCTTTGCGCAATTTGATATTTTTTCCTCTTGACCTTCGAGAAAGTTAAATTTTCCATATTCTCTAATGTTTCTCAGCCCCGTGAATCCTTCTGCTTGAAATTTCATGATGTCTTTTGCTTGTCTGATTTTGCATTGTTAACAGTTTCCCCCTAATGTGTGAGTTCTAAGATGAAATGTATAGCCAAAATACATTATAGTTTCTGTTATGTAGAACCCGTGTTGAGAGAGAGAGAGAGAGAGAGACCTGTGTGTAGCCTAAGGTTGGAGACCCCTTACTATGAGTAAAAGAGGGACTAGGTTCTGTAGGAAACCTGCAAGAGATATTATAATACAATAAATACAATATTTCTACGAGGTGGGCATATCCCATGCTCATTATTCTTTCGCTAGTTAAAATTATATCTTACATATAAAGGTTCTATCTCTGTCACTTATATAGTAGTGATCTGCTGATTGGTTGATGAAGAAGATTTGGTTTGATGATAACTTGAATGTGGTGTGCATATGGATAATATTGGTATGACATATTTTATAATAAATTCTCATTGTATGCATGGGTGTATGGCTGGTACCTTCCCATGTCAGCATTGTTGAAAGGGATGCTTATAATGGCACGGGTCTTCGACAAATTTTGACAAAGTGCAATGGTTGTGGAGTACGATACCATATTGACATGAAAGCTTGTGTTGTAGTCAAATTTCAGGAAGATCGATGACATCTATAGACAATTATTATTCCTAGAATGCCATCCAAGGATGCCTCTATTGAGGTGGAGAGCCATCAAAGATACTGTTTCTTTTTTGGAAAATGGTTGTTGAAGTCGACAAGAAGGAAGCTTAAACTGTTTGAGGGAAATAGTGATGCAAGGGACCAGGGTATCTAATATGATAGGTTAACATAGGCATGATGGAGAGAACTGGATGAACATTGATGGTGGGAGTTCAGTGGCCCAAGGTTGGAGCATGAAAAAATCAGTTTGGTGGTAGTCATAACGATTTCAGATGAGTAAAGCCCTGGAGTCGGTAGGACATCCTGGGTGGTTATATTTTGGTTATGAATGTGTTATTCATCATTAATTTTTTCCTTTCTAGATGACTAAATTCTTACCCAATATTTCTAGAAACAAATTTCATGAACATTGTGAGTTTTAGAAATCTCACTACCTTCATTATCCTTAAGATAATTTTTTTCACTATTTCATCATCCCATCATGTCAATTATCAGCTCACCCATCCTAGAAGACCCATCATGGGCTCATGTCACTCTTTTTGTCTTTTTTGGGTCACCTTTGGCCTCAACCCTCTATTTTGTTTTGCCTAATTCCTCCATTTCCCATCTAGGGATTTTAAGGGCATTTTTTCTTGGTTTCATGACCTCCATGGTTAAACATCAACAAGGCTTGTGTCTTGATGCTATTGAACCTCCTCCTATCCTTAATATACCTTCATAAACTTTTCCCATCACTCCTATCCCTCAAATTCATCATTTTTCTACAAAACCTAGTCTATTGCCAGAATTTGACAATTTTTAAGACTAGGCCTATGTTTTTCCCTTTTGGACCTCTTCCCCTCACTCAATCCTTTAAATTCCACTTTTTCCTACTCCCTAACATCTATACCTATCCCCCAAAATTTTCCCAAGAATTTAGAAAACCCTTAACGCCTTCATTCCCCTCCCTCTACAAGGCAGTCTTAGATCCCCTACCCCAAACCCTAATTTCCTCTTCCGACTAAGCTAGGGTTTGATATGGAAAATATGAATAAGAGAAGAATATATATATGTTAGGTCATATCATAAATCATTAAACCATACCAACTCCTAAACATCATGCCTCCATCATTTTCCAAGAATTCATTCCAAGGGCCTAGTCGTTTGCCACACCTAGTGCCATTTTTGCTTAAAAATATGTTTCTGACAAAACAAAGATGAATTTGGCAAACATGAGAGAGTTTTATGTCCCTCATAGGGCCAAGAAGAAAAAAAATCCTTCATGTTTTACACAGGAATCATGGTTTGGAAGCAATATCAAAAACACTGGTGTCCCAGGAGAATTTCTGCACTGCTGGAGTGACCTTGGGAAAATAAGGTTTTCTCACAACAGGAGTGTCCAAATGACTTTCTTGATGAGTCAAAAGACAAATATAATTGAATATATTTCCAATAAGCTATCAATATCTTACTTTTAAGTTACTAAAGGCCTCCAAAAGTTGTTTGCACCAGCACTTTGCATTTCTTCACCATCATTCAGCACTTTTTGACCAGTGTTGGGACCGTCCATTTTTGGATAGGTAAATGAACACCAAATGGAAAACCAAAAGGCATCTTGGAAATTAAACTCAACAATATTTCCAATGAGCTATCATGGAGCTCATTCTGACATAGGGAAGGCATCCAAATTCCTACTGCAAATTGGCGCTATGCACAGAGGAAACTAGGCCAGAATTTCCAAAAATTGGTCAAAATCAGTTTTTCTTTGGGAAGAATGAAAAAAATGTCGAAAAGGTGATAACAGAACCTCCTTCATAACAACATAGGATTTCAAAGGTTTCAGTTTGCCTTCTAGGGTTGGCACAAAGGAATTAAGGTTTTACAAAAAGCATGAAGGTTTCAAAAAGGTTTTACAAAAAGCATGAAGGTTTCAAAAAGGTAAGATCGGAGATCTCAAAAAGATCAAAGGAGGCAGAAAAAGGGCACTATGTACCACTTCAAAAAAGAGGCAAGAAATGTCAATTCAAGTGTCTGTTTTCTCTAAGGAACAGTTAGAGGCATTTTCAAATGGCCAAAAGGGACAAACATGAGTTAAAATTACCTAAGGAGGCAACTATGACAAGTCTAGGTCATTATTGATAAAATCAACTGTCCAAATTCAAAAGAGACAGGAATGAAAGGGAGAAATTGTGTAGGCACTTGCAAGAACAAAAGTGGCCAACAAAATCACAAAAATGGTTTAGGAACCTCACCTTCCCTCACTAACATACATCATGTGCAAACTAGGAACAAACATATAGTGGTTTTAAGAGCAGTAAGGCCTCCAAAATGGTTTCTTTGTCAGAATGTATTTCTGCAAAAGATAGGTTAGCCATAACATGACATTTCTGTAGGACTATCAAAATAGCTACCTACAGGAAAGTTGGTGAAGACAAAAAGACCAAGTGTTTTTCACAATGATTTCCCACATAAAGAATAAAAGGGCTATTGATGCTTGATATTAAGGTTTGTTGTGCTAGGAGGTTGATCACTGTTCTAGAGAGAAAACCTGATAGAAGGTGAAACAGAGGAAAGATGTAAAAAATGATCACAAATTTGTTGTGTGCAAATGTTAAAACATCATAAAAAGGTTCATTATTTACAAAGGAGGGTAAAGGGCCCCATTGGAGTTAGTTGAAGATTTTGTGAGTGCAAGAGAGACATCAAAAGGCTTCCATACTCCTACAAAGAAGAAGCAAACCATTGGAGAAATTTTTTGAGAGTTTTGTGCAAATTTGAAAAAAAAATTAGGCGCTACACACCTGGCCCTCAGCGCTACGCACAGACAAGGTGGCTGCAGTGTTATTTAACGCTGCGCTACACACCTGGCACCCGGCGCTACGCCCCTGGGCAGGCACTGCGCATAGGGCCAGAATGGCTCGACTACCCACCTACACGCTGGCACTGCGCTCCGACAGGCTCGGCCAGCCCGAACCGACCTCAACGAGCAATCGAGTAGGCACTACGCACTGAAAAAACTTGTCCAAATTTGCTCAAAAAAGGGAATAAAACTCAATTTTCTTGCCTCCTAAGCTACAACATCATTCAGGCAAGGTTGGTGTCTCTCTCCTCACCCTCCAAGCGGTCCTTTTCATAAACATGGAGGACATTAAAGGACCAAGTGTGACCAAACCCTAAGCTGCATAAAAATCAATTTGTTGACCTCCAAGGGCAAAGTTTGTAAATTTGAGAGTTGTCTTTAGGGGAAAAGATACTCAATACCAACAATCACCCTCCTAAAACTCTACACCTCTCCTATACCTCCACTCCTCCTTCTGCTCCTCCCATGTATTCTCCACAAGGAATATTAACTCTTGTTTCTCCTCCTGATGCATCAAAATGAAAGAGGTAATAAGTAGTGTAATGAACAAGGGGCTAACAGTAGCTCTAATAAGGAGTGGACAGATGAAAATAAAAGGAAAAGGACAGTAAGGTAAAAAGCAAAGTTAGAAGAAAGAAATAGATGATGACAACAACAGTAGTGAGTAGGAAGGTGATGATAGCCAAATGAACAAGAAGATGATGACAGAAGCAATAGAGAGCAGGAAGGTGATGATAGCCAAATGAATAATAAGGTAATGACAAAAGAAATAAGGAGAGAGATGCAAGTGATGAAAATGATAAAGACAGGGAGGAAAGTATAGAGCTTAATGAAGAAGATGAGGATGACATAAATGAGAGTGATAAAGAAGGTAGTAAAAAAGGGGAAGGCAATGAGAAATTTAAGCAAGAAAGTGATAATAATCACACCAATAAACCTCACCCAAACACAAAAAAAAGTGTTGATGATGAACAAGATGAGGACCAAGAGGGTAATGAATATAGTGATGAATATGACAGTCAGCAAGAAGATGAAAGAGACATCCAAGAGAAAGATAGGATTGAGCATGAAAGTGAGAAAAATAAAAGTGAATAGTGCTGAAATAAGTGAAGACCATGAAAATGAAAAAACAAAGGGAGAGAATGAAGAAATTAAAGACCGAGAACAAACAAGTGAAGAGGCTGAGATAGAGTTTGAGGATAAAGGCAAAGACCACAACAAAGGCACAAAATAGGACATCAATGAAAGATAGGGCCAAAGAGAAACATATAGAGGCTGGTGATCAACTCCAAAACCAAGGCAGCAACACTAAAAACAGCAAGATGAAAGCCAAGAGGATGGTGAAAACAAAGGGGGGAGTGGTCTTCATGACTGAACAAGATGATAGTAAGGAAAGTGCAACAAGTAGCTAAAAAGAAGAACAAAGTGACAATGAAGAAATCAATGAAGAGGCATTGACTTTGAGCACTCAAAGAAGGTAAAGACCTGGAAAAACTTAGAAACATGACTCAATATTTTTTATAGGCTTCTCAAAACCCTTGAGGGATTTGTCTACCAGGTTTGAGGAAAATTGGATAACTTTTTGTTTTTTCCAAATTTTGACCCCTCGGAGCGCAAAACCCTAGGCTCTACACACAAAATTGGTGCATCCTCAGCTCTAAAATTTTACATTTTTGGGTTTCTCACATCACCAACAGTCTACTCACCAATTTTCAGATCATTTGGAGCATTTTTACCCCCTCGAAAAATAAAAAAACATCCAAACTTTGACCTTGCTGCCTCCTTTTCAGACCAGGTGTTGCGCATAGAGCAGTGTTGTGAGATTTGATTTTTGAATAGGTAAATGGAATCCATTTAGCACAAATAAAGAATTTCTAGAAGGTAGACTCGTCAGGATTTCCAACGAGCCATCACAGAGCCAAATCCGGTGTCAGGAAGGCCTCCAAAACACTGCTGCAAAAAGGCCTATTTCTGGGCTACGCACCTGGCATTTTTCACTATTTGACACAGTGCGCTACAATCCCGTAGATGACTGGGAAGAATGTGCGTTTGGAAAGTTTTCTCATGCTTTTCATGGCCTAAAATTCAATATAATTACTATTTTGGGCTGGAAAAGATATTTTTTTAGATATTTTTGTGCCTTGGGCCTTGCAAGGCCTCAAGGACAACTTAGGATATTTCTGATTGGCCAATAGGCTTCTAGATGCTCTAGTGGGCTCTCCTCTTCCTTGTTTGTTATATAAGGCATGAGGATTCATTGTAAACAGGGGAAATTGATGGGTTAAGAGCAATACATGGTTATTGAAAGTTGAAGAACAATTTAGTGTTGTGGAGCTTGTGGATGGATTTCCTTGATTGATGGTGATGAAGGCTTGCTTGCAGGATCCCTGAGTTAATGGTGATGTATCTCTCATATGTTCATGTTTTTTCTCGTGTAGTATTCCCAAATGAGAAAACTCAGCAATACATGTAATGAAAATGTTGTCTTCAAAAAAATATGTAAAAAGAGTGAGCATCAACTCACAAAATGTGTTAAGAAACACATTTCCATCATTTAGTATTACAACAGCAACTTATTATACCTTTTATGATCCCAAAAGTTGGGAAATACAACAATAAGGGCCATAAAGAGGTTGTCTTCAGTAAATTATGCTATAACTATGAGAAAGGGGACTTGAATCCCTTAGTTCATGCAATATACATCTCACATGCAGAATGGGATCAAAACAAATCACTCTAGCCAAGTTAAACAGGTCTCCGCAAGCCAATACAACTCAAAAATTCCCAAACCCCATGTCTTATGCCTACAAAAAATCCTGAAGCATCAGATAGCATTATTTTAATGAGGGTTTATGCAGCAATTTATAATAAATACTAGATCAGGAGATTACAATCATCAATGGTTGAGAAAAATGGAGATCTCCTCCTTTTTATACAATAGGAGAATAACCCAACAAGGGCTTCATGAAAGTACAAGTATAAAATGACAGATCTGCAAATCTAGATCTGAAATAATGCATTATACTATAGCTCTATATAGATCTATCTGAAATGTACAAGAATAGAGGAAGAGTCTTTATACAATCTTTCCAGGAGAAGGGTTGGCCCTTTCCCCAAGGAGCAAGCTTAGGATCAAGGGTATTGACCCTGCTACTACAACATTGAGAGAAATGACGCAGTTCCTGTAGGCGACCGCACTGTAGGATATGTGAAGTACATTGGCCACATGCCAATATCTGAAATGAGCTCAGAAATATTCCTCACTGATCTCCCAAAGAGAGGAATGCTTCCTCCTCTGAAAAACAAGCTAAGGAAGTGGTGTTGTGCACCTTCCACTGCAACACCCTGCAAGAAAACGTTACACTCTGCAGAAATAATGCTGTAACTAAAGGAGGATGCTTGGCCTCAAGCCTGATTCTGGAAAAATGAAGTACAATGCTCCTCTAATAAGCCTCTAAAGGTAGGATGAGTAATCCCTAAGTAGGAATGCCTTGTGCTAACAGCACTGTAACTTCAACTCAACAACTGAAGAATGCTCAATAGTCATGCAGACCATAAAATCAATAATCATCAAGCTAACCTCAAATGGCTACCATTCTCTTCCTTATAAGCTATGTGAGCCTCCTCACCTTGGGTCCCACCCATTAGGGTTTCCACATGCACATGATCAATCTCCCTCCAAAACTGTGTTGTATCTCCATTAAGGCCACTCTCCCATAATAGGGCTATTTGATTTGGTCAAAGTTGACCTCTTCAACTTGTTTCATCCCTTTTCACACCCAAGTGTCTTCAATCCAGCTCTCATATGTTTTTCTAAGCTGATCCTTGTTCACATTGAGATATTTACATTGATGATCCACTCCTCTTCATGCATGTTGTTGACTTGGTCAAACTTGACTTTGTCCACATGCAAAATTCCCTGTTCACACATGAGGGTGCGAAATCAAGCTACTACAATGATCCCTTTTCATACCCAGAGGGTTTTTATGCTAATATAAGTTAAGTATGGGTCTCCTCCCCCATTTATTCATCTACTAGGTGCAAAAACCAAAAATCAATATTCCAATTAGCTGCATGCTAATTTAGGAATATTACAGTCCTCCCCTCCCAAATTTTGCTTGTCCTCAAGCAACTGAAAGGATAGAATTGGAAAGTCTCCTTTTCTCCTCCTCTATCATCCTCATATGATGAACTCCTCCAAAGGATATGATGTTGTCTCATCAATGAAACTCCATAGTTCCCCTCCCAAGCATGTAAATTAGAATTTGGTGAGCATCCCAAATAGCCATCATCATGAAAAGGTGAAATACTCAAGGAGGAAACCATGTGCTGTCTAGAGGTCCTCTCAATGTATGGAGTTTAAAATGTATTGGGAAAAATCATTACCATGTGAAATTTCCATCCCCAAGCTATCATCGATACAAAATGAGTCACCCTCGAGAATGGTAACTCATGAAGAACCTCTTCCACCTTTGGCTCCTAAAATGTAGGTGGGCTGAATAGTTGAGCATGATAGGCAAAATGGCCTACCCACGTTGTATTTATCTCCACTCATGACAAGTGTAGAGTACATGCTGATCTTGGGCTGCAATAAAGTTGTCCTCAAGTGGGAAGAAAAATATTGGATCTTCAAAGATCCTCTCTCCAATGTCATGAATCATGCTAACCCAAACCATTCCATACAAGATGAATGGCACATCATCACCATATGGCATCAAAATCAGAAAAATGTTGAAGATTATGTGCAAGTTTGGATGATACCAATGGTTTCTCAAGTGGATACAGCACAGTCTTCCCAACTATTTTTTGAGAACATCATGTGGTAAGTTGTCCTCCAACAAGTTACTAGTTGTGCATGATTGCTCATCTACTATGTGGTAGTAAGCAGAAATATATATGAGCTGTAAATAATAAAAATAACAAGAAACTTGCCCAAGGTCATGTATAGATGGGTTATTATCATTACAAAGGTTGGCCTTGAAGTGACCATGAAACCGAAAAATAATCTTGCCCTCTTGTGGAGCAATGCACTGTTCATATATGGTGAGAAGATACAAATACTCAATGGAGTAATCAATAAGTACATAAATGTATTTCTTACCATGCATAGTGAGTAACCTGAAGGTGAGGTCCATGAATGGGTCCTCCCATGAGAATATTCTCATAAAACTCTGCAAAATGAGAGGATGCATACTCCCCTTGGAACACTCCATCAATAGAAACATACTCCCAAGTGACAGCGCTGTAGGCCTTAGTGATAAGGCTCTTGTCACTTAATGAATCCTCTCTTTGACATTCCACGTGCCAAAGCCATCCACCATCATGCTACTATATGAGAGTATATTCTTCCTATGTGGAAGCCTCTCCTTGTCCTCCAATGCTGAAGGGTAGCCTCTTTACACTTTGAATGTGCCACCCCCCTCTTTGGAAATATCACGATAATTGTGGGAAATATTCTGCCCATACTCTCCCAAGAGCAACCACAACAATAATAACTCTTGATGCTCCCTTATCTCTCCCTCATATAAGCCACCGAGTAATATCATGATAGTTTTCTTGTATGATCCCCCATACAAACAAATCTTCTGCTGCCATATAATATGGGTGCCATGCAATGCATCAATCCTCAACATACCTTTTGACAAAGGTTATGTCACATGATGGCCAAACTCTCTGAAGAGTAGCCAATGTAACCTTGCCTCTTGCTGCCCTGTGTCATAGATTTTCAACTGGCTCACCAACCTCTTGCTCTCCATCCATTCCCATTCATCCATATGTGGATGCCTCTCATCATGCTCTACATTGGTACACTCCCAAAGAAGACTACCATTCTCCCAAAGCAGATTCCTCTCCTTGCATCTCATGGGATGTTGAGATGCAACTTATTGGAGATCTCCTAGAAAAGATCTCACACCAATTGTTACACCATTTTTTGGTCATCTAACCTATTATCATTAGATGAACCCAAGTACACCATGTAAGACCAATTTTACCCTAAGTAAAATTGCTTTCACTATGTGAAATAACTTAGTAAAACACCTTTATTAAGTTATTTATGGTCTAAACAGGAAACCCCAAAAGGAAATAATAAACAAATATATATTTGTTTATATTTCCTGGTCATATTTAACCCAAAACAAGGAAATCAATTAAATAAATCCTTATTTATTTGATTATTTCCTAGGAATAAATTATTTAAATCCTATTTAAATAATATTCCTAGTTAAATTTGACTAAATCATTTATAAATAATTAAATAAATCATTATTTATTTAATTGTATTCCCATCATTTCCTTAAAATAGTAAATAAATCATTTATTTATTTATTATTTATAAATAAAGGAATTGACCCAAGTCAAAAATCATTTTCCCTCCAACAAATATAATAAAATATTCCTAAAGGGTGGTTCTAGAATTTGATTAATAATATTTTATTCATGCACCAAGTTTCTAGATCGCCCTAATATTTTGTTATAAATAGAAGGGTTTTCCCCATTCATTAGTCACCTTTTTTTGCCTATTAGATCACTCTGGATCTATACACTTGGTCACATTTTCTCCATTTTTGCCTTGTGAGCTCCCATTGAGTTCTATGTTTGTCTGGGTTTTCTACACCAACAAGAGAGAGAGATTTTAGATCTGAAATGTTGAGGACTATTAAGAACCCATCACATTGAGGAGAACCAGAAAACACCTTTCTTGTTTTCCTCTCAGGTGCCCCTTTTCAATATAATATAAAAATTCTTTCAAATACATTGTTCTTTTCTTGTCTATTGGATGGATGGAGCCACATTTTACTTTATCTGCTTAATGTATTTTATGTCTTTAATTTATGTTAGGGCTATTTGTTATGCATAGCTAAAGTGATCTTTTACGACGAAAGATTCATACTAACAATTGGCGACTTCACACGGGTTTTCTTTTGCGACCACTATCGTTTTATATATTCCTGCATATCCAGCTATTTCAGACACTAGGGTTTCTCTTTAGTTTCATGTTTTTCCTATTTTTATGGTGCTTTTCAGCTCTAAAACGCTCAAACATTCAAATTTTTAACTTCCGTGTGTTTCTGGCCCTATTGCGCAGGTGACCAACATCATCCGCAACTGAGACGAAACTTTTTTTCTGAAATCTGCCACCAAGAGACCCGGATCTGCAGGTCGCACTTATCGGCCCAAAAAATGCGACCTGGACCTGAGGATGCACTTTTCTGCCCCAAACCTACGACCTGGACTGAAAACAGGCCAAAACCTGCGACCTGCACTTTTTTTTGCAATTTTCCAACAATTTTTATGGGTTTGTCTGAAGCTTCTGTCAGGGTTTTCCAACCTCCGTCTCCACCCGTTTAGACCTGTTTCTGATCTGCTTCACTCAACTAAGTGGGAATATTGCCCCTTAGGGCTTTAGTACCCTCCACTTTTGGTGGGCGAGTTTTAGCTATTTTAGACGTCTGAATTTTCAGAGTTTCAGCCTTCTTATTGTCCAATCTGATACTTACTTTTCAGATCCCTTTAGATCAGCTCTTATCCATTTCAAATCACCTCATATAGTTTTTTTTGGGTTTACCTTTAGGGCCACCTCTTCGTCCCTCCTCCTTTTAGCTAATTTCCCCTTTTGTTACAGCAACCTTGCCTCTCCCTCTTTGTTGTTATCTGCACCTCTTTCCAGCAGATTTATCCTTTAGATCCCCGTCCCTCCCGACCTTAGATCTATCGGCCTCTTTCATGTGTTTTGACTAGATTTTTCCCTCTTTTTAGACTAGTTTTGAGAGACCCACCTTCTTGGGTTAGATCGATGCATTGTTAGCTGTCAAATTTTCTGTTATTTCAGCATTATATACTGTTATTTAAAGATTTATTTTCAGTTACGCAGCACACTTTTTCTTTTACTCTCAAAACGTCTGGGTTTAAAAAATTAAGATCAACACATGCCACACACTGACCCTAAGTGAAGAAGAGCCTGGTTAACACCGCCTGGCAAAGACTTTAAAATCAATTGTCACTGCACCTCTCTGCCCTTGACCTCAATTGATTTTTTCCCTCCCTGCCCTTGTCATTTTTTCTTCTTCCCATCATCATTGCGCCCCCAAGGCGCTTCTCCCGGAGACTTCTTGGCCTTCACCCTCAGTTTCCGATTGGTCGACTTCCTCCTTCCCATCGTCATCGAGTCAGTCTTCCCCCGAGTCCGCACTCCGACTCTTCTTCTGATTGTTCGGGTTCTTCCCCTACTCCTGGTTCTCCCCCTGTTACCTTCACCATGTCTAGTTCAAGGCCTAGCCCCAGTGGTAACCCCAGTTCTACTGCTAGGTCCATTTCCAGCGGAACCACTACGAGACCTACCTTGACTGCTCCATTGCTCCCTTATATGGCCGACCTTAGTCTCCTCGACTTCAATCAGCTGATCAATGATCCTATCCGCCACGATGTTAGTTGGCTTGCCATGCCAACCAAGCTCCCCTCCGACATTCCCAAGTTCGAAGGCCTTGCTAGTGAACATCCCTCCAACCATATCCGATCTTTCCATATGTGGTGTTCATCCAATTCCATTACTGATGACTCCATCCATCTTAGATTGTTCCAATGCACGCTTACCGGCGAAGCTTCTAAATGGTATGTTGAGCAGGCCACCTCCTCCCATACCACTTTTGCGAGCATTGCCCAAGCCTTTTTATCTTATTTCCAGCTACCTATTTGATACGACACTGGTACCGAGCTTTTAACTTCCTTCTTTCAATCCTCTTCGACCCGCCTTTCTGCTCATGTCCAAGAATGGCGGCGACGAAGAAGCTTATGTCGTGCTCCTCCCTTTGAAGATCGGGTTTATATGGACTGGTTCCTTCGCTCTCTCTTACCTCCCATTGGCAAAGATGTCGCCTCCCATTTCCCTCAAACTAAAGAAGCCACCCTCCAAATAGGCTTTAAATATGACCTTATTTATGCTCAATCTGGTTATGTTTATACCGTCCTTCCTGACCTCCCCAAGCCCGGCGGCACTACCTCCTCGGGGGCATCTCACTCTGCAGATGGTATCGTTGGAGCCCTTTCACATACCTCTGCTCAACCTCTTATGGGCTATGGTTTCCCCCCAGGAGGGGCCAGCACCTCCAGCACTTTCCCACCTCTAGGTAGCATGTATCCAGGATATGGCATGCCTCCTCCTTTTTCCCCCACTGCTGCTTACCTCAATGTTGCCCATCCTAACCCTTATCCTTACCCACAACCTGGTGTCCCAGCTCCTCCAGCATTTGGACCTCTCACCCTCTTGCCTTCTCAACCCTCGTCACCGCACTTACTACCCCCTCCAGGGCAAGTATTTGTGCAGCAAGGCGCGAAAAATTCTCTTCCTTCTCAAAGAAAGAGGAAAGGCACTCCATCTGCCCCTGGTAATCGTGGATCCAATCCTTCGAGTATTGCTCCTAACACTGCCAACCAACCACAGGGCTCTCAGCCCAAGCCGGACAGGTCGCTTCGCACCAATAAGCCCTGTTCATGTTGTGGTGTTTATGGACATTACACTCATGATTGTCCCCTATTACCATAGATGTGGCAGATGTGAGAGTCTCAGGCCACCGTACGGGGACAACATTCCTCCCCTACTATCCCTTCCAATCCGGCTACTTCTCAACCTGTTGTGTTTACCGATCCTTTCCCTCAACAAGGATTCGTGGCCACTCAACCACCTCATGCCCCAGTACCCACTCAACCTTCCCCTTCTGGTTCCTCTGATTACCAGATTCT
The DNA here is from genome assembly GCA_034641835.2 of Pinus albicaulis. NCBI lineage: Eukaryota > Viridiplantae > Streptophyta > Pinopsida > Pinales > Pinaceae > Pinus > Pinus albicaulis. The sequence goes on along the minus strand of CM076570.1, from coordinate 1,273,908,817 downwards.
CATGATGGCCACTGACCAACCTCTCACCGTCAACCTTAACCTTCAAACTCGGTCTCGTCAGTACTCCACACCTCCCATTTCGTCTGTCTCTGAGTCCCCATCTTCAGGTCCTACAGAGCCTCTATCGACGCCCAATGGTCCCTTGCAAATCCCTCCGCCCAAAGCTGAGGTTCATACCAAGATTCCTAAGGGCCCATTACACCGAAATGCTGCCTCTGGTCGGGCTGCCCATTCATATAGCATAGTAGATGATCTGGCGCAATCTCCTGCCACCATTTCAACACTGGAACTCCTCCAGTCGTGTCCTTCCCAAAATAAGGCTCTACTATCTGCCGTGGGCATTGTAGATCCTGTTGATGACTATTTGATTGTTTTTGATGCCCGTCAGTCAGACCATCCCCCCCTACCTGCTTCTGTTGCTTTCCAAATCCCAGTCAAAATCCTAAATGCCAACGTCTCTTAGTGTATCATTGATGAGGGGGCATCTACTTGTGTGATGTCCGCTTCGGTTTGGAAACAAATCAGATCTCCTGAGCTAGCCCCTTCCACAATCACCCTTTGTGCATGGGATGGCCATGCCTCCTAGCCCATTGGCCTATTCCGTAACTGTCCTATCACCCTTGCGGGTAAGACGTTTTGTGTCGACGTTGAATTTATTGACGCCCCTCTTGACTAAAACATTCTTTTGGGGCGTAGTTACACCTATGCCATGTCTGCCGTCCCATCCGCAGTCCACCGCAAGATGTTTTTCCCTCATAATGGCAAGATTGTCACCATTGACCAGTTGACTTACCATGACCCAAAATCTCAGACCTCCCCTGAGTCCACCATCTCTACTGTCACCAATAAGAAAATTGTTGATTCTTTGACCAGTGTTTCCCCTAGCGTCTACAAAGACTCCTCCTTGCTTGGAACTTTTCCAAGTCCTCCCCCTCTTCCTGTCTCTGACCCCAGCTTAGTGAATGTTTGCATGATGCAATCGTCTCAGGCTGACCTTCCACAGCCTACTTCGGCTATTCAGCAACCTCAATCTCGCCCACCGCAACCTACTCCTAGCCCTTCGCTTTAGTCGACCGAACCTTTTTCGCCTAGACCTTCCCATCCACCTCACACTCAAGAACCTCCCTACCCTCCCGATTCGGTTCCCCAGGGCTCCACCATATGGGAGCCATCCCTCCTGGCCATTACCCTGTCGGTCAGATACCTTTCCTTACTCCCCCTCCCGGAGTCTATTTGGTTCCCGTCATGGCCACCCTTTCCCTCCCTAATTTAACCTTGGGAATACCGGTATGGTATCTTACTCCTCCAGCCGAGACCCCACCCAACCACCCCAAACCATACATTGTTGTGACACCATTTCAACCGATTTCCTTCGCTCCTTCCACCGCTACAGTGCCCCTAGCCCCTTCGCAAGACCCTCCTCATGCTGTGAAAGCTACGGGCAAGAAAAGAAAAACTCGCAAGGGGGCATCCAAAGACAAGGCCACCGCACCCGACCCTACCCCTACTCCACCCGCCAAGCCTTATGCCTTGTGTGATGGTATCGGTCATGCCACCCATACTTGTCTGGAGTTACCCCGTATCCAACCCATGGTTAAAGTCGTGTTCCCTGAATCTACGGTCCTTGAAACCTCTGTTTCTTCCTCATCCGCATCCAAGAACCCAAAGACTCTTCGCACCAAAAAACCCTGTGCTTTGTGTGGTTTCCATGGCCATTATTCTCACCATTGTCCTCACCTGACACATTACTGAGCCTCTTTAGAGGTCATTCGTGAGTACGAAGTTGAAAAAAATCAATCTGCCTCTCCCATCCTTGCTCAGTATGCGTCAGGTTTACTCAAGGATCCCCCTGCTACCATTGAAATTCCTCCCCCTGATGTTGAGATGTCGGAACCTGCTGCCCCCCTCCTATACCTATCCTCCTCTGCACGACCCTCAGAGTACATTCCCACTGAATCCCCACTCCATCTGTTTTGCTTGATTCCCCTTCAGCAACATCCTTGGGCTCTACATGCTTTGACCATATTTTTACTTGTTCTTCTGTCATCCCCCGTGACGATCCGTATTCCTTCCCATGCTAATGATTTTGGTAGCTTTGTAGCCTCATGTGGTTTCCTTGACCTCCCCTTTTCCTCCCATAACCAAGCTGATACCATCCATATCTATGATGTCCTTCGTAGCATGAGCTCCCGCCTTTCCTCCCATAATTCTCATTCATCACCTTCTAGTCGATCCATGAGTCCTAGCCGTCCTACCCAGACTACTCCCTCCCATAGTAGCCATTTGACATCTACCCTATACTCACGCTGCCCTCATTCTTCTCCTTCCTCCAATTTTTTTTCTTGTGACACTATTCTGTCGGACCCCTCGTCCACGCATTATATTGGCTATGCCGATGGGGCCAGTCGCTACTCCCGGAATCTCGCTTCGCCCGCCTGGCCCATTTTTACCCCCTTGCATACCCTCATTCTATCGAATGGGGTCTGCATTGGTAATGCCACCAATAATCAAGCCAAATATGATGCAGTACGTGGTCTCTTAGCCGATGCCCTATCTCATCGCATCCTCCATCTGCACGTTCATTTAGATTCCCTGCTTCTTATCTTACAACTCAATGGTGTTTATCGTGTGCATAACCCTGTCCTGTTTAGACAATATTTACGAGTGAAACTTTTGATACGTGACTTTCGATTCATTACTTTCAACCATGTACCAAGAGGTCAAAATCGATACGTAGATAGAATTGCAAATCATGTTCTAGACTGGCATTTATCACACACAAGACAATAACATTTCAAACCATCAACACAATGCATAATATATATCATATAACATGTTCTTAGAGTCCATCTACTCTGAAACATATGACATGCCCATAGCATGTTACAAAAAAAAAACTACAAAACTAGGGGGCACCACTTGCCCCTACATACACACTGGGGGGCACCACCTGCCCTACATCTAATCACTCTCTGGAGGATCTCGAGCCAATGGCTCTGCTCCCACAGCTCGTAGATCGCGCACAGTCTAACCGGCCATCGCCATGCGTCGCATGATACCTCGCCATTCCGAGGGTAGCCCAATACATAGCTCTATGTACTGGTCGTCTAAATCCTGCCAACCACGCTCCGACACACTGGTCAATATCCCCTCACATCTATGAAGAATGTCCTCCAACAGAGTGGCCATATCCTCGTTCTGTGCCGTCCTTGATCCACTTGCACCTGCAGCTCCAGCTGCTGCAGGTCGTCCCATATATTCGGCCGGTTTTATCGGAGCTATATCTGCAATCCAAAAAGTACAAGGATCAGTACCATCAATAGTATTCACAAACTTTACAATGCACATAAAGATTAGTTACTTGTCACTTACCATTGTGCCCCCATACTCAACCAGGCGGAAGTGACAAGTCCGGATCTCCCCAATAACTCATCCCACTATAGGGATAGTCGTCTATTTACAAAGGCATCTGATCCCAATGGGCGAAGAACTCTGGTCAGAAAACTCGTCTGACCACCCCTCCTCCTCCTATACACAGTAGTCATCCCCACTAACACATCCGGGGCTCTCTCAGATCCCCATCAGGTAGCTGTACAAGAGGTCATAAGGTTGGGATCTTCTCAAAAAATAAGGAGCACAATACAGTCCCATAAGCACAATCATTATTCACTTTCCACTTACATAGCAACAACTGTCGTTTCACTGACACCAACATCATCTGGGCCCACCCATAGTAGGTCCCACTCAACAAACTCTCTACAATAATCATCTGCCCTCCAATGATGTGATGGAATGCCTGGCTGCCCAAGATCCACAACACTGCTGCTGCTACTGCCTAGGTCTCCAACCTCTCTAGATCCCCAATCAATATTCGAGTCCCTTTGACTCAGACACCTGGTCGACAATGTCGCTCAATGAACTCCATGATGTTACGCCCCCATGGTAACACTGGCTGTGTATTTCCCACCATCCCTAATGGTGGGAGACCAGTCAAGAAATATAGATCCTGGACTGTCAGCTCAATCCTGTGCCCCTGCACTATAAAAACCTCATGATCTGGATCCCAATAACTGATAATCTGGGCCAACAGGGGCTCCCCGGCCCTCATCAAATGGTTCTCCACAAATTTCAAAACCCCAAACCTAGCCAATGCATGACGGACACCCTGATCTACTTGGATTTTCATCTGTAATGTTCCTAGGTCTCTCTCTCTCCACTTGGTCCATATATCTGCCATATCTGCACAAAACCATCATCTTTTTCAGTCTACAGATAGGTAAAACTGCATTCACTCACACCAAAACTGAATCTCAGTCCATTCTAGCACTGAAAACACCTCTATCTACCAGGTCGCACTTTTTGGCCAAACCCTGGGTCAGGTTGCACTTTTCAGGCCCAAAGCTACGTCCCAGGTCGCAGTTTTTTCCCCAAAAAGTGCGACCCAGCCGTAATGATGAAGTAGGAGCAGTTACTGAGATTTAAAACCATAATCTAAACTTTGAATCCATAAAAAACAAAGAGTAGGATTAGGCCTCTTACCTGCAACTGACAGATCGCGTTTCCAACGGTCGGTTTATCCGCTATGATCGCCGCAAGATTTAGGGCCTTCTCTCCTCTCCACATTCACCACAGCTACACAAGAAAATGAATTATTTTGGAGGGAAAATGCCTTATTAGAAGAAAAACCCCTATTTTTTCTTTCGCCTGCTGCGACCAAACTGTAACCCCGTTTGACACACCGTCTGCACTGTTGGAAAGCTCTCATCGTGCAATCAAATGGGTATCTGTTAGTTTTTCATGTTTTGACACTTGACCAGGACACATTTTGTCCATGAAGGGTCTATTCACCTCTCCTCCAAATCGAATTTCTTCACTTACAACACTTGTACTTGGGGCACCACTTTGCCTCCTTACTTGTCTTTTTTTGTGTTGATTTTCGTCATGAGATACCCTATTGTACTCATGTTTTTACGGTCCCCTGTTAGACCTTGACTGCGTGGCAGCACAATCGAGTCACCCTTGTTTAGAGCATCCGAGTTGAGTCATCATCGGTCATGGATTCTATCTTGAGTTCCTTTGTATCCCGCTATAGCCTTCCATCCTTCATTGCTTGGTCCCTCTCTCGTGTTGCCCATTATGGCCTTCAGTACCATTGTCCCCTATCCCTCATGATATTGTGTCAATCGCTACCAAGCCATTCATGCCCTTTATGCTCTAACAAGGGAATTCGTCCATCCGCTACTCAGTATTCACCATTTGATCATCATTAGTAGTGTCTGTCTGTTCGTTGCTCCACTATTTTCTCTCGCACCTTAGTTGGGGATCCCTTATTGCCTCACCTATGGTGGACCTCCTTCTGTCGACATCAGCTCATTTACTCCAGAAGCTAGGTTTAGAGGACGGTGTACCTTGGTTCGAGCTCCTTTCCACATGATCGTGATCTGTATACTTGATGGTCCAGTGATGCAGCAACAGCTATTGGTGATTCCTGGGTGTGTGTGAGATGTCTCAACCCTCATTAGGGGGTGTCCCTGTAGGTAGCCCCCCACATGTCGGGATGACTTCTTCATTTCCGCCTTTGATGCAGCTGCTTACATTTGATGATGTCAGCCTCAGCCGCTTGCAACGCATCTTCGATTTTCATATATCAGTCAGATTTTGCGAGCCCTTCCCCGTGTATAAGGGGCATTAGGGGTGTATTAGTATCTCATGTACTAAACTATTATTGTATAAGTCCTGGCTATTATTCCAGGCACAACATGTATGTTGGATTCATCATTCTATTTTTTCTGGCTTGTATTTATGCCAGCATGTACTTTATAGTTCGGTTCCTTGTTTACTGGACATACTATTCTGTTGTACTTTGTCTCGGCGAGCATAGGTATGCCTCCCCCGCCACCTTTAGCATAGGTACCACTTTATAAACTAGAGACTTGTTGCACCTGTAAGTTTCGTCTCCTCAGGGTCTAGTCCTTTAGCACATCAGACTACATAACATTTCTCTCTCTGACTTCCCTCTTGATGTCTAGTGATTGAGTTCTTACAATGTACTTCGGTCATACGATTTGCTCCTAACACTCGTACGTTGGGGGGAAATCTGTTACACCATTTTTTGGTCATCTAACCTATTATCAATAGATGAACCCAAGTACACCATGTAAGACCAATTTTACCCTAAGTAAAATTTCTTTCACTATGTGAAATAGCTTACTAAAACACCTTTATTAAGTTGTTTATGGTCTAAACAGGAAACCCCAAAAAGAAATAATAAACAAATATATATTTGTTTATATTTCCCGATCATATTTAACCCAAAACAAGGAAATCAATTAAATAAATCCTTATTTATTTGATTATTTCCTAGGAATAAGTTATTTAAATCCTATTTAAATAATATTCCTAGTTAAATTTGACTAAATCATTTATAAATAATTAAATAAATCATTATTTATTTAATTATACTCCCACCATTTCCTTAAAATAGTAAATAAATCATTTACTTATTTATTATTTATAAATAAAGGAATTGACCCAAGTCAAAAATCCTTTTCCCTCCAACAAATATAATAAAATATTCCTGAAGGGTGGTTCTAGAATTTGATTAATAATATTTTATTCATGCACCAAGTTTCTAGATCGCCCTAATATTTTGTTATAAATAGAAGGGTTTTCCCCATTCATTAGTCACCTTTTGTTGCCTATTAGATCACTTTGGATCTATACACTTGGTCACATTTTCTCCATTTTTGCCTTGTGAGCTCCCATTGAGTTCTATGTTTGTCTGGGTTTTCTACACCAACAAGAGAGAGAGATTTTAGATCTGAAATGTTGAGGACTATCAAGAACCCATCCAATTGAGGAGAACCAGAAAACACCTTTCTTGTTTTCCTCTCAGGTGCCCCTTTTCAATATAATATAAAAATTCTTTCAAATACATTGTTCTTGTCTTGTCTATTGGATGGATGGAGCCACATTTCATTTTTTACCGCTTAATGTCTTTTATGCTTAGATGCTGGATTTGTGCAACATTATTTGGATCAACTAATTGCGAGACTTAAAGATATTGGCGGTCATATTTGATGTTAGGGCTATTTGTTATGCGTAGCTAAAGTGGTATTTTACGACGAAAGATTCATACTAAACAAATTACCATCCATGTCTCCAAATCATCAAGATCGTACCGACCATCTCCTATCTCAACCCTAGAACATTGCCAAAAATCCTCACCGCATTAGCGAGATTGATAATCCACCAAAAATATATTAATTCCAATAACTCAAACATATGTGGAGGTAGGGCTCAATTGAATGTTCATCCCTTCCTCTTTGCAAGGCGTAACATTTTATTAGATGTGTCCACATCGAGAACTCGGATCATCCATGGAGATTGCTAAGAACACAATCCTAAGAAACAGCATGATGTTCACACCCCGATTATTTAGATTATATCTTTCTCCCAACCTAGAGGTGCCACAACATTTTTGTCGACTTTCCTGTTAAGGGTCCTCAAGATTTGAAGAAATTTTGGATTTCCTCAAACTCCTGTGGTAGAGTTCTTTCCTTGATTCTTTGATATGATTCCGAAAGAGATTTTTAACGATTTGATATTTATTACTACTCTTCTTGAATTGGATGATGATATAGGAGTCTCTAAAATACACTCAAATTTTTTCACATTGAAAGAGATTGCATCCTGATAATTCTTTGAAGGACTATATGTTCATGGACTAATACATAGTCATCACTTGTAATTTTTAGAGCCAACTGTCAGAGAATCAAGCTGACCTTGGCATTGGAGTCTTTTAGATCCGAACAAGCAGTCAAAAATATTGTAACTGTACCTAACCAACACAAGTAAGATATAACTAGAATTTTCACCAGTTGAGGCAAGGCATGCCAACAATGTTTTGCTTTCTTTTATCCTTCAAATATATATATACACAATAACATTTCTGAAATAGAAGGGTTTCTAATGTGTCATTGGAGTTCAGACTCCATCGAGTGAATGCTTGGGAGGCTGCATTAGTCGAACGCGATTAGAGGTAACCTATCTCTTCAAAAGTATTAATTATGGGCTAAGGTTCCCAACTATGCAAGACGATTTGCATTTACTACTAGGATACAATGCAGAAAACCAAAGCTATTAACAATTAAGGAAATCAATAAAGCAAGTTGGAAAACCGAAGATAGTTGTGGTATTGGGATTTCACAAAAGAAAGTAAAAAATGGAGGAACTAAGTATTTGATTACATTACCCATATAATTATTATTAACTTTGGACACGAAATACCTCATAGCTACTATGTGACTTTTGATGGTGCTCATGAAATGTGCATTGTCTTGATGTCACCATGAGAGAACATGCTGGAAACAAGAGGGGGGCTAAGTCGACTCATGATAATTAAGTCGCATGACACAATTAATTAGAGAAGGTTTCTTCATACAAATATTTAGGTGTTGACATTCACTCACCACGTCGAAATCGACCTACAGCGTTTGAGAAAAGGATTACGTATGAGACTCGAAAAGCTTTATTACGAGGTTAAAAACAATTATTTCGACAAATATTTTGGGTTTGGAGCAAAAGTCCCCTCTGAGACCCTCGCACATTATTTGTTATATGGATGGTGAGGTATGGGGCTGCAATATATCTGGAGAATCATGGAGAAATATTGACATTATCCAAAAGAAATTTAAAAACTACAACCTCAAGAACAAAGGCAGCACTCCTTACTCCTATTCTCTCGAGCTGAAGTTAGTCTTTTCGTTGAAAGCATGACTATGTTAAGTGTATTTGATGTATAAAAAGAATTTGTGCAGGCTGCAATATATCTAGAGAACTGCTGAGAAAGCATTGACATTATCCTAAAAGAATGAAAATTACAACCTCAAGAATAAAGGAAGTACTCCTTACCCTATTCTCTTGATTGAATAGTCTTTTCCCCCATTGGAAAACATGATTTATGTTAAGTGTATTTGATGATAAGTTAGACCTGTACAACATGGAAGCCAAGAGGCTCGCAAAATAAGCTCTCGCAACTCGGTCTCAAAGCCCCCACCTTCAAATTAAGTGCTCGCATATGATGCCCAAGCACTTTTGCACTCGGCCATTGTTTGAGAAAAGGTGATGAGATAATATCGGATAGTAAGGATAGTATTAAAAACACTATTACTTCCAAATTTAAGGATGACAAGTTGTGTAGATAAGTGAGTTAGAGGAAAAGGAAGCTACAAGACTAGTAAGGAGGCAGATCTAAACCGATTCTTGATAAACTGCGTGACTATCTTTCTTCAGCCTTCGACTCAGGTGTTAAGAAGAAAATGAACATTGCAAAGATAAAGAAATAATTATCGTGAGCTTTGAAGTGAAAACCAAGCAGGATTGGTATATTCCCAAAATACCTTGGGGACAAAAGTACATGAATCTACCTCCTTTTGCGGTGTATTAAGATAGTCGAAGTATGAAAATAAATTTCTCTGGATTTTCGACCCTTATCTCACATCCTCCATAATATTATCCTTTTTCGTTATAAAACCTGCTCCACACTACCAATCTTCGACTTTGTTAAGTCAAGAAAACTACAATGATCTCATAACGCTCTTTCCCTCATACGTAAATAAAATATTAAAAAAGTCTCGAGATAATGTATTACTTTCTCAAGATCCAATAGAGAATATTGGTCTTAGTGGAGTGTTAGCAATCATCATCATCATTATCAATATTAAATTTTAATTTTTAAAATATATTTTAAAATTTTAATTTTTTAAAAATTTTTAACCTTATAAAAGATTGATATTTTGTTGAAAATATGATAACAATGAAAAAGTAGAAAATTTTCAATATAGAATACAAATTTCTTTCTTAACAAAAAATTTAACAATCTCATGGACTGTATAGAAAAGATATTTATAAACAATTTTCGTTGAAATTTTCGCACAACAAAAGAGATTATCATAAAACCCAAATATGAAAATATGTTTGATACATTTTCTACTGATAGCTAAAAGTATTGCATATGAGCTCAAAACTTCAACTAATGTCTTTAAACGAATTGATTTCTTCTACCCAATCTTTACCTCCGTGGGCCTCTGAGAGCTACATATGCAATTTTTTAGTTATAGTCCTTTACAACAAAGCAACCACTGATTAATTTCAGATAATTAATTTTACTTTAAATATTAAAATATAAATTACACAGAATTACAATTATATACCTGGTATGATGTATATATGGATAATATTTATATTGTTAGAAGGTGTGATCGAGTGACATTTGTTAGATTTCATGTTGACTCATTTCTGGTTGTAAACTTTTATGGTGTACAAAACATGTTCAAAGGATTTTGATTAGAGTAAATCATAACTGATCCCTACATAAAGGTAGAAAATTTTCACATAATATTGGTGACTAAAACCGAGTAAAACACACTATTTCTACATATCATTTGTCCACGACTTTCTTGGAAGTTTGGGATACTTCCTTAACCAAGACATTTCCTCCATTAGTTGATTAATTGTTTCCTCTCTCCCCTACTAATTTCATAAGAACGAACTACACCAGAGACATATTTAGACTGGGAGTTGTAGATAAAGATCACGTTGAGATTAGTGATTGTGGACTCAAAAACATAATTTTCCTTCTTCCTCTAATGTCTGGATTTTTATAAACCACAAAGCCGTCCATTGTACTTTGCATTATCGAACTTGCATGGCATTCCCAATCGCGGAACTTTGGAAAATGACATGAATAGTAGTTCTTTTCCCATTTGTGGCTATTTTTATGTTTGTTAAAGAGCTCTATTTAGTTCATTGAATGTCTCTTTAACAAGTGTTGGCCATTACCATCCATGTTTCCAAATCATCAAGATCGCATCGACCAACTCCTATTCAACCTTGGAACCTCGCTAAAAAAATCGTCGACTATTTAGTGAGGGTGAGATCACATTACATGGGTGAGACGCTGATGCCACACTCAAACACATGTGGAGGTAGGGCTCAATTGAATGCATTTCATCCCTTCCTCTTTGAAGGCACACGATTTTATATTAGATGTGTCCACATTGAGAACTTGTTTTTCATCCATGGAAATTGCTTTTCATGCCCACAATCCCGCCTTAAGGAATAGCAGTAAAAGTTCACATCCCACTTTTTTAGACATATATTCTCCCCAAACCTAGAGGTGCCATGACAATATTTGTGTTTGACTTCTTGTTAAGGGTCCCCAAGATTTGTAATGAATTTGGATTTTCTCAAACGTAGAGTTCTTCCTTGATTCTTGATATAAAGTATGTCTAGTGAGATTTTTAACATGCTTTTGGACATTTATTACTACCTTATGAACTGGATGATGATATAGGAGTCTCCATACATTCCAAATTTTTCACATCGAGCAGAGATTGCATCCACATTCTTTGTAATGGACCATGTTGTCAGTACTAGATACAGTAGGCCATCACTTGTACTTTTTCAGCCAACCTGGGAGAATTTAGTTTGACCTCTGTAATTGAGTCTTTAATTTAATCAACAGTGCAGTCAAAAACATTGTAAATTCACCAACCAACAATAAGTAAGAGAGATATAACCTAGAATTTTCACCAAAGGAGGTGTGCAAGGGTGCACACACAATGTTTTAGTGTTCTTTTTATCCCTCGAAGATGTACACGAACAACATTTAGCAGATAGGCGTTTGCACTGTTTCTCATTGGAGTTCAGTGATCGACTCGATTGAATGGGTTTGAGTGTCAAGCTAGTCGAAATCGAGATTGAGAGGTAACATATCTTTCGAGCATTATGAGCTCGAGGTTCCGCAACTGCAAGCACATTGACGCACCACATACGTATGCAGAAAACTGCAGCATATCAATTAAGGAAATTCAATGAAGCAAGCTGCAAAACTAAAGAGGTATTTGCTAATGGGATTTCACAACAAAGTAAAAATGGAGGAACTAGTTATTTTGATCACCACATTAACCATATAATTATTAATAACTGGAAAACACGAATACATCACGAAAATACCCACACTTGGATTTATGCCTGCACAGAAATGTGCATTGACCTTGAGGTAAAAGAAGGAGAGAACACGATGAAAATACAGACGGATAAGCATTGAGGACTATTATAGCTGGCCTCATGGTTGTTATAAAACAAATGTGTGATGCGGTGAGCACAAAATTTCGCTGGTATAGTGCTCTGAAAGCTAGCAGTAATTGGAGATGACAGAGAGAAGGCTCTCGTGAATGAAGGCTAAGCTCACAAAATCTCACGTGTCTCTGGTAAGGAAGTGGATAGGATGAAGGAAATATGCACCTTTGAAGGTGATTGGAGGAGGCCCACACCAAGCCATTATAGTTCCATTAAGCTATGGAGATGGGAGAGATAATGACTTTCAAGCCCTGTCGTTGAGGGAGGGAAGTCATCGGCTGAGAGTCAACCAGTTGTGAAAGTTCCAAATCATCAAGAAGCATGGAAACTGCAAACAATAACTCATTTTCTTTCCTTCCTAGTTGGTACTACTAGCTCCTTAATCATGTGTGATTCTGAGAGATAATCAGACACATTTGTTTGTAGGTCTCCATGCAAAAGGATATATGAATAAATAAAACCGAGAAATTTATACTATAAAACTACTAAATACTATCCTATCTCCACAGTCTCTCATATTGAAATTTCACAGGTACCTGAATTTCTCTCAGAGTTGACCCTCCAAATGAATCTAAACATAGCATATATAAAAAATTGGAAAGTTTGGAACAGCACACCTGTTTTTGATAAAGGAAACAACATAAGCTCTCTAAACACAGCTTCCCCAGTCGATTTGCAATATGTGTACCAAGACGTTAGAATAGGATATGAAATCAGAGCAAGCTTACAGATGTAGTTGACTCGGGCAGTAAAATTTTGTACCAAATGACTTTGTTAATAGATATTAAATTTGAAAATCAAATGTTGAGAACAATATTTGTCATTGCTAACTTCAAATCCTACATCAAAATATGCAAGGTATTGTAAATCTATTTTCTCGTAAGTTAAGAAAGTGAAACCTATCGACATCTAGCTCGTTTAATCAATTAGAGTAACATGGCTGTACAAACAACACCTCTTATGTGAGAATAAGAATTGTAACTTTTTAAAGAGGAGCAAAAATGGTTTAAGCTAGTCAGTTTTCAAAATATATTCAATTTATTGTAATGTGGGCTAATGATTAGCCTTTTTAATGATGCATGTCAAAAAGTTTATTTTATATAATTGTTTGGATAATTTATCTCTATTTATGAACCCTCGAGTATGCAACCGACAATTCATGGTTCTTTGAGTACGTAGTTTTATATGTGGTTAGTAGATGAGGAACCATGTTTCTAAAACAAAATATTGATTTGGGCCTATCATATAACTTTAAATGGAGTTATTGCTAATCTCGGATCGTCACAGAGGTCAAATATGACTTTGACTAAGATGAAGGCTGCACTATGACTTATCGTTGCATGAGTATATGATGAAATGAGATGATACATTCATTGTTGGATACTATTATGACGTGGATGTCATATATCATCCTATGATGATGACGAAGCCAAACAATAGAGGAGCTAATCATTGGAGAAGCCATTCTGTCCAAAATATTTTATGCACTAAATTTCAAGGTCTGTCTCATTAAAAAATAATTTTCACTACCCTAGAGGTAGCTCCTCAATTTGACTCTTGTACCATCTTTTAGGGCATAATTTTTCCTTTCTAATGAGTACTTACATGCCCCCAAACTCCATATAGTTTTTGAAATATTGATTTTTTTAACTTACGGAAATTAACCCTGTCATTGAGCCGACCTACACTTTAGTATGCAAGTCGGCCTCTCAGTCAAGGGACGTGTCCCTTCATGTTTAGTCAAAAATAACTATAAATATAAGTTTAAATGCTCATTTTTCACAATCAATTCGGTCAAGGAAATTCAGAGGATAACACAGCAAGGAGTTCACAACTCGTGAACTGAAGAAGGCCGAGGAGAAGAAGATTAAGGACAATTTTGAGGATCTGTTTGGGTTAAAACCTATGATTGAACTATTCTCTTGGACCTGTGAAACAAGTTTTGTTGGCTCAGACAGCAAACTCGGACCTAACCATAGTGCACATAACTCGGATATAAACTCAGACCTGTGATCTACTTCTTTGACCTGTGACTAAAATATATAACCCTCAGATTTGTGATCTATTGCCTTGACCAGTGATAATAAGTGTGGTTTTTGGAAGACAAGAATATAACATCTTGGACTGTGGAGTGGAGGGTCAACACCTTAAAGTTGTTTGGGTTTCCAGATTGCAGACCTGAAGCTCAAGCTGTGCTACCTCGGGAATTTCAAGCCTATCTGCAACTAGTCATGTAGCAGTAAATCATGGACAACTATCTCAGATTGCAGAGATAAACCCTCAGACCTGTATCCAATCCTGTGGCTTATGGCTCGATGTCTTGTGTTGTGTAGTTTGGATTAGGATAGTGATCTTTCCTTGGAGCTGGGATAGAACAGTGGAGGTTTAATCATCTTGAGAAGGCTCGGTGTAGGCTTACATAATTGTGGAAAGGTTCAGTCATATTTCCAAGGAGGCTCAAACAGTCAAGACTTGAAGCCTTAAGCTCAAACTTGTGATCATTTTGAAACCAGTCACCTATGGAAGGATAATAGCTACGTTTTGAAGAATTGTACAATCAAGCAGAGAAGTCTTTGAATAGTGAAAGTCTCTTGGAGCAGAGAAGTCTTGGACAGTGAAAGACCCTTGGAGCAGAAAAGTCTTTAGATAGTGAAATCAATTAGAGCCTTGGACAGTGAATTCAGTGAAGAATTTTGGAAGAAATAATACAGTGATGAATATGTCAAGAACATTCAAGTAAGCACTATTCACATTCTCTATTAAACCAAGCATAGAAGGATTGGTGTCCTTGGAGTAGGAGCTCCTGAACACGAGGTTGGTGCCTTGAGAAGATAGGGTCAAAGCCCTAGAGGTCGGAGCCTCATCAAAGTCCAAGTTGGTGCTTGGCAACAGGTTGGTTCCTGTTTCATTAAAAGGGTTGGTGCCCTCACTCATCTATTATATACTATTATTAGAAAGGGAATTGAAATTCTTATTACTCCTTAATATTATCATTATACACCTCTCTGTCTTTAATTGTGAAGAATCTAACTGGAAATAATTAACAATTGAAAAGAAATACTGATTCACCCCCCTCTCAGTATTTCCAATAGTTATATCTATAACACTAGATTGACATCATGCAAAACTTTTTCTTTTTAGTAGGTAAATTTGAATTCTTTATATAATTACAAAAATTCATATGAAAAATAATAAAAATTGCACTAAATCCTATATAATAAGAATCACAATCACATGTAAAAGAAGAAGGTTCAGAACTTGGGAGACTTGTGGAAATCTGATTTTGAGTGAGGCTAGTCGATTTGGTTTTCCTCATTGTCATTTTTTAAGCATGGGAACCCAATTCATGGCTAAGGTGGATACATGATCATTACCAAAGAACATGTATCGCCTCCTAGTCCTCTTCCAGAAAGACAATTACCTATCATATTCTTGATGAGGCCTTGCTATACCCATTGAGATGGAAGACTTACCATACCACTTCAAAGACCCAAAACACCATCCACTTGTGTCACTGCCAAATATCCCTACTGCTTAATATCATGTAAGTCAGTTTATCCCACACATAAAACATGAAGCACAAATAGAAATATTAGCTAAAAATGGGCTCTTAAGCCTTAAAATGGGACATGTTTGGTGAATGTATTATACTAGGGTAGTCTATGAGAAATTGGGCATCTGGTCAAGTGCAACACTCATACTTCTCTTGAAGTTGGTTCGGTTTAGAAAATAATACCTTCACAATACATTTTTATGTCCTATGTGATGATATTTGGTGTGGATATGAAGTTTACAATGTTGCATTTTATAGTTTTTAGATGTTATTATCTCTATTTCTGCTAAATTTACTTGTTATAATATAATTTATCAATTTATTGGTATTTCCATTAGTAAATTGAGTGTAGTAGATTTGTTGTTATAGATATATCAATTATTGATAGTGTAGTCCTTGTCTTTATGACAGTATGATACCATAATAATGATATCAAAGTCCCAAATCACAACAAAATTGATAGTAGGAATTAGTTATAAAATCGTATTTCAAATTAGGCTTATAACATTCACTAAAAACAAGAGCCCTATGTAATGCAACCAATTATATAAGGATAACAATAAAAAGGCTTGAAAACTTAAGAGTAAATACCAATGTAAGTATAGAATTGATGATGTCTATAAATAATCAAGATAAGTAAGAAATAAAATTATTTCATCGAAAGACAAATTTACCTTGTTGTATAAGGGTAAGAAAGCATAAAGGAGTTGTGAAAGCAAATACCCCACAAAGAAGAAAAGAGAATAAAGGATCAAGTTAGCATAACGTTCAAGTATGCCAATGCTATATAAACCAAGCTAACAAGGAGAAATTGTTAAGATAAGACAATATTATAAGGATATAAGAATCTATGACAAAACATAAGTTTTGGGAAACATGCCCCAACAACTAAATTTTTTAACCAGAGAAAGTATTCTTGAAGGGTAGATAATCAAACTAATAGTCAATGAAATAAGGAAGAAGAAAAGAAGGTAATAATATTATCCATAAAATAGCCTAAGGGGCCAGCTCAGCTGCTCATGGCCAATGTTGATGGGCATTTGACCCGTTTCATCCTCGTAGGTTACCTGGTTCAAATCCTCATTAGGGTAATTTTGATGTCTAAAATGGGCCTCCTAAGAAAAATGTACAACCAAAATAAAATTTATGAGAACCAATAGGATTCAAGCTGATGATGTCAACCATGGGAGATGATTCACCATTTTTGGAGTAACAAAGTAAAAATATTAAAAAATAATAAAATAATAAAACTACTTTTTCAACCAATATATTCAACTTATCTCCCTAAGTATTTACTCAAATTTTGAGCGGGAGTACTCGTTGGATGCAAAATTTAATTCCTCATCCAAGGAGTACCCATGTTGCATACTTTTGATGGACCCTACTACACGAAAAATGAGAAATACATGAAAAAACGTGATTGCAGCAGGGTCCATCGAAAGTATGCAACATGGGTACTCCTTGGATGGGGAATTAAATTTTTCATCCAACGAGTATTCGTGCTCGGAATTTGAATAAAACCTTCAGGAGATAAGCTCAAAATACGAGTTGAAAAAACAGTTTTTGTTTTTTTCCCTCTAAAATTTGATGATGTAATCAAATCTTATTTTATTATTTCCACTATTATTTTATAATTTCCTTAGGAGGTCCATTTTAGACCTCAAAATTCCCCTAATGCCTGAGTGAGGCATGCCATTCTACACCTAATTTTTTACTCGGGATGCCATTCACAAATGCAGATAAGCATCCCTTAGGTTCTTCTGCAAATTTTTCCTTGGAAAAAAACATGTCATACATTATAGACAAAAATCTATCAATGAAAGCATGGATGCCTCAAACCAACACCAACCATGTAATGATGTATGGTGGAGTCATTAATAGACACAATGGTGGCTAGAGAAAATATGGAATTGAATATAAGATTATCATTAATTTTTTGATCAATACACCTCTCACACACCCTTGCATCATGTCTCATTACAATTTATAGCATCCCTATGTGTAACCACCTAAGCCCTAAATATAACATCTAAATCTTACATTGGTAACATGTCACTTGTCACATTAAAGTGGCCCTTGTACAACTATTTGTCTTACAAATATTATTGGCGTTAATATTCCAACAACCACCTTAAAACAAAAATAATAATTTTCATATTTTACCTTGCCACCCTGAATACAAAAATTCAAAAAGACAAATTCTCAAGAATTTTTCGAAAAATAATACCATATGACTACAAAATATGAATACTACATATGCATCTACTATCATCATCCACTGAGGCACTTGGGAAACCAATCCAAATGCTTTTTGGTTCTCTAGGATGGTAAAAGTGGATACATATGTACCTTTGCTTCAACTACAAATCTCAATCTTCATTAATGCTTTACCAGACTATCATATCCTTCATTTTCCAAGCAAAATTCCACTAACCCAAGGAATCTTCCAATACTATTAGATTTCCATCTTCGTACATTTAATGTAGCATTCATTTAGCTTCAGCCTGAAAATATATGAAAGTGAGCACTTCAACATCTATACCCTTTTCTTGAGATCTCTTAGCACATACTAAAAATGGATCATTATTGGTTTCAAATATATTGGTATCACCTCATTTTTCCTATATGTCTCACTTCACTTATAATAGATAGACTACAAAGTAGAGTTTAAAAAAGTTTATACATGAAGAGTATGTTCAAGTTTTGGGTTAAGTAACGTATTTTTCATTAACAATTTTGATGAATTCATATAATAACCAAAAAAATAATTTTTGATGTCTATTCCTTCACTACTCAAAAACATAAAGGTTTTTCCTAGTAATCAAAGAAGATAAAAGTACTACTCTACATTAATTTCTAGGCTGAACACATTTTTCTAGTCTTCAAAATCTTGGGTGTGTATCTTTTGCAAGACTGCAAGTAAAAGGTTGAAGTTGTGTGCACAACTACCTTAATGCTTCACAAAAAAAAACATGAAATATTTACACAAGTATTGCTAGCATCTTCAAAATTGCTTAACATCAAGCCCTGAAACCTAATAGTTTAATTTGCAAAAATAATTTGCAAGTTTTTGCAAGACTGTGAGTGCCTTATGCATGTGTTAGGCTTTAAGTCCTATAACCTTTTTTTCATTGTGTTTTGACTCCTAATAGTTATAGTGTCACATTTCAATTAATGAGGGGGTTGTCTAGGTGTGTTTCAAAAATTAGATGCATGTAGAAACCAAATAGAGGCCTACAACCTAAAAATGGATTTTTGAGATAACCGAATCTATTGGGACAACTTAATAATTTCCTACAAGAATAGTTACAAAATCCATCCTTTCTCGAGAGATGACTCTGCTTTTCTTAATTTAAAGAATTTCTCATGGTGTTTATGGTGTTATTTTTATAAGAACTTAGGTCAATCATGTTGTGCATTCTTTTGCCTATTATCACTATTGAAATAACACTTATAAGATCCCCATTCAAAGTAGTCCATGGGAATATCTCGTTTCATAGCAACATACAAGCAAGAATTCCTATTGATAATCGTATTTAGCTTATGAGATTTTTGTGATTAAATGAAGAATATTCTAAACTCGAGCTCAAAAAAAACATGAAGTTAACATAGAAAATGACTAAGGTTTCCAGCGATGACAACTAAGTTTTGAACATCAAGAAATGAACCTAGAAACCTGTATTATGTATGCAAATCTTAAGCGAAACACATGAAACAATCAAAACTACAAGAAAAAAATGATTTTATAGGGGAATGATAAACTATTATCAGGGAATGATAAACTATTACAATGTCTTGCTTCAATCATGGAGCACATCCTCCACTGTAAACCTATTATCCTGCTAACTATCCTTCTTTGGCCAACACTTGGAAAAATTAAGGCCCCAACTTCCTCCTATTTCCTTATGTAATACATGAGAAATTGAGCTCCTAAATTATAGTGGAATTCCCTATTTCCTTGGGTAATTCCTAAGGAATAGATCACTTGCTAAAGTGCCAAGCCCGTACACTCAACTAGTATACAATTGATGATTACATGAGCTACTAGATTTCTAAATTTTAGCAATCACTACATTCACAACTATACTCCAAGGCTATAACTCGAATTTATTGAGTTAACTTGTAGACAAGTTCGTGTCACTCTAGCTAACAACTCTCCAAATCATCATATTGATGTAGAAAATCCAATTACTAAATTCGAATAAGGCTCAAGTCAAATTTATCTTTTCTTGCTACAATTTCTAACGCTCCATATAAGCAAGAAATGGATTTTACACCACCCCTATCTTACACATGTAGAATTCAAATTTGTCTTTCAAAAACTCATTTGTCAATAAATAAGCATCATGGTCCTTAATTGAAATGTACTATAGCATCATAATTCTCCTTTTCACACAATCAAAAACTCATACTGCATTCCAATCCAATCCTTAGCCATTTTCCGAACAAAAACATCACTTTTCGATCATTTTCCGAACAAAAATGTCACCTCCCTAGACTACTTTGTTCAGATGGACCTCCCTAGACTACTCTGTTCAGATGGAACTGATAAAGCGGCTTCATGAATGAAACAATGTGGCTCTGCACCATGAAGGCCCGGCCACTTTCGCAGACCTTGATTTCCTGCATTTTGAGTTCGTTGAGCCTCTGAAAATACTCGTGAACGTACATCAAGTCCCAAATGATACCCATCCCTCCGGGCTTCAGAACCCTCACCACTTCCTGGATCGCTTTCGCGCGCTCAGCCGCGGCGGAGGAGTTCTTGTGCCCGAATTCCCTGCCCACGGTGTGCAGAAAACCGGCGGAGACCACCACGTCGAAGTAATTGTCCATGAACGGCAGATTTCGAGCGTCCCCGCTTCTGCAAGTAACATATTCTTGGACTCCTTCAATGGCCGCCGTTTTCAGAGTCGCCGACATAGTTTCTTGGCCGGCCAGCCACAGATCGATTCCCACGACCCGTCCGCTGCTGCCTTCTTTCTTCAGCTGCCGTGCCACGGCATTCAGAAGAATCCCGCGCCCGCGCCCGCACCCGATATCCAAAGCAGTTTTCACGTTGCACCAGTCGCCCACCATTCCCACCATTTTCTGCGACATCTGCCAGTGGAGAACAACTTTGGAATGCCAGTCGTTTGCCGCTTTGAAGAACAACCCCACGGCGCCCAGAGCCACTAGAGAACCTGCAACCCCGGCTGCGAATCTGCAGGCTTGAAGGGAGAGGGACGGTACGGAAATAGCCAAGAAATGACAGATTTGGCCAAAGTAGGACAGTAATAGAAACGATAAAACGCTTAACAGAAAACCCTGGAGAAGGGTTAACAGCAGAGAATTCCACTGGTCTGTTCCATAGATACTGTGGATTTGCATCCAGTGGCGGTCTACCTTCCCCATTGTGTGGAAGAAAAAAAAAAAAAGAGGAGAAAACTTTAGTTTTTTTGGGAAAAAAAAATTCCTAGTTTTTCTGGTTTGATCTTAGATTAGTAAACAATCTCAGATGGGGAACAGCCAAGCCAAATAATCCCAGATTTTTTTCTAGGCGTTCAATTGACTTATAAAAATTTCATAATATTATCTAAATCATAACAAACCATTTAACTGACCCATTAAAATATTATGTAAACCAGATTCAAATTTCGAACTAACCTAAAAAACCAGATCTTCTCCCTCAATTCTCATTCTGGCAACAAAATGACCAGATATTCGGTCCCCCACCAGGCTAGTACTTCTGCCCATCTCGTCATTACTGCTAGTTGACCGGTCACTAAATCCAACCTAGGCATGCGCGAACCAGTCTTGGGTCTGGTATTGTATCAGTCAAAGATTGTGCATGTGCTTCGAAAAAAGAATTAATTTATCCGCAGGGAAATGTTTTCTTCTTAAATTGGGTATCTAAAATTCAGTTAAATGATCTATTTATATACTTAACTGTGATTTTATCGAAATTATTTATTTTTTTAATATTAAAATTTATTTTAAACAAATTATCTAATTCGTTTCATATTGTAATTTATTTTAAATGATCTTTTAGGTTTAATTTGAGAATGTACTTTTATCAATTTTACCTAATTTTGAATTTATGTATGAATTTATAAATATAAAATCTAGAATTTATCAAGATAAAAATAATAATAATAAATTGTGTATACTTCAATTTTTATTTGGAAAATAAATTTTTAATTAATTTAAACAAAAAATCATTCTAGATAATATATAATTACAGAATTAATGGTAATAATAACATCTATAATTACAGGTAATAATAACATCTATAAGTTAATTCTCACAACTAATATATATTTAAATTTTTATGATTATTTATTAGATTTTTTATTTCATATTGAATTATAAGAAAGTGATCAATCCCACTCTTGATAATCAGAATTATCTTTCTATATTGTTCAACAATAAGAAAAAAATGAACATAGGTAAGATAAGAACTCATTCCCATGAGCTTCGGAAGTGAGATCGAGTGATCGTCTATTCTCAAGAACCCTCTGAAGACCCTCCCAAGACCCCTTAGAACTATAGAAGAGTGAGACCACGTGGTGGTCTATTCCCAAGACCCTTGCAACTATAGAATCTGTCAGATTTGCGATTCTAAGGAGGTGGAAGATGAAAATCACTTCCTTTTAGAGTGGCAGACTCTTACTCACATTCTCTCTCAATTCCCTACCATCTGCCACACTTTCAATCTTCTCGACCTATCAAGCCAGCCCATCTATAGCGATCTTGGAGCATTTATTTCTCTTCTCTTTGACCATAGAAACAAGATTTTGAAGAACCAAATTTAGAATTTTTCTCCTTTCTTAAAGTCCCATAGCCTGCATTAGTCTTAACACATAGTAATCACCACCATCATTATCATCATCAATATAAATTATATTTTAAAACTATTTATTATTTATTATAAATATTAATTGTAATTAACTATTTTTTGTAATTTTAAATATTCTATTTAATAATCATTTTGTTAAAAGTTATTAATATTTTATTTTATTTACTTTCACCCAACTATACCATGTCATCTTTGATTTTACATGCTTCTTCGTTTAATAACTTATTCCAAGCAATAATTTCTTAAAAATTACCACAGAAAAGCTTAACTTTAACTGAAATGGTACTAAGCAACACTTACAAAGCTATAAAATGATTTTTTAAACTTATTAATTACACTTCATGCCATCTATAATCGTTTTAAACTTATTTTCCAACATATATATATATATATATATATATATATATATATATATATATATATATATATATATATATATATAATTTATTAAATACATGCATATCGTTTGAAATTTATTGCACAATCCTTCAGATTTGGAAATGGTGATCGAATTTGAAAGTTTTCACACTAGGATGAATTTATGTAAAATCCATTGTAGTCAAACTTGAAGGCTCTCCTATTTAATGCAATTATGTACAAAACCTTCTTACATGGAAAACGTCCAACGATCAAAAGAACCTTTATGCTTTTATCAAGCACCAAAAAGGTATGGACAAACTACATGTAGGCTAGTGTAATTTTAATTTAATTTACAATAAAATATAGTGTTAAAAGGGAGAAAAATATATTCTCATGATGAAAAGGGTGGACATTTTTAATGAGGAAAACTTTTGAAATGTGTGAAATTCATAAAGTTGAAAATGAAAAAAGTTTTATTGTGCTTATTTTTAAAAATAAGGACTAAAATGGTTCTTCTAATTATAAGACTATTATGATTAGTTATATTTTAGTTAAATTGTATGAGCTTATTGTTAAAAATGGTTGAAAGCACTCATATATTTCACACAAATGGTGTATGCTTCAATACAGAGACATATTACATTCATATTACTCTAATATATAGAGTTTCTCAGATCTAACTTATTCCTAAGTTAGAAAGAGAGATTGAGAGAATTTCTCAACCATCACAAACCAATATCTCAAATACAGGATGTAAGCATTAATTCCAACATTCTCTCTTAATGCTTACATTACATAAATTTATTGAAATCACCCATAAACAACAAAATACACAATCATTCTTTAATTGGTTTACAACTTATCAATATAGGCTCCATCAAGTTGCCTCATAAACCTTGTAAAGGTGTAGTCGGAAAGTTGGATTCCCGAGTTCCACTCCTCAACTCCCGAATCAAGGACCTCCTGAAGTCGGACAATGTCTCAAGTTGTCGCATACCCTCATTAGAAGACCACTTCATGTCTTCAACGAATGAGGGATCCTTCCCTAGATCCGCAACTACCATACCATATGGACAACCATCCATGTTGAGCTTGAAATGTAGTTGTTCTAAAATAATTTAAAAGGTTCAAATTCTTCGTTGAATTCATCTTCACTTAAACAAAAAATATTACAAATGTTCAATACTAAAAGTAATTTAAATACGACACTACATGCAAACACTACTTTTGGTACATGTCTGCCATTCGTAGTATGAATAGATGCAAAGCTTGCATAAAATAAGTATGAACCAGGAACCAATCTTGTGACTTCTGCGCTAGTGTTCCACACATCATTCACAGGATCTGATTATTCTTGAGCGTCCAACTTGCAAATATAGTGATATGGTTATTCTTGAACTCCGCAGCCATGTCAACCACATCGGAATCGATCGGCAATGGTTCCAAAGGTGTGTCCTTGTTAGCTATCATTACGTTTGATGTCAGCACAAGGAGGCTGCTTTGTGAAAGTGGCATGCCTCAAATAGACCTCGAAGTTCGAAAAAAAAAGTCTCACATAGGAATGCGCTGAAATGTGTAGTGAAGGAGCATTTTCCTTTTATAATTTCTGAACAGTGACCTCTGAAAAACTCATCTACTCTCCAAAACTTACATAACTCCAAGAATTTCTTTGTAATTATCACTACCCCCTGCACACCACAAGTTTCAAAGCCACACAAACTCATGTGGGCTTAGAATAGCCTATGTCCTCACTCACAGACTTCGTAACTCCAGTCAACGCACGCTTAGAAGCATAACAATGAGCCGCAATCAATGCACCTATAGCTAGCAGAGGCATGTTTTTAACCCTCACCAACTCTCTTTCCACCTAAAAAACTTCTCTACCACCGGATCCACGATCGCCAGAAGTAAAGTAGAAGGAAACTTCAGAATCAGATCAAAAGATTAAAAAAAATGTTGTCATTGTTCCACGTTGGTTTTCACGTCACATCTCATTCTCTTATGATCTCCTGAGCTCCTACAGCTAAAACTAATAGTGCACACTTCAATTCAATTTGTGCACCAATATACGGAGTAACACACAAGCTTTTTGTCACCGTGCCAAGACATATGCATAATCAACTAATCGCACAACCTTCCTCACAATCCCAGCATGAGTTTGACGCTCTGATACAATGTTAAAAATGGTTGAAAGCACTAATATATTTCACAAAAATGGTGTATGCTTCAATACACACATAGAGATTACATTCATATTACTCTAATATATAGAGTTTCTCAGATATAACTTATTCCTAAGTTAGAAAGAGAGGTTGAGAGAATTTCTCAACCATCACAAACCAACATCTCAAATATAGGATGTAAGCATTAATTCCAACACTCATTTTGGAAAAGAAGATTAACATCTGGCTTGAAATCCATGGTAAAAGAGCTAAAGGGAAAAATGGTTTTATGAGGCACCACTGAACTACTAACCACCTTGTCACTCTTAGGACCATTTCCGAGGAATGTCACGATAGCAAAATTGATCTTTTTTGTTGTTTTGTTGACTTTAGAGAAGCTTTCAACACAGTTCCTTAGGAGATGTTATGGAAAATATGGTAGTTAAAAAATTTGTGTATATTTAAATTTTTATTTGGAAAAATAAAATTTTAATTAATTTAGAGAAATAAATAAACAATTATTTTAGATAATATATAATTACATAATTTATGGTGATGATGATGATTGTTACCATTCGTTAAGACAAATGCGGTCTATTGGACCTTAAGAGAGGAGAAATAATTAAGTTTGATTCTTCAAAATCTTGTTTCTATGGTCAAAGAGAAGGGAAATAAGTGCTCCAAGATCGTTATAGGTGGGCTCACTTAATAGGTCAAGAAGGTTGAAAGTCTCGTAGATGGTAGGGAATTGAGAGCGAATGTGAGTAAGAGTAAGTGAGTAAGAGTGGGGCAGTCTAAAAGGAAGTGTTTTTCATCTTCCACATGCTGAGAATCGCAAATATGACAGATTCTATGGTTCCAAGGGGCCTTGGGAATAGACCACCACCCACTCTCACTCCAAATCTCATGGGAATTAGTTCGTGTCTCACTCTGAAGCTCATGGGAATTAGTTATTATCTTAGCGATGTTCATTTTTTTTCTTATTGTTGGACAACACAGAGAGATAATTCTAATTATCAAGGGTGGGGTTGATCACTTCCTTATAGTATCTTAGCTTCCTTTTACCCTCCAGCTCTTGATCCTCCCACAACTTGTCCTTAAACTTGGAGGTAATAGTATTTTTGATATCATCTTTGCTTCGCATACTGAGCTCCTCGTTAATTCCCCAATGGTTGAGCCAGACTAGGCATCCTTATGCCACCCACCCTCGAGGCAAAGGTGAGGGTTTTGACTATAGTTAGAAGCAATTTTAGGGAGCCTTTTTTATTTCATGTTGTCAAACTTCTTCTTATACATGAGATATCTAAACATAGCCAAATTTCAATGGGGGGAAACCAAATTCAATCAAAAGGATAAGATAGGGAGTATTTCCCTTGATCTTAAGGTTGTAGGTTATGAATTGCTTTTGAATCATCTCAATCTTGCTCCATGGCTATCTGGATATACTGCAACCCCAAACTTCACATATGTATAAGACAAGGGTGACAAGGGTCTCAAAGAGGAACCTCTTTTTTTACTCCAAATGTAAAGATCGACCGACTTACAATAATAACACCTATAGTTTTTTTTTTTTTCTAAATTGGTCTACTTCTATTATATCATACAGTTCAAAATATTATAGTCATCATCCTCCGGAGTTGGCAAGCCAATTCTGGCAGGAAATTTTGTTTCCAAAACAACAAAAAAGGGGCTGCCCCAGACGGGAAAACTAGCCCAAGAGATGAGTTCAGGAATTTTAGAATATGTTTCCCATATTGGGAAACCAACCTCATACATGACATGTTTAAACCAAAAAAAAAAAAAAAGTAGCGAAGTATCAGGAAATTGACTGGAATTAGAAAGAAGAACCCAGAAATTAGGCTGTTGGATTCTTATCATCCTGAACTAGTGGTTGGAACGACTCCTCCACAATTCTGCACATGTACTCAGACTCATCGTCCTCCATCTTGGACACCTGGGCATTCGACGGAGGAAGGAGAGCTGCATAGGTGTTTGGTGGAGGGGAAGAAGCCGCATGAGCCTCTATATCCGCACTGGTGCCATCCTCGTCTGAGCATGAGCTACATCTACATTCATTGTTCGAGGTCTGCTGAACCAACAAGGCCACTAACTTGCGAGGGGAGAAGGGGGAGGCGAGAGAGATGGTGGACTTGCGAAGGTGTTTCCTGGAGCGAAGGCCAGAGCTAGAGGCATCAAAGGGAGGCTCAGGAAGGTGGAGTGACAGGCGGGCGGTGAGGTTAATGGGGTCCAGGACTTGCAGCTCTGCCCAGTCGACTGAGAGGTTCACATTTTGGCCAACAATGGCAAGAATGGACACCCTGGAGGGGAGACCTCGGCCATCGCCTCTGCGGCACCACATGCGGTGGCGACGGGGCATGGTGGAGGAACTAGAATGAGGATGAGATGATGAAGGGTGCATTGTGTCATAGCAAGGAGCAGAGGGAATCGAGAAATGGATTCGGGGCTTGGAAGAGGCGCAAGGAGTGACAGAACAAAGCCAGAGGGAGAGCTGAATACCGAAATGAGTAGCAGGGTGAGCAGATTTATGGGCCATGAAGGGAAAAAAAGGCATGACAAACGAAGTTAATGAGCTCAGGATAGTGTTAATGGCGAAGTGGAGTGATGACGTTGATGGGGGACGTTCGAGGGTGGCGAATGAACTCCCCACACTCCAGACTTTAAGAAGGATGGGGTGGCCATGTGTGCCCACATGAGGAGGACAAATTTCCCTCATCTGCGTGGCTAGGTGGCTCCCATAGTTAATACAAGCTAACACTAGCATCTGGGGGTTGGAGATATTTGAGCACCATAAGAGTGCATTTTGTACGTAGAACTTCATCATCAAAACTTTGGAGTTTACCAGTGGTGAGAGGTGAATTGTGGCTTACTCCCTTATTGGCCAGAAGATCCGCAGCTACATTAGTTGTTCGTCGAATGTGTTTGAAAGATACAACTTTGTGACGAAGTAGCCATTTCTTAAGGAGAACGAAGTGAGTTGTCAGTCTCCAGCTCATGTAGAATTTGGAGGTTGAAGAGCCTAGGAGGAGTCAATGGGCGATGTCGATGATAATTTGAGAGTCGCCTTCAATTTCTAAAGGAAAAAGGTTGTTGTCTTGAGCTAGTAGGAGACCTTGGAATAGTCCTTTTTAACTCCACTGAATTATTGGTATTCCATACTATAGAACCAAAATAAATCAGGAGGGCTTCTCCTCCAGCATTTTTGAATATACCGCCGAAACCAGGATCCCCTGGATTGCCTTTTGAAGCTCCATCAAAGTCAAGTTTGAAGATGCCAAGAAGCGGAGGACTCTAAGAGCTAGGAGAGATGAGAGAGTGGTTTGAAGGGGGCTCATTGTTCGGATGAGAGGGGATGGAGAGATTCAAATTGGCCTAGATGATGCTTTCAGGTGGGTGAGAGGGGAATTTAGACTCCTTCCAATGATGCAGCGTGAGAGATTCCTTGAGATTGTTGCACAAATTGGTCCAAAGGATTTTAGGAGGGGTTGATTGATCTCTGAAAACGCGCCTATTACGCTCCTTATAGATCGACTAGAGGATGTGTCGAGAAAGAATGGCCCATAGGGAGTTGAGTAGGTCGATGTTGAAAGGAGTGGAATGCCAGTGGTGAATGGTATTAAGAATATCCCCTCTTTGTCTATTATATCTTCTACTGAGCAAGGCAATGTTGTCCCAAAGATATTTTTCCACAGGATAGGAGTTGAGGAGGTGCTCTATGGATTCCTCAGAGTTCTTGCAATTCGGACATTGTGAAGGGCCTGTGAAGCCCTTTTTCAGAACGTTGTCCCACGTTAGGATGCATCGCTTGTTGAGCAACCATAAGAAGGTGGAAATTTTTGGCCAAATTCTTGGATTCCAGATCTAGGCCCAAATGGCATCTTAAGGAACCTAATTATTGGGGAGGAGCAAGTGGTATGCTTCTTTGGTGTTAAAGGTACCACTAGAGGAGTAGCCCCATCTTAAGATGTCCTCTCCAACATTGAATCATATTTTCCTCTTGTGAAGTTCCCTGTTGATATCTTCCGTGAGTTCAAGATGCCAATCGTTCTGCCAATGATCAGATGGGAGCCATTGACGGTAGCCCGAGCTGAGGAGGGGAGTCCAAAAGTGGTTGATTTGAGTGTTCTCCCTATTGTTGAGGATCCCCTGCCACCAAGGATTGTGAAATAGAGAGGCAATTTTGGGCATCTGTTTCCAGGAATCCTCCCAAAACTTTGCATGCAAGCCTGATCGGACTTCCAAGAAGCTATGTTCCTGTATGATGGCCCTGTGTTGTTTTGTTGCTTTCCAGATGAGGGAGCTATTTGCTTCAGAGTTGAATCGAATTAGCTCCTAGGGAGGCCAGTTACTTGTGTACTTGGACATCCAAAGATGAGCCCAAGGAACCTCTAGGTTGGAGACCCATTTCCACCATATTCTCGCTCCCAATAGGTTGGGTTTTCTATGCCCCATACCACCTAAGATTTTGGGAGCACAGACCTCTGTCTAGTTGACAAGCGGCCATTTTCTGTTGTCTTTTTTACCTCCCCGAAGGAAATTCCTTTACATATTGCGGATTAATTTGAGAACCCATTTGGGGGCAGCGAGGATAGAGAAGAGATATAAGGGCATGGACTGGAGAACTGACTTGATCAGGACAAGACGCCCAACAATGTTGAGGGCTCAAAGGGTCCAAAGGGAGATTTTGGCTTCAAGTTTATCCAGGAATTCATGCCAGGAAGAATGTTTAATGGCTGAGTCAATGAGGGGGGCTCCAAGATACTTTGAAGGAAGGGTGGAAATGGGGAAGCCCAATAGTCTAGCAATGTTATGCTGGGTGATGACAGGGGTGTTAAAAAAGAAGATCTGGGATTTATCGGTATTGATGGTAGTTCCAGTGGCAGTAGAGAAGCAATCAAGGATAGATTTTAAGGATCAGCCTTCTTGGACAGAGGGGTGACCAAATAGAATATTATCATCAACAAATTGCTAGTGGGAGATGAGAGGACAATGATGAATGATCAGGCCTTTGAGAGAGTTGGAGTTAATAGCGTGGCAGATAAGCCTTCCTAATCCTTCAGCCATGAGAATAAAGATGAAGGGGGAAAGGGGGTCACCTTGACGAATAACTCTTGAAGGCGAGAAAGGGAGGGGGGAGGAGAGCCATTGAGCAGAATAGAGAAGAGGGGGGAGGAGATCAAGCTCATGATTCATCAAACCAAAGTGGGGGTGAAACCAAACGCCAATAACATTTGATGGATGTAATTCCAACTAAGTTTATTAAAGGCTTTTGAGCGAGAAATTTTGAGAAGCATACCTGGTATTTTCTTAGTCTTCAATGAGTGAGTGACCTCATGCGTGAGGATAATACCATCCAGGATTTGTCGCCCTTCCACATAACCAGTTTTCTCCAGGGAAACGAGCAGGGGGAGCAGGGGTTTGAGCCTGTTGGAAATCACTTTGGAGATGAGTTTTTATATGAAATTGCATAACGCAATCAGTTTGTACTTGTTGGGAGTGACCACTTTCTCTTCCTTGGGAATGAGGGTGAGAAAGGTGGCGTTGAGAGCAAGGAGAATCCAGTGCATGCTCTGAGATTCCTCCACCATTTCCCAGGCTTCCATCTTAATGTCCTCCCAGAAAAAGTGGAAGAAATTGGTGGTGAAACCATCTAGTCCAGGTGCCTTCCCAGCCTTTAGTTGTGACATTTCTTGGTCAAACTCTTATATTTGAACTGGTCTCAAAAGAATTTTATTGTGTTCTTCCATGATTAGAGTGGGAATGTGCTAAGTGATGTTTCTGATTGCGGGCTATCGATCTGCAATAGGCTCTGTGAGTGTTTCCTTGAAGTTGTTCAGGAGTTCTTTCTCTATGTCAGCATGGGCTTTCAGGTTAACTCCCTGATCATTTTTTAGGACTGATATGCGATTGATCATTCTTCTCTGAATGGTGGAGCGATGGAAGAACTTAGTGTTTTTCTCCCCTTCTTTGAGCCATCGAATTTTGGAATTTTTCTTCAAGAGAATATCTTCCTGCAATCTTCTTTCTTCTAGACGGCTCATGAGATATTATTCTTGGTGAGCATGTTCCTCCGTGCACCCTTCTCTGATGATTGTTTGTTGAAGGTCAGCCATCTGAATTTCCAAATCTCGTTGACTTTTGAAAATATTGCCAAAATATGTTTGGTTCCAATGCTTTAGGCGAGTTATCATAATCTTCACTTTTTGCTGGAATTGGTACATTTTGGAGCCTTCCGGAAGAGTGATGTTGCGCCACCAATTATTGACAATTTCTTTAAACACTGGGTGAGAGAGCTAGAATTTCTCGAAACGAAAAGGCTTGTTGCTGGTGGTGCCTGGATGCGTCCACTGCAGTTGAATGGGCCAGTGGTCAGAGCCTAAAGCAGGAAGAATTGTGGAGAAGATGTCACCCCCTACATGAATAGAGGCGTCCGAGATTAGGAAGCGGTCTAATTGCGAAGCAATTTTTTGTGTTCCACCCCTCGGATTGTTCCAGGTGTGGAGCCCATTGGAGGTTGGCAAGTCGATCAGTTGATTCTAGAGAATGAATTATTTAAATTTGTAGCTGTCAACGTCCAAGTTGAGACGACCTCCTCTATTTTCATTGAGATTAGTGATCAAGTTGAAATTGCCTTCGAGGATCTAAAGGGGATGGGCTCTCTGGGAATTGAGGAACTTAATGGAGTCTAAAAGGTCAATTTTCAGGGTAGTGGATTGGGGGAAATATAAATTGGTGAGATGGCCATGGATGTTGGTACTGATCAAGTGAAAGGAGGCTTGAATGAAGTTGTCAGAGGCATGAAGATAAGTCAGGGATAGGATGAGGGGGTTCCAAGCAATGGCTAATCCTCCAGAGGCTCCCATAGAATATACCGCAATAGTGTCACAACTAGGCCACAACCTGGATAAGATCGAGTGCAAAGTGGTACTGGTACATTTAGTTTCCTACATGAAGAAAATAGAAGGATTGCCCTGATTTATTCCATTTTTTATCATTCAGCGCTTTTAGGGGCTATTTATCCCTCGAATATTCCATGATGTGAGCTTCATGATTGAGAACTATGGGGGAGGAACTTGTAGAACTTAGTTAACTTGGGATAGCGTCCTGATTCAACTAGTTGAACTCCTAGAATGAATAGGCGCTGAAGATCTATGCATCTGCCCCTTTTTTTGGATTCTCTCAGAATTTTTGCAGTGTCTCATGGGAATTGTCCTCCCTAAATGCCTAAATAAGAGTTTCCGCTAAGCTGTTGAGCTCTGATTAGAGCTTCTGCTAAGATGTCGATTTGATGAGCTGGGATGATGTGATAGTATTTAGTGTTGCAAGCAATTTCTTATCCAGTAATGTCGAGATCCCTAAAGTGTATGGTCTCTGGTTCCTCTTCCATGTAAGTGATATGGCTTAGATCCTTGCCTTTATCTTGATTATCTTGCTGAGTTTGGTTTCCCTAGCTATCCTCCTCCATGTTGGTAGGTTTTTTGATTGGAGGTTCTTGAATCTACATGGCTACAAATTTTGTGATTTCCTTTTGCTTATCTTGTGGTTGCTTGACCTCTTTTTGTTTGTCTTTCTGATTGTGGGCTTGAGTTTTGGATCCCTCATCAGATTTCAGGGCTGAGTTAGATGGATTCATGGGAGAAGAGGGGTTGGGATGAGGGGTGATGATAGGAGGGGATTTTTTCGGGGTGGAAGAGGGGTCTCCATCCAGTGGAGCTTGAATGGCTAAAATGTTGAAGCTATTGCTTGTGGTAGGTTTAGAGGGTTTTGGGGGTAGAAGTAGGTTTTCTGGCATGTCTCTTGCAGTTGTAAATGTTGGTGAAACCATCAGGGTCAGTATTCTTAGGGGCAAGAGAAGATTTTGGAGGTTGGTTGAGGGGATAGTCCCTTAAGAGATGTCCATGCTCATGGAATTTGTACCATCGGAAAGGTACATATTCATAATCAATAGATTGGATCCATTAAAAATCATCGTGACAGAGACTTACTGAATCCAGAAGAGCTTTGGCAAGGCGCATGTAGACGCAAATCCTGGCATAGGTAGTGTATCGGTTGTGCTTGGTTTCCTCTGCGATCTTGGTGAAGGTTCCAAGGTGGTTACCGATTTCTTCGAGGGATAACACATCCTTGTATTCTTGGGGAAGGGAGTAGAGTCTGATCCATACTGACGCCCAGTTGAAGTCTTCTTTTTCGGGGCTGAAACACTCTATCCAGTTTATTAAGAAGAGGCCAGCCACATTAAAGAAATAGAGGCCTCCATCCATAACTTGATATTTGTCCTCTATGCAGGTGAAGATGTTGTTGAAGAAGCCTTTGGGGCCTAGCTCAAGTGTGGCTTGACCTTTGGGTTTCCACTTGGATTTTATCCATCCGTAGAGGGCTTTCTGAGTTGGCCAGAAGCTGATAAACTTTCCAATGAGGGCGTGATCTTGCATGAACCGGATTCTGCCATTAATATGCTCTGTAGGAAAATGGATCTCAGGCCTTTTGTTTGCTATGGGGATACAAGTCGAAGAAGCAGCTTTGGTTTGTCCTTGGCTGTCTTTTTCTACTTCTGGTTGTGCTTCAGGGGTTACAACAGGTTCAATGTTGCTTGTCGTATCATTGAGGGATGGATCAGAACGTCTAACGTCACTTTCTACAGCAGATACGCCAATGGAGGGGGCAGTGCCTCCCCCCTCCCCCCTCAACTATTGTCATTCTGTTGGATCTTCTACACGCAGGTGAGTGCAGAGTCTGTAGAACAAAGGAGAAGGGTCTGGAGCTCTGTCGGTACCCGTTGCAGGGGCAGATGAAACCTAAGTTTCCATGACCTAGCTCAGCTCATCCTTCGACCGCGCTCTTCTCAAGCCTCTCACCAATAACACCTATAAGTTAATTCTCACAACTAATACACATCTAAATTTATATTATTACTTATTAAATTTTTTATTTGATATTAAATTATAAGTTATATACTTTTAATTGAAATATTAATTTTTTTAAATATTAATTTTTTAAAATCTACATTATATTATAAATTATATTTTAAAATATTTGTTATTTATTATAAATATGATTTATAATTAACTATTTTTTATAATTTTGAATATTCTATTTAATATTCATTGTATTCAAACTTATTAATATTTTATTTAATTTACTTTCACCCAACCATACCATATTATTTTGCTTTTACATGCTTCTTCGTTTAATAACTTATCCCAAGCTATAATTTCTTTAAATTTACCACATAAAAACTTAACTGAAATGGTACTAAGCAACATTTCCAAAGTTACAAAATTATTTTTTAAACTTATTAATTACAGTTCAGGCCATCCATAAATTGTTTTAAATTTATTTTCCGACATATATTAAAAAAAAAATTATTAAACACATGCATATCGTTTGAAATTTATTGCACAATCCTTCACCCCATTTCGAAATGGTGATCGAATTTGAAAGTTTTCACACTGGGATAGATTTATGTAAAATCCATTGTAGTCAAACTTGAAGGCTCTCCTATTTAATGCAGTTATGCACGAAACCTTTTTACATGGGAAACTTCGAACGATCAAAGAACCTTTATGCT